>JAODLC010000123.1:30350434-30368361 GCA_026781145.1 Hippopotamyrus pictus | reverse complement strand
ATCAAGATCCCGCTGTAGCTGCTGAGCCGCTAATTCAGTATCTGCTACACCACCCACCTTGGTGTCATCTGCAAATTATATCCATGTTTATTGTGCATTATTGACTGCTTTATGAAGCTCTGATCTATAATGTAATACAAAGCATCCTTAATGCATAATACCTATGGTGCATTATAGATGAGAGCTTCATAAAGCATTCATAATGCATAATACGCATGGCTATAATGTGTTATGCATTTTGATTAATATAGCCATGTTTGTAATACTTCTTTAATGCATTATTATTTGTTATAAATGTGTTTATAAATGACTAAAAACGTAGCCTTAAGTCTTACTGAACTAATATGAGTAGAGACACAATATATAAGAAACACAAAAGTTAAGGCTGCTTATTTCTTGGTAATGTCAACGTGATCACCTTTTTACAGTGGCCCTGAAGGTCAAAACACAAAAAAAAAAAAAAACACAACAACATTTCAGAAAACACTTTTGCTTTCGTTGCAAGTATCATTGTTTGGCTTGGCAGGAGTGAACCCTGATCCTCACAGAGCCTGGCAAACGTTTGTAAATTGGCACCTTTTCTGAAATTAATCTTCAGTGTACGAAACAGTTCAGGATTAACTGCTGCCAACTATGCCATAGGAGCCTGGTTAACAACTGTGTTCCTGTTTACTTTCATCCTGTGGTAGGCTGCCATCTCTGTGCTACCTCCTTTCACCAGCTCCAGGACTTCGTAGTATCTTTTGATGGAATCCTAAGGTGTTCATACTGAAAGAGGCAGCCTTTGTACAGCGAAACCCCCGAATAGGGACTTTATTATGGAAACTACACACGTGGACCTATAGGGAGCTTGGACATGCAACAAACGCCAGGACTGAGAAACACAGGACACAAATAAACCACTGGTAACAGGGAAGTATACCAGGGGCAGGTGTGGACCAGAACAAGAACAATAAACGATGGATGAGAAACAGCTGGGATAAGGACTATAAGGCAGAGGTGTATAAAAAAGCCTTGGAGCAGCATTGAAATAAGCTGTAATGAGGCACCTTAAAAAATGTAAGGAAAGGAGTAACAATGTAAAGTCTGCAAAAATACAGAAGCTTCTATACTAAACAACATGAAAGCCCACATATAAGGAACTCTGTTTATTACAATGGTTTAATAGGCAAAAAACAGCATTGTTATTAAGATTCCTTACTGGTAATTACTCTTCAGTGTTATGCTTCTCACTTTTGTATTTTTCACTTCAGACACTTTAGATAAATTTTTATATGTGCCATGAAATACTAGGGCTGCTCTTTTTCATTGCAAATTTTTAACAGGTTTTTATAAGAATTGTTATATGTGAACATTTTCTATAAAATATGAGGTATTGTCATGAAAAAAGGGGCAGGTGTAAGGCAAACTAAACGGGACTCTATTGATCTAAATGGACTGACACAGGGAAACAAAACAGGACCACAAGGGATCAAGACAGGAAAACTAGCACAGGGAGGGGCACAGGCAACAGGTCTACTACTATCAATGACCAGAATGTGAAGCACGGGCAAACACTAAAATACTAGGACTAACGAAGAGCAAACGAGAGGCAGGTGATTACAATAGATACAAACAGAAGGGAATGGAATGGCCAGCAATGACCTGCTGCTCAGATACTTACTTTTGCCCATTTTTCCTGCATCCAGCACTTCAACTTAATGAGCTGACTGACCTGATATATAATGGCATCCTTGACATTGTAATGAGATAATCAATGTTATTCACTTCAGCTGTCAGTGGTTTTATGTTATAGCTGATCGGTGTAAACATGTCACGAGCTGTATAAGTAAATTATAGGTAAAAAAAAAAAAAAAAAATGCGGTTTCATTTTAAACCAATTCACGATGTGATTTATCCTGCAGTTTTGACCACACAATCAATCCCACCAAAAACAGATAACTAAGGAAATGACTTGCACATCTGCCATTGTTTTGGAGTTTCATGTAAAATTGTATGTGAATTTTAACCTGACTTTTGTGTGTCCTGTGCTTCTTTAGGGAAGTGGTCACAGTTCCTGTTGTGGTGGGAAAGTGACACATCGAAGTGAACTTGTGTATGAGCTTCAAAGGTATTTAGTCTCTGCACAGCTCTGGTCTTAGATATTAAATATTTTTTAGCAGTGCAAGTCTATTTTTAACATTCACTGAAACAGGAATTGTCAGGAAACTCTCTCAACTGGCTTGTACTTAATATATGTATTATGGAGAGACGTTTTGGCATTAAATTGTATAATTTTGCGTGGGTTACATGGGCACCTTGCAATATCCAATATTAGTTAATAAAAATATCCAACTCTTTTTTTTTTTTTTTTTTTTTTTTTTTTTTTAACATAATGCATTGTTTTATTGAAGTCAAACCTCAAGCAAATTCTGAAAATGATCAGATCTGTGGAATGTTACGTAAAAACCCTTCAGAATATACTCTGACAGAGGAAAACATTTTGAGGTCATAATCTGAAATTAAAAAAAGACAGTTAATATACGTACAAAAAATATACGTCCCTAAACACGTTAATAAGCTAAATATTACAGGCATTCTAAAGACACTACATCAAAATGACTGATTTATCTTCTATTTCTTATGTACAAGTCTACAAGCATAACTCTTTTACATCAGCAGTAACATAAGCTGAACAAGAAAACAAATATTTGTAGTCACTCTGTTTCAACATCAATACACATATAACCCTAGCAGAAAGTCCAGGGAAGGTCACACTACAATGTGTCTTGAAGGTGATATTTATTCAGCCTAAGACAATATAATTTTGGATTGTTTTATTACATCTGAGTGTATAGTTTGGTGATAAGAGTCAACAATCATGGAAATTTATACAACAATGAAACTGACATGCTGATAATGACCCAGGACACAATTCCCTTTTAAAGCAGATGCATCATGTTTTTAAAAATCGAAAGTTAGATTTCAAGGTGAGGTCAATACGCACTGTATATAATCATAATACATACATATTCAAAGAAAATATATTTCGTGGTTTGAGGATAACTGTCCTGTCAATCATTAAGACATGTCATGACACGTATGAAAACTATGTTCCTGTACAGTATGAGTGAACTATTTCAGGATTAATATGGTGGAAAATGCCTGTCAAGAACTGAAATGGTTAATCCTGAGGTATGTGTAAACCATCCCCACCTCCATCCATCCAGCCATAGCCATATATCTATTAGAGGGTTGTGCGGAGCCAGGAGCCCGTCCTGGGGATCTCCACGCAAGCACTGCCAGAGCAGCACAGCGCAATCTAGAGAGAATAATGCACTAAAACCTGGTCAGCTGTATTTGGGACTACTTGGGAGTGAGCAACGCAAAGGAAGAAAACTCCAGAACACAGAACCCTAGCAGACAAGTGAGCAGCAGATGCGCAGAAGCTTGATGGAAGACCAAGGTAAACGAAACGGACACAAGGAAACGAAGGCTGAGGAGGCTGAGAGGAGGGAGATTTCAGCAGAAAGAGCAGAAGCTAAGGTTTGCACTGCTGGAGCTCTGGAAAAGCATAACAACAGTATCCAGTACCAATACTGCAATACTCCAATACTCTTACTCAAAAATAAAAAACACTTATAGACAATGGGCATAAAAATTTCAAGTAAACTTCAAGGAATTTCTGAAGAGGCATCTGATTCTTCCAGTGAATAAAGTGACTTGACGTGCAGAACGCAACAGTAACTGATACTAACTGGAAGTATTGGAATAAAAATGTAATCAATTCAGCTTTGACTAATTCAGTTCCCTTATGTCCTTCTCTAAGCACTGGCTTTTGTGGACAACCTCCCTTTTTCACACACAAGAGTAAGAGCATAATGTCACACATTAACTGTAGTCACCAGTACCTGATGACAAAGTCAAACGAGAGGTGGTGAAAATAAAAATACTGAGGTATAAACATGTAATGTGATTTTTGGCAAGTACAGAGTAACTACATGAGTATAAATCTTCAAAAAGTACTTCACACCACAACAGCTACTTGCCATTTAAAGTTCATTACGGTATTTTCACAACACAGGTGAAGTAATCTTGGCTACTGCGGCTATGACAGGTTACATAGTTGGAAAAGGATCTGATGTCATTTTAAAGCCCCATGTGATCAAGGCTCATTCTAGGTCAGATTCACTATATTTTATGAAATAAAAATTCTTGCTAGTGCTCATCACAGTAAATGTCACAAACCAATGAAAGGATGTAAATGATCACATCACTGAGCGACATTTTTTACATGATATATATTCCACTGATCGAACAATTACAATGTTTTAAAATATCCATAATAATGAAATGGTATAATGTGTTATATTATTGCTGCATGTAATACAGAATTGATAAAAATGCTTAAAGTATAAAATAGAAAAAAAAAACAAAACAAATACAAATGGGAAAGCTCTAAAATCTGCCTCTATTAAAACAATTTAGAAATAGAAACATTATAGCGAAAATAGTCCAGAAAGTTTCAGCAATATTTGGTGTGAACTGCCCCAGTTGTTGACAGGAGCAGTATTAAGATTTATTAATTTGGATTAAGATCTGATGGATAGAGTACACATTCAAAGCACTTTTTTAAACAAACAAATATATACTGAAGTGTAAAGATGAGACCTGTTTCATAACACGTACAGAGAAATATGTTTTAATTATTAAAATTTATGGTACTACTTTACAATAAGGCTCCCTTTTGGCACTTATAATTGGTAGTAACTCATTAATAAAAAGAAAACAGTTGTAACTGCTTCTAATTGTCTATTAATGATTTACAAAATGTTACAACCTAATTAATAACCTGATTACAAACCATTCATAAACCCTTTATAAGGGTAGTCTTATTGTAAAACGGTACCAAATTTATCATAAGGATACTTCCTGGTATAAACTTAAAAATGTGACATTAAAATTCATAAATATGGAAGAATACAAATGATCTTTATTCTGCAACATTCTGTGCAAGATTTTCCATTACCTAGATTTTGGAGTATAAACAATTTGTCCAAAACAGGGAGCCAAATGCATTTTTACCAAGATATTCTCTTGAAGTTTCCTAAAAATAAAAAACTCTTCTGACATTCCAAGATCACATTCACTGATCGATTATTACACATTAATACACTTTTGTAATACACAAACAGGAGGAAGTATTCAGAACTGGCAAGGCTACTTGACCATATCAAGATGTCAAAAAACTGAACATCAGAATACAGGATCTGAATACCAACAGATCATTTAGGATGCACAGGTGCCCACGCACGCACGCAAGCACACACGCACACATGCACACACACGCACGCACACACACATTAGCGACACACACACACACCTCAATGGGATTTTTTTTTTTTTATCATCACAGAGTGTTGCTGTAAACATACACAGATAAATATATTTAATAAATATATGTTAAAAAATTTGACCCAAAATAAAGATGGGTTTCATCTGCTTAATCATCATCTGTTAAGACTCTGAAGAATCCTCCGATGAGGATTTCGATGGGCTCTTGGTATAATGCTCTGAAATGTGATGCAGTCCAGTTAAAATTGCACAAATATTTTATATATTTATATATGAGGTACATAATCCAGTATTTTTGGAGAGATTAATGAACCTTTATGGGAACAAGGAAGGGAAGAGGAGGAGACAGCGGTGTTGTTAATAGGTCATATAACAGAGTATAGAACAGCAGCCTAGTAACCAATATCACAGAAAAAGCACTTTTCACATGAAACTGAATAAATTCAATTTGAAATTACCACTGCTATAGAGGACACACTATTGAATAATAGAAAAATAAAGATCAATAAGTGGGTTAAATATTATGGTTCTAGAAGGCTCAGCTTTTACTATTCTGAGTGAGGAGCGACGGCTGACTGCTTTATAAATGTGGCAGCTTTTACTATGTATCAGGCTGGGCAAATAAAAGACTTGTGCTGGATCTCCTGATTTCTGTTTAACCGGAGATGTCTGTTTAGGCCCACTCCTTATCTACTACGTCTCCGCTTATCCCTCTCTTGTTCTTACTCCAGGACATCAGTAGGGGGCGCCTTCACCGGGCTCTAGGGGCTCCTCTTTGACCTTGATCTCTTCGAGATGGGACACGTGTGCGGGGGGCATCTCTGGGTTGTGTCTTGAGCAGCAGGGCCTGCTGTCAGATACGGAGGGCACAAGAGCCCCCCCCTCATGCTCCTGGCAGAAGGAATTGGGGCAGTAGTGGCAGGACGACGTGGCTGGGCTGTGGCACACGCTGCACTGGTGCCATGGACACTCCCAGCGTCCTGCAGTGCCGCCAGTGAGAGAAGTACACAGGCAGGCTTGGTTAACTGCAGTGCCGCCAGTGAGAGAAGTACAGTACACAGGCAGGCTGGGTTAACTGCAGTGCCGCCAGTGAGAGAAGTACAGTACACAGGCAGGCTGGGTTAACTGCAATGCCGCCAGTGAGAGAAGTACACAGGTAGGCTGGGTTAACTCCAGTGCCGCCAGTGAGAGAGGTACATAGGTAGGCTGGGCTAACTGCAGTGCCGCCAGTGAGAGAAGTACACTGGTAGGCTGGGTTAACTGCAGTGCCGCCAGTGAGAGAGGTACACAGGTAGGCTGGGTTAACTGCAGTGCCGCCAGTGAGAGAAGTACACAGGTAGGCTGGGCTAACTGCAGTGCACATGGGTTCAAATGCTAAAAGCACCACAGATATGCAGTGCACAGTATATCTTTGTGGGGACTCTCCATTCATTTCTACTGGGAAAATTCTAATCCCAACGTGACACACAGAATCAGCACTTCAGCACCAGGGAGGACCATACCGTGTGGCGGCTTGCTCATGCTGAGACAGCGGAGGTGGTAAGCCTTCGGGCAGTCCTTCCTGTCACATGTGACGAGCTCCCCGGCCTCGCTACAGAGGAAGCAGGCGGACTCATGGGCCGGCTTCCCCTCACAAGGCTTCACCTTACGCTTCTTGGGCTTCGGCTTCGAGCTGCGGGCCTTTTCTTCCTTCTCGGTCCCTACTGCGCTCTGGAGAGTGTATAAGCAAGACGACACATCAGCACCACCTACCGTCATGGAGTGAGTATTACATTTGTAAGATGAAGGCAGCAGGGATGTTCCCCTTTAAGATGTCCAGAGGAGCTCTGGCTCCCCCTTGAGGATTCTGACAGAATATTTAACAAATTATTAGTCGAACTTTCTACTCTACAAATGTATAAAAGCTATGCGATTTATAGTAGTTGCCGGTAAATGATTAGTTCAAGGATTATAGCTACATACTAGGAGTGTAACAGTACACGTATTTTTACCAAAAAATTTCGGTACAGGTCTTTCGGTTCGGTAGGCATATGTACTAAACGAATGCAGCGAATGCAGAACCTTTGTGTGTTTCCCCCGAGCGACATTCGGAAAGGGGCGGATGAAGCTGCACCACTATGCATGTGCAGTGCGTCCTAATGTGAAGCTGGAAGCTGTTAATGTGAATACAAGTACAGTGCAGGTATTTTTAAATGCTGCACCATAACGGATATTTATTTTATTACCTCAAAAAATACAAAGCATATTTGTGTTGCACAGCTCTAATATGCTAATGTGAATATAAAGTACAGATCAGGTACGGATGATATTCTAAATGTGCACCTCAGTGGATATTTATCTTATTTTTATTGAGCGAATATTTAAGAAAATTTTTGTTTTTTATTAGTAGGTTGCAGCAATATAGACAGAGACTTTCTTAATTAAGGCATATTTTGTCCAGCAAACCACTGTTTAATAAAGAAAAAAAGGAGCAATTTATGCTTTGTTACTTTTACCCCCACTGCACTGATTTTTGTGTATCGTTACACGTCTGCTACACACAGTCGCCGCTGGGGACCTCCAGGACTCAGCCAGCCGCCTCAGCCTCACGCAGGCGTGCTTTGGCCAGGATAAAAGGCTCCTCACCTTTGGTTGCATCCCCAGGAAGCCGCTGCAGTTCTCTGCCCCGCAGTGGCTGGATATTCTCCCGTCGCCCAGGCACTCCAGGTTGTAGTTAAAGGTCAACTCAGTGCCTGCGGTAAACAGTACACCTGCAAGCGTCAGTCACTGACAGGCAGGCATCTGTGAAGACGGCTGGAGGTCGACAGGAGATTCTCAAAAATGTCTTCTGCCTTAGCTACTTCCTCTTTGGGCTGTAATAAATGCTCATAACTATTAGTGTCCACCCAATTACAGTAGCGAGGCCTATTTTTTTTAATGGGGGCTGAATCAGCTGCCCCCGCTATGTCACGATGTGACATATGGGTTAAATGCAGGGGACACGTTTCATTGTTCTGCCCTGTGTGCTATGGAGTGTCAAGCATGACAACTAATCACTCTCCCTTCCCTTAGTTCTTGATTTTGCTCAAGGCTTTTCTTGCTGTTGGTCAGAATATCACACATATTTCTGGAGTGGTGCATTCAACGGTGACTCTCTTTCTGTTTTAAAGCATCAAAGATGAAATATCTGAAAATCAAAGCGGATCTAATCTGCCCTACAAAGGCAAAACACAGTAATTACACTGACAGTGAAGCTGAAAAAAAAGGGACTTTAGGGTTTATTTACCTTCCGCCCCCATATGTCTAGGCAGGCAGGTAAATGGTACTGTAGTTATACAAAACTGAGACAAAATTTTGGTTATAACTCAATTTTGATTTAAAAAAAAACATGCAGTTGGGCGTTATTTTACTCAGCTTCTCTTATAACTCACAGAATCTGTGTTGACAGTGAAGGTTCTTGCAAACTGACAAAACACCAACGACAGAGAGAAAAGTCAGTAAACACCAGGGTTGGGACCATTTTGGAATGCATTCATCAATTCCAGTCCAAATCAGGAAATGGAACTGGAGTTGGGATTGGAAAAAGAAACTATGAGGAACAGAATTGGAACTGAATTCAGTTTTCAGGGAGATATAAATTCTAACTCCAGTTCCATTTCCTGATTTGGATTGGAATTGATTGCATTCCGGAACGGCCCCAACCCTGGTAAACACACAAGGTCCCCTCACCCGCCTCGATGTCGCGCACGGCAAAGAGGCCCGCACGGATGTCCCCGTTCACCGTCCACTTCTGCATCTCGCAGTTGGGTTGGCAGCTGTGGTTCATAAAAGCGGAGAAGTTCCCCCTGGGCCCAGCATCGAGCTTGCGGTCCTGTGGATGAAGACACATTCTGAGTGGTCCTCACGCCCCAGCCATCATGTGCCCCCCCCTCCTCTCAGAGAACCGATCTCAGGCTAGCAGGCACGTCCTCTCGTCACACATACCTTAGTGAGCGTAAGCATGTGGAAGTCGGTCTCATGGCTGTCGTGAGTGTTTTTGATTCGCTGCCCGCATTCCTCTGAGTCACTCACCTCTCCGACATACTCAGTCACGAAATCCCCCTTTGACAATGAGAAATATCCAATAAGGACTCCAGCTGTTTTAATTTAAGTACTTAAAAGCCAGTAAACAAAGCACCTTCAATGCCTAACTGGGTGGGATGATGGTTCAGTGAGTAGCACTGTTGCCTCAAACCTCCAGCGTTAGAGGTTTGACTGCAATCCCAAACTCTGTGGTGATTCCATCATCCTTTATGTCTCCCCTGGGACTGAGTGACTGATTGAGTGTCTGTCTGTCTGTCTGTCGTGGATGGCATAGCCTGACCCTAACCAGAACTATCACAGCTGAATCCAGAGGGCTGGTGATAATACCACACAGGGGCCTCACCTTCTTCAGGTCTTGCTTGGTCTTCAACCCCCAGCCCCGGCCCTCGGCCTTGACGATCTCCATCTCGGGGTAGAGGCGGCGAGAAAAGCGCTGGTTGTGGCAGCGGTCGCCAGCGGGGCACACCTGTGGGTGGCACTCGCACTGCAGCATGCGGTTGAGGCACTGCGAGTCACGGCCGCAGGGACTCCCGTCCGTCGGTCTGCAGTTGCAGCGTGGAATCTCCGACGGGTCCGCCCCCTGCGGCTGCACCTGCCCCACTGGCTTATTGGCCTGACAAGAAGAGGCCAGGAGGACACCGGTTAGGAAGGCGAGCTGAACTCCTCTGACACGCCAAAGGAACTTGACTGCGGTCGACATCCGCATCTGCTGCGACGGCGGCTAGTGTTCAGTCAGCCACCGACGGCCGCTCACCTTGATGAACTTGTACGGCGGCGGCTTGCGGGAGTTCCGCTCTTGCTCTAGGGCCTCCCTGTTCTCCCTCTGCGCCTTGAGCTCCTGGAACCTCCTGGCAGCCTCCTCAAGTGCTGGGAACCCAAAGGAGAGAGGTGTGGCTTATGTTCTACTCATGGGGGATGTGTAACTGTAACCTAAATAGACCTAAACACCTCTTAGTGACATGATGGCTATGATACAGCAGTGGTAGGGTCAGTAACACTTGACTTAAGGCCACGTTTTCAGTAATTTATGCATTCATAAAGCATTATAAACATGGTTCTAAACGTTTATCAAAAGGTATAACGCATTATAAGTGTATTATGTATTATGAATGCTTTATGAAGCTCTCATCTATAATAAAATAGAATAGAATTCTTTATTGTCATTATGCATACACATAACGATATTTTGTTGGTAGGACTTGTCTTCAAGGCAGAATACTTAAATACACAATATACTATAAATAATAAACAGATGAGTATAAAAGACAGCAGCAGGAAAAACATCGTCGAGTCCAGACTTTTCCTGAAGTAATACGCCTGCAGAGATCAGCGATCTATGTGCGTGGGTCAGCAGGGGAGGAATACGAGTGTGTCTACAGGGGGGCAGGTTAGGGGTAGATGTGTGTGTGCATGTCTACAGGGGGGCAGGTTAGGGGTAGATGTATGTGTGTGTATCAGCAGGGGCTGATGGACGTCACAGCTCTGGGGTAGAAGCTGTCTTTCAGCTACTGGTACTTGTCTTTATATCCCTGTACTGCTTTCCCGAAGGCAGTGGAACAAACAGTGGATGGGTGAGATCCGCAGCTATACGTTTGGCCCTCTTCTGCACCCTTCCAGCATATAGAGGGTCCAGGCCCGGGAGAGGACTTCCCACAATCCCCTGTGCTGTTCTCACTCCCCGTGCCAAGTCCTTCCTGTCCTGTGCTGTGCAGTTGCCGTACCACACTGTCATACTGTGACATAGGATGCTTCCTATAGCGGATCTGTAGAAGTCTGTGAGCAGCCGAGAGGAGAATCTAGCACATCTCATGTGTATATATTATATATAATGCACTATAGATACCTTTATAATGCATTATAATGGTCCCTATAAACATTAGGGATGCTGCCATACTGCATTATAATGGTGTCTATAGTGGATTATAGATGAGCGCTTCATAAGACAATCATAATACATACTGTAATACCCATGGCTATAACGTGTTATGCCTTTTTATAAATGTCAATAGCCATGTTTATAATGCTTTATGAATGCATAATAATGCATTATGAATGTGTTTATAAATTACTAAAAACATGGTCTTAAGTAAAGTGTTACCATAGGGTCCTACCTATGCATGAGCAGTTAGAGACCCCCACACAGATGGACCCCCAGAATGCAAAGGCTGGTCCACCCGTACCTTTCTTGAATGTCTTGTTGAGGCTGATCTGCCCTTCCGCAAACTGCTTGTCACCCTCCACATAGGGGAAGACCCGGCCTTGGTTGATCCAGTAGTAGTCATGGGATCCAAAGAAGAAGACAGGGAAGTCCCCGATGTCGTGCTTCAGGGTCTGGATGTTACAGGGGACCTGGCGGGGGTTACAGATTTCTGCCGGCCACCACCTGAAGAGGAGACAGAGGCCATCTGACTGTCGGGCTGGGTGTCCTGTTCACTCCGAAGCGTAAGCGACAAACCAGGAGCATGCTGGGCCGACAGCCGGGCCAACCGCGAGAAAACCGAGTTCCTGAAAATCCCAATAGAGCAACTGCTGTTGTACAGCTACAATATTAATTAACCCAAAATTCTACCATATAAACAAATGTCTTGGAAAAAAGTGTCAGCAACATGATTATGATTTGCATTCATAAAATTCATGGTGCTTTTTGGTTTTGCCTTTAACTTAGTGCTGCTCTCAACTGTAAAAAATTTCCTCCCTTAATATACGTCAGTCCAGCTTTGGGACTTGCATTATGGTACAACAGCAGGAATCCTCTTTCTACACTTTAGACCACCATGATACCTGTGGGTCTTTCCCAAACTTCTGCTTAATACTATTTGCAATAAAAGCAACAAACAAACACAGAAATGCAACGCGTTACCTGTAGCTTCCTAGCTTGACCCAAACGATCTGCTTGTAGTGGGGCTTCTTGCCGGACCTGCAGTCTGGGCATAACCACACCCCCTCAGGCATCTCCACGCTCAGGCACTCGGGGTGGAAGGAGGCGGGGCACGCCTCACAGCACAGCAGCCTCCCCCCTGGCCGTACACAGAGAGGGAGGGCGTGTCACTGCTCACACTGCACCAATGGGATCACAGGGACACAGGGGAAGGGGCGGGGTCAGCATTCTCCAAGCCTCAAAGCATGCCACGTTCCACTGGTGTCGGGACAGAGGGGGACTGGATCTGGGTAAATGACCCACCCAATTTCGCATTCTCTAATCTTGAAGACCAGAAATACCTTCAGATTCAAGGGCTGCAAACTTTGATGGCATCAGCCATTAGAAAAACCTTACTGGATGAGTCCAACAGGTCCAGTTCAGCCTGGCTCTGTTTGGACATTTTTGGTGAGCTCTTCCGAGAAGTGTGCAGGTAACCGGTTACCCAAACCAGACACCCCCTCACATTAATATACTGGCATGCTTCAGGGAGAAGGTGGCAGGGGAGGGGACAGCCAGCAAGCCATCGTCATAGCAAATGGCACATTTGGGGAATTTCATGTCATCGAGTCGTAACACTCAAAAAACAGTGAGCAAAACCCTGGTACCTTTTACACACCAACACCAGAGAGATACCAACGCTGTGTGTCTTTAATGATGTGGCTTCTCAAAATTTCACCTCATACCGTTTACCAATGCCCCTTGAATCATCTCCATGGCAATGGCAACATATTTTGGCAAATGTGTACAAACGTTTCTCTAACAAGAGTAGATAATCTGCTGCATGGCTTTCATGGAAAGATACTGTTGTGATTATTGGCATTTTGACCAGGATCCTACAAGCGAAAACACTTTAAAGGCGGCAGAGATAAAAAGCACAAAAGGCGTGATAAACTGCAGGGCGGCGACGGCGAATCGATTCTGTCACAGACTCCGAGCTTCTGCAGGGTCCAAAAGCCTAAGCAAGGCAGGAGAGAGAATGATGGGGAAGCAGGGAGAGAGAGACAGGGAGGGAGCGGGAGAAAGAGAGGGGGAGGCAGGAGAGAGAATGATGGGGAAGCAGGGAGAGAGAGACAGGGAGGGATGGAGAGGAAGAGGCAGGAGAGACAGCAATAGGAGACACTAACGGGGAGACGAGCAAAGAGTGCGACGGGGAAGGAGAGTGAGAGTGAGACAGGGAGGCAGGAGAGTGTGATGGGAATTAGAGAGAGAGGGAGACGGGGAATCAGGAGTGAGCAGTGGGAAGATGGGGAACAAGGAGACAAGGAGATAGAGATCAGGAGGCAGGGAGAGAGAGCTTGTGACAGGGAGATGGGGAGAGAGAACAATGGAGGAGGGAGGGAGAAATAGTGGTGGGGAGGCAGAGAGAGAGCAATGAGGAAGGAGGGAGTGAGGGAGAATGAGTGACGGGAAGGCAGAGAGAGAGGGAAAGAGGCACCTGAGAGTAATGGGGAGGCAGTGAGAGGAAGCAACGAGGAGGCAGGAGAGAGTGACAGGGAGGCAAGAGAACGACGGGGAGGCAGCAAGAGACAGTGATGGGGAGGCAGGAGAGAGGGACGGGGAGACAGGAGAGAGCGACGGGGAGGCAGGAGAGAGCGACGGGGAGGCAGCAAGAGATAGTGACAGGGAGGCAGTGAGAGGAAGCAACGAGGAGGCAGGAGAGAGTGACAAGGAAGCAGGAGAGAACGACGGGGAGGCAGCAAGAGACAGTGATGGGGAGACAGGAGAGAGGGACGGGGAGACAGGAGAGAGGGACGGGGAGGCAGGAGAGAGGGACGGGGAGGCAGGAGAGAGCGACGGGGAGGCAGGAGAGAGCGACGGGGAGGCAGGAGAGAGCGACGGGGAGGCAGGAGAGAGTGCAACGAGGAGCGAGGGAGAGAGCATGATGGATCACAGCACCACCCAAGCTCAAAATAAGGCTACAGATTCAACAATGAGACACCACTGCTTACATCGCCTGTCTCTCCATGTAACCATGAAAGACTGATTTATGAAGAGGAACTCAGGTCACCGTGGGTCAACGACTGGCTTCAGTTACGGACGTGGAGAGAAAAATGTGTATAGCAGGTGTGTTTCATCTCCATGCAATCTGGTGACGAGACGACCATTCCCGTCCCGAGGCGTGAGGCTGACGAAACGCTGTTTCAAGTGTTATTTTTTTGCATCAACTCAGCGGCAGCGTAAACAGCGGCTGGTTGAGAAGCAGGAGATGGGAAAGTGGCAAGTGCAAAACGGGAAGCGGAATGAGGACTCTGACAGCCTTAGAAACAAGCACACACACAACACGCTGTACAGAAACAAAATCAGCACCTTTACCTTTCTCCACATTCTTTTTGGTAGCTGACGAAGAAGAAGGAATCATGGGTAATTTCATCAAGTCAGCACGATTTGTTTCAGTCAGAAGGTAGTGTGACTTATAGGCATACGAACTTAACATGTTGTCTGTATGGTCCTGCACTAACATCCCTACACGTGAAACAGACAGGAGAGTTAATGAGCCACAGAGAAGCTACCCATGATTCCAGAAAGAACATCAAGAAGAAAACACTATTAAAACAGGTACAAATGCAGAGTAACTCCAATACAAAGATATTCTCCAGCAGGGAACTATACAATATAAGCTCCATTTCATTATCCTCTCACGTTTTCATAATAAGAACAAAAAGAATTTGAAAAATTTGAGGCATTTCATCAAATATTTAGTGCTGCATCCCTGACTTGTCAATTTCAAACAACTTCTGAGGAGTTTGTTTTCTCCTCAGCGAAAAAATGGGTCATTCCGTACAACATTTCAAAAATAATTACAGTCCCACTCCGACCACAGGATAATAACCAAGCCTGTGGCTCGTCGGAAGGAAAAGTGGGCCTGTGATTTGAAACATGTTTGTCATCCAAAAACTGCAAGAGTTTGGGTATGACAACTGATATCGCACTGAACGGCTCTGAGGCTCGAAGGAGAGAGACAGAGGACAGAAGAGATCGGGAGTGAGGGAGGGAAGAAAAGAAGGAGAATGGGGAAAAGAAAATGGGAGCGAGAAGGAAAAGATGAAGACAAGGAGAGAAAGATTGGGAAAAGGAGACAGTGAAAGGGAGAGAGAGAGAGAGGAGGGGGAGAAAGGGTGAGCCAGAGGAAGATAAACCGAAAGAGAGACAGAGGGAAGAATGACACAAAGGAAAACAGACAGAAAGAATAATGAAGTCTCCAGTTTGAATGTCAACATCAATCACTGCTTATGCTGCCAACCAAGGAAAACACAACAAACGTGACCAAACACTAATACGACCAAAACGTAATCAAATCAGACTGATGTTGATCTAATTATGACGCTCAGCAGACTTGTTCATGCCAGTAAAGGAAGGTGCTTTTCGACTTTTGTTCGTCCTTCAGATGAAATAGATTTTAATGCAATTAGATGAGTAATTTCTTTAAAATATATTTAATCTTTAGAACTTTCCTTCACTGGGCTGAACAGCTCTGCTGAAATTCAAAATGTTTCTTTCACACAAAACACCAGCCTGTAATCTCAATGTTTAATGCACAATTTTACATTATAATATTCTATCTGAAAGTAAAATTCTCCTATATGCAAAAAAATATTCAACACAAAACTTTAAGATATCTTATTACAGGACTTAAATACAAATCCCGGTCTTAAAATTAATACTAATAAAACTGTAACAATAAATTGTATTTTAGTAATATTGTCCCCCGCAGAAACTCAGCTGATTCGGGTGAAGTGAAAGGTAAATTTTAAATAACAACTATAATGATTAGTATTTATAAAAAATCTGTATCAATGAGACCCCTCCCATTTGAACACTATGTTCATAATACAGCCACAAAGATCATTCTAGAATCTAGGGTCTAGATCAGGGTTATTCAACTCACGGTCCTCGAGGTCCGAGCACTGCTGGTTTTCCAGCCTTCCTTTACCTGTCAGTCAGGTGTGAAGCTTCTGACCAATCAGAATCAGTAATTATTAAACAACTACCTGGGAGAACTGAAAACACGGCCTGGATTTGGAATTGAGGTCCAGAGTTGAAGAACCCTGGTCTAGATGAAGCTGCTCTAGACAAAAACGATTACTGAGACTGCAATAAAGGTCTCAACATCAAGAGATTTTCTCTGCGGAGTAAATTTGATAAATAAATGAGATATGGCATCTTTAAACTCCTTCCCCATGATTTGTCAACCCGAGAGCGTGAGACGGAGGTCTCGCCTACGTGGGGGGGGGCTCACCTCGGGCACAGACGAAACACCAGCCTACGTTTACCGGGGACACGGCGTGACCATTTCTGCGCGCGCTGGAGTGCTCGCTGCAGATGATGATGTGCGGCGTGACGACGGCGCTGCCAGCGGCGATGCAGCCATCCGAAGGGTGATACGTCACGGGACAGCGGATACAGCGCAGCAAACGGCCTGCAGCACGCAGAGGGAGGGTCAAACAGACAGACAGACACAAACAGACAGACAGACACAAACAGACAGACACAAACAAACAGACAAACAGACAGACACAGACAAACAGACAGACACAGACAGACAGACACAGACAGACAGACAGACAGACAGACACAAACACATAAACAAAAGAGAGAGATCAAAAGAGCCGCAGGTGTGTAATATTAGAGAAAACTCTTTAAACACGTCTACACTGAAATCATCTCAAATATTTATATATATCACAGAAAAATATTTATCCAGTTAAGGTGTGAAAGGTCGCACTGACACTGAAAGAGGGGACACTGCTTTACCTTTGGTTGCCTTGTGCAAGTCTCTTTCCAGACAGCAGGTGGCGCATGTGTGCTGGGGACAGCGCAGGCCCTTGGGATCGGCCACCGTGCCCGGGTACTTGCGGACGCACGCCTCGTGGTAGAAGCGGCCACAGCCACTAGCTGAGCAGCGGACTGTGTCTCCATCCGACACCTTGCAGGAGAAACAGGGGTGAGTGCCTGGGGAGGAGGCAGAGAGGACAGGGTGAGACTCGCCACGGTCTGAGGCGGGCAGGCTGCAGTCCGTCACCATGCAGCACGCACACCTTGTATACCGGATGGACCATTCCTGGTGTAGGTCAGAACAGTTCAACAGTTGCCTTGACAACAGATGACCTACTGGATAAATGTATTTTTTTACATGTCATCGTTGTGAGGTTTCCATCCATCCATCCATCATGGTGAACCCAGGTCCATCCCACTAGAATCAGACGCAGGGCATCTAAAACAGGACACTAGTCCACTGTTGGGCACACATGCACCCTCTCTCTCTCTCACACACATACACACACACAGAGACCATCAGAAATTTTGAGAGACTAATTCGGCAAAAATTCACCAAAGTGCATGTTACTGGTTCTGGCCACATTTATACAACCATCTGTTTATAAAAATGACCGACTATTATGTCAGTACAAGCCAAGAATTGGCCGTGCGTAGGAGTGTCCCAAATGCGGCCCCAGCGAGAGACCTACCCGCCTTACACTCTGCAGGAGTGTCCCAAATGCGGCCCCAGCGAGAGACCTACCCGCCTTACACTCTGCAGGAGTGTCCCAAATGCGGCCCCAGCGAGAGACCTACCCGCCTTACACTCTGCAGGAGTGTCCCAAATGCGGCCCCA
>JAODLC010000123.1:30333877-30350116 GCA_026781145.1 Hippopotamyrus pictus | reverse complement strand
AGAGACCTACCCGCCTTACACTCTGCAGGAGTGTCCCAAATGCGGCCCCAGCGAGAGACCTACCAACCCTTCCACTCTGCAGGAGTGTCCCAAATGCGGCCCCAGCGAGAGACCTACCCGCCTTACACTCTGCACACGTGAATTTCCCTTTGTAGGGACTCGTCAGCCCCACACACTCCGCATGGAAGAGCTGGCCGCATTCCCCGTCACAGCTCAAGAGGGCATCCCCGAAGGATTCGCAGATCTGCAAAGACCCCCCCAGGGGGCAGGCTATGATGTCATGCCAGGGAACCGTTCAGAGGGAGCAGTGGCATTTAACCAATTACATCTCTCCATTCAGCATCCAATAGCAGGTCCAGAAATTCATTAGACTTCAGCTCTGCCACTTGAACATGTGGTATATCAATTAACTCTATAAAACCAGACATGAATCACCATAATTTACTTTAATTTACTTATATATACTTATATATATATATATTTCCTTATGCATTTAAGTGAGCTCAGTTGTCTGTTACTTTAGAAGTGATAAGAAATGATAAATAAGTGTGATGTAATCTTCTACTCTATTTTTCTATTACATTCTTATCTTACTTATTGGAAAACGACGACTTGGCCCATGTTATCCACGACTGGGGGGGGGGGGGCCCACCTGGCAGACAGTGTCCTTCCGAGACACGCCTCCACCCGTCACGGACACGCTGGAGTCCACTGACTGTGCGTCTGAGCCATCGGCATCTGTGACCGCAGGGCTGTCGGAGCGCTTTCCGAACCCCGCCTACAGGGGGCAGCATAAACTCGGCTGACGCCGGTGGGAGAGTGCGAGCGCACAGAGCGGAGATCTCCAGATGAAAGGGGGGTGGGACGCAAATAAAATATGCCTCTGAAGCCCCCAGATTGCACTGGACTACAACTGCTAAGCAGCTGATACATGTGAAGAAGCCTCAGATCCTAAAGGTACACTTACACAGTACCTTGATCCTTTAAAATAAAGTGCTTTTCTTAATGGCTAGTGCAATCAGTGGCATGTTATTAATTCAGAAATTATATGTTCATCATGCCCTACTCAAAATACAGTGTGACTTAATTTTCTAATGAATGTCTATGGTTAATTTCTAATTGGACTAATTACAGTAAACACACACGTTGGGGTGAAAAGTCAGTTCCTTACGACTGATGTTCATTAAGAAGAGGTTCATGCATGACCTGCCCACTGGGTTCACGTCTGGCAAAACGTCACTTCCGAAGCGGCGCCACCAGACCTGGGCGCCCACCTGTGGGTCATTGTGACCCCTGGAGTCCGAGTCGGAGGTGTCGCGGTACTGGGAGCTGCTCATCTCCACGTCAGTGGAGGCCCGACTCCGCTTCTTCAGCGGCTTGCAGGAGTCGGAGATCTCGCTGGCTCCTGTGGGAGTGCAGGAAGCGGGGGCGAGGGGGGGGCAGGCAGCAATTTCAGTGTCACAGGATTTTGGCAGATGACTGGCGTGCTGCCACAACCCCACCCTCCATCCACCCCAATTATATTCAGCATTTAATTCCAGTCTAGCAGCCACCTGACCCAGGAGTGCAATACGGGGGAGCCAAACATGATTAGCACACCATTTTTCCCACGATGCATCTTGCTCGGATGCTTACGGGAGGCTCAAAAGCTGCTGTGAGCGATTATCCCCCCCGGCTGTGGAAATAGCCACCCCCCACTCGACAGAAACCAGTCTACGTGCCCATCACACTCACGCTTAACACCTACATTGCAGTGCATTGAAGGGCACTTTTTAAAATATTAACCAAACATTACTTTAATACTGCGCTTGTCAATGAACATAGTTAAGTGAAAATTAAGTAATTTACATACGCATCAATTAAATGTATACAATAAGCATCTGGAATGTTACTGTTACCATAGCAACCATTCAATGGAAAACACTGAACAAACAGTGCAGCAGCAGCAGCTATCCACCCTAACAGAGAAGTGCTGATTAGTCAATGAAAAAACACAGGGGACATGTCGGACAGGGCACCAACCTATCACATGGACTGTAACATGCTGTCGGTAATGTAGAAACTCCAATTCACCGACCCAAAGGAGACCCGCAAACTGCACTCAAACAGCCCCATTCCCCGATCCCCCCCCACATCACTGCAGGTAGAAGGGGCTTGCTCAGTTGCCGCAGTAAAATCTGTAAAACTGTATTTTTAAATACCTACATATAAAAATCTATTTACACATTTTTTTAACAACCTTTTTGCAATGCAGTCTTCAGAGCCGTCTGGGGAATGGATTCAGCCTGTAGAGAAATGAGAGACAGAAAATGTTTTTGTGAAAGCACAGCTTCAAATGCCTCATCTGTGACCAACCAACATCCCTTCTGAAAATTAAAAAAAAAAAAAAGAAAGAAATGTAACCTCTCAGTTAGACTGTTTTCCATTCCACTCATCTTTAATTGACAAGAAACCAAGCAAAAGTTTGGCGTCAAGGAGTTAAATCTTCAATCTTTGCTCAAACATCAGTTATGAGTCATAAGCAAAAGCCCAGGAATCACGAGAGACACGTCAGTGTGAGGCACAATTTGCCCACTTTTCATTTAACCAATTTTGAATCACGACGCAACATTTATGGTAAAATCAGGCAGCGAAGACGACTGGCAGTTTCAGTGAAGCCTCTTAGATTGAACGTCATACCTGCTCCTTCTTCACCTTCTTCTTCGGCACGGGCTCTGAGCCCTTTTCCGACTCGGAGCGGCTGCGTGAACACCGCCGCTGCTGCTTGCGTTCCGGAGGCCCTGCTGGGGGGGGTGGGGGTGGATGGAGATCACCGCATGGACTCCTTATCATGTTCCACGAGGACTAAGGTTTGAGATGTTTCTGGTTGATTGCTACAATGACTAAGGTCAGGATCATTAACACAGGAGCGCCCTTACTTTAAGATCCTTCTGAGTGTCACATCGTTAACTTTCTTCCTTTTTTTCAAGCACCTGTCACACCTTTCACAAACATCACCATCCAGTGAGACGTGTATATTCAACGGTCTAGAGACGGTTCCTACCCGTTTGTGCTGTCTGGGTTCCAGGCAAGACATCCGTGGAGGTGGAGTTCTGGGGCGCCCCTTGCTCACTTCTTCGCCCCACAGGTGACATCACCTTCTCCTGCTCCCTACAGCTCACTTCAGCTTTTCCGCCTGAACCCTGAAGACCCCATTAAGAGCCAAATTAAATCCAGTGGTGAAAGTCATTCCAATGGAACGTAGGAACAGTGGAACACACACACCAATGGAACACAGGAACAAACATATAATCATAGGAACACGAGTACAGTGGAACAGTCACATCAGTGGAACATAGGGATACTGGAACAGTCACACCAGTGGAACACAGGAACAACTGAATAATCACACCAATGGAACGTGGTACAGTTTTAACAGTCACATCAATGGAACATAGTAACTGTGGAACAAACACACCAATGGAACACAAAAACAATCGAACAATCACGGGAATACAGATATAGTGGAACAGTCAAACCAAAGAAACATAGGGATACTGGAACAGGCACACAAATGAAACACAGTTATAGCGGGACAGTCACTCCAGTGGAACACTGGAACAATCAAATAATCACACCAATGGAATGTTACAGTTGGAACAGTCACACCAATGGAACATGGGGACAGTGGAACAGTCACACCAATGGAACATGGGGACAGTGGAACAGTCACACCAATAGAACATGGGGACAGTGGAACAGTCACACCAATGGAACATGGGGACAGTGGAACAGTCACACCAATGCAACAGAGGTATAGTGGAACAGTGTTACCAATGGAACATGGCGACAGTGGAATAGTCACACCAAAGAAAAAGAGGAAGAGAGGAAAAGTCACACCAAAGGAACATAAAACATGGATCATACCCTGGGGGAGCCCAGCACCTGGTTGTCCTGCTGCTCTTTACTCTCTGTCTCCTTAGGTGACGGGCTCTTTCTCTGGGGAGGGGGCCAGTCACACTTGGTGATCTCCACGTTAAGCTTCTTCATGGTGATGGAGAGTGGGAGCAGCTTGCGTGCAGCGGCCGTCCGCCAGGCCGTCTTCACCGGGGGCGTGGGCTCCTCAGGCTCAGGGGGCCCCTCTGGGCTCCTCTGCGGACTCCTCAGGAGGCTCTGCTCCCCCTGCACGTCCTGCGGGTCCTCCCTAGCTGCGCTGCACCGCCTCGGAGGCTGCTGGCGGCGTGGGGGGCCATCCTGCACAGGCTCAGCCGCCTCCGCTTTATCGTCCCGGCCCCCGGACGTGCCGCCCCTAGAGCGCTGGGCCCTCCGTGCCGGCCTGCTGGCCGCCTTGGGCTTGGCCGGCTCCTCGTCCACATAAATGAAGGTGTAGGTTTCTATCCGTTCCTCCCGGCTCATCGGCAGGGCGTCCTCCGCGTGGCTGACGCCCACCTCCCACTGGGAGCGCTCTCGCTGAGACTGGGGCTTCAGAAGCTACCGGAGACATCACACACTCGCTAGCACCACCCTACCGGACAACATTATACACTGGATCTCCACATCAGGTTAAGTCTTGGTTTTGCGGGCCGTTGCTAATTCAAGAAAGGTGAGCACAGTCTTCATAGGGAATTCCCAAAGTAAATCTAGGTTTAAGTGACCCATTTGCATCCCAGCAGGAATTCCCACCCAGGGAATAAGAGTACAGCGTGCAAAAGGGGGAAAGAAGAGGAAAGGAAAGGAGAGGAGAGGAAAAGAGAGGAGAGGATAGGAGTGGAGAGCAGAGGAGAGGAGAGGAAAGGAAAGGAGAGGAAAAGAGAGGAGTGGAGAGCAGAGGAGAGGAGAGGAAAGCCCCACGTACCTTGTGTCTCTCAGCAGGGTTGGAGGTCTTGCGTAGAGTCTCTGCCTGCAGGTCTTCAAACTGATGTTGACTCAGGTACAGCAGCACCCTCTTCTCGTGGATCCAAGCCCTCTCTGGGACACTTCCAAAGAACTGCACGTGATACTCTCGATGACCTTAGGGGGATGGGGAAGGGGAGACAGGCAGAGCTGTCGCCGTAACCGCGATATTGACGAATCAGCAACATGGGGATGGTGAACGACCACGAGCGACCGCCAAGCACATTATTCACATTTTCTTTTCCTTTTTTTTATATGAGGCTGGGCCCGTCTTGGTTTACACTTCAGTGTGGATGTATTGAATGTTAAATAAATTCATAATGAAAATGTGTAAATGTGCAATTTTTCCCGCCAATTGTATTAATGGTGCGCTGCTGAGATCAGGCCTTCACATAACCTGTTACTCATGGACTGCCGGCCAACCGGCAAGTTGGTCATAAAACGTAAAAAACTCATAAAACTTTATTTGGAAATTATTTTAAGAAGTTCTAAAGTGATTACATTATGAAAATATAGAAGTTTCGATCATTTTACAATCATAATGCCATTAAAAGAAATATATTTCGAATAATTGAACATGGACGTCAGTCCAAATGTACACTTTTAGCTTGTTTACATGAATAATAAAACAGCCACCATTAAATGTTGATATTGGTGTTGGTACCTCCGTAAGGGTCATATGATCGATATCTGTCATAAGCTTTTATTCAAAAAACAAGCTAAATTGGGTGAATACAGAAAAAAACTACCATTTACTCCTCATCAGTGAAGTCATCCATGTTTATGTATATTTCATATTTTTATCCATATATGTATCCTGACAGTTGCAAGACACAAACCAATTTCTAAACGTGTTACTTATATGGATAAAAAAGTACTTAAATGGCAAGGTCTCTGTCCAAAATTATGCTGTGGTCTGTTTTTGCATCAAAAATATTTTGCTTAGTTTAAGATGGTGATTTCAAAGATATAACTCCTGGAAGCACTTGACAATAATCTTGGATAGATCGCTTCAGTCTGGCTGGCGCTCAAAGCTGTGAATTGTGTGTATATGAAGTTTACATGTTGAAATCCGCGAATCTGTTTAACGCGATTGATATGTTTGTACCCAAGTCCAGTACAACGCAGATTTGCATTTGTATTTGTGCGATTTTCAGTCGGAGAGCAAAGCACTATCCAAACTACAACGCCCGGCCACATGGTGGCTGCGAATCACTAACGCCGACTCTCGGCAAGTTAGCGAGTTCAGCATCAGTCCGGTTTAAGTTACTAGGCAATTCTTGTGAGACTCATATGACCCATAGGAGATTTTTATATTACTAATTAATGTATTATTATCATTTCTTATTTAAAATGCATATAATTACATTATTCACCACTGGTATGACTGTTATTATTATTTAATCCATTTTGTTTGCCGTAAGTTAGTCCCATTTCCCTGACCATATCCTTCCCATTGAATATGTGTATTTTTGTCTGGCTGTTGAGCTTAAGACTGTGATTCTCTGCTTTTCACAAGTGGGTCATTTAGTCAAATTTCTAATTGGCTTAGCAAGCTGTTTAATCAATAGGCGAGCTCTGCAGATTGTGTCAAAGGGAGTCGAGAATTTATTATTATTCTATAAAGTGTGCTTAACCCAAACCCACACAGAAATCTATAAAGAGCTTGCCAGTGGAAGCAGCACTGGCTGGAAGTGGCCGGTCACCTCTGGTGTTTATCCGGGTACTGAGGTTCAGCTGGGGGTCACGTGACACCATGCAGGGCCACCAGGGGTAGGTCCCCACCTTGGCCCACACCAAGTCACCCACTTCATGGTCTGTACAACAGTCAGGGGCTGAGGTGGCGGGGGGGGAGTGCTTTTGAATCTGGCAACAAGAAAAAACTCTTCATATTCATATTTCATACTTTTATATAGCACCCTTGGTAACATGGTAGCCAGACAACGCTTAATGCAACCCCTAGCAAAATTAGTCAAGGTTAAACCAAACACAGCAGCATAAGCGTTCAACTAAAACTAAACACCACAACAGGTAAACACAAACGCATCAATTTGCAACATTCATTTGATTCTTTTCAGTCTGAGGTACAATGTCTTGGACCAAACCACCAAGCCATCAAAGACAAATCACAGATCAGAAGAAACATTTCAGAATTAAAGGACAGAGCACTCTAGCTAAGCACTTAACAACTTAATCATACTGACTCTAGCAGCAGGCGCTATACAGCAGCCAAGCGACAGGGGGCACTGCACTCACGCTCTGCTCCTTGGGTTCCTCCTTGGGTGTCTTGAGACCCCCAGATAGCACCTCCGGTGCAGGTTCGAGCAGTTGGCACAGTGGACCCGGTTCGGGGGCTGTTTCCACCAGCACCTCCGGCCTGGGCTCCTGCTGGGGGCCCTGGCTGCTCCTTTTCCTGCGCTCCTTTTTCCGCTCGTGCCGGCGGTGAGAAGCCTCCCCGGCTTGGAGCTCGTGCAGGAGGTCACCACAGAGCGAGGACTCAAACAGCTCCCGCCCGTTCTGGTACGTCTTGGTGATCCTCAGCTTAATCTCGGGGGAGCCCGTCTTCTTGGGGACGGGTTGAGCGGGAGGGGTTGGGGGGCGTGGAAGCCGGGCTCCGTCCACCACCCCTGATGAAGGGAGCAGCGGCTGCACTGGTGGGGAGGTGGGGAGGAGTAGAGGTGGCGGAGGGGGCAGAATAGGAGGGGCGAGGTGGGGCGGGGCCAGAGGGTGATGATGGTGGGGGGGCAGTGGGGGCGGGGTCTGAGGATGCGCTTGATGGTGGGGAAGGAAGTGGTGATGGTGGGGGGGCAGTGAGGTAGGTGCCAGGGGCTTCTCCTGCATGACAGGTGGCCTCATCACCGTCCCCTCCCCCCCTGGCAGAGGACAGTGGTCCCCATAACCACGTACGGCACCATATCCGTTGGCAGAGCCATTGGGAAATGGCGCATACATGGAGTACTTGGCCTGGGGCTCATAGAAGCCGGCTGGGTAGCCGTTAGCCACCACTGGCAGGTCCTCCGCAGGGTAGCAAAAGCCCGACTCCAGGGCCGAGTCGTAGGTGGAGGGGCCCTCGTCACCTCCCGCATCGCCGCCGCTGTGATAAACCTCCTCCTGCCGGATGTTGGCCGAATCAATGAGCTGAGGTGGCTGCTGGATTGTATTTCCCATGATCCCTTGCATGAAAGAGAAGGAGAAATCCATTGTTCTGCTCCAGCATCCTTAACTTTCCCTTTCTCTTACAGGGCCTGAAAGAAGCCAAAGGAAGGGAAAATAATCCTAGTTATTATTTGGAGAAACGGCTTCAGTGTAGTTAACTTACAACATTGGTGGCCATTGTTCTGGGATATATACATATTTCATTTTAGATCATGGTTAGACGCGCCTCCAAGTTGGTTTTCGTTTTCCATTCATTACCAAACACCGCGAGCAGCCCAAACTGACCCTTAATCCATCGGCCCAAACTGCTATTTAAAATCCAGGAAAATTTCGAGATTCTGTTTTGGGGGGAAAAAAAAAGTGTCTTCAAGCCATTTCATTAGACGGCGACATCTTTGATTGCGTTCATCCTGCTGCAAGCTGTCTGTATCCCAAACGCAAACACAGGACGTGTTTCTCACGTGTCGGAATCCCTGCAAATGAACGTCGCCAACATGAAAAACGAGAAGTTAATTGCCGATAAGCGATGAGAGACCTCACGACTAGCTCCACTAGAAGGAAATCTCATTCAATGCGTCACAGGTTTAAGAAAAAGAAGTGAAACGAAACTGTGTGCCTAAGAAACCACCTCAATGTGTCTCTGCATAGGCAGACCAAAACGGACCAACCTCATTTTTAAAGAGTAGATTTGCCTAAGAGAAATGGATGAAACTGCCTGGGTAGTTTATGTATTTGTTTTTAAACCACCTACTGTCAAGGAAGTCATTGAGAAGAAATGCAGAAATTTGGATCCCTTCCAATGTTTTGTGTTTACCAAAATATTTAAATAAAGTAGTGAAAGGTTATCCAGCAATTTAGCATTGATCTGATGCCCCAAAAAAACAGATACTTGTAAATTTAAAAAAAAAAAGGAATCTATTTGCCATTGAGGGTTAATCCTTCTATTCACCCAGCCAACAGTGAAAATTGGTTATGATGACTTGATTGATTTCTGTAACTCAACAGTAACATGAGGCATGATTCCATGAACATTATTAAAATGACTCAGGATAATTTAAAAAAAAAAAAGCTGGTGTTCTCAAAATAAATTGTCTGCAAAATATTTTATTGAGGTATCACACATTACACTTTAAAAAAAAAAAAATCATGGAATATAATCTACTAATCTCAATTCTGAAACTTGACTGAGTCACACTCAGACATTAAGCACAATTATTGACGCATACTGATAATATCAACTACACATATGAAACTGCACAAGTTCGAAAATTTTATTTTGCATTACTAATAACTAATAAATCTGAACTACCACAGCATACCCTATAGACTGTCAATAATAATATGTATGTTGTACAAGACAGTCTTTTTAAAATAAAACAACAGAAAAAGGGGGTAACATTTCTACAGGAGATATCTGGCAGAAACCGCATCAATTTCAGAACACTTACTGTAATAAAAAATGTCAGTTCTAAAACAAAATGAAACGATTAAAAATTATAACACTTAAAAATTCATCCTTTTGACCAATTTCTGTCACATCTCCATCCACAACTTGTAGATTCTCGTCTCCAAAGTATGGGCACTTTATAATGCTTGATATATCGTTTGCAGCAATATTTTGTTTTTATGCAAAGCAATATGTAACATGGAAGCGGAGGGATGGAGAGGAACCTCTAAGTTTACACTTAGTCTACAAATAACAGATTTCCTCCAGCTGCTATTAACTCTATTGGCCGAAAAAATGTTTTTGAATGAAAATCCGTACCCGGACAGTCCAAGTTAGAAGCGATCGTCCTTGGATCGATAGGCAATCGGCATACTTAGGCTTACTATAGAGCTATAAATGTTTAATTTTCTTGACTATAGAACAAGGAGCAGGTATCGTCAACGATGACAACGGGGGGAGGGTGTCCATTGTTAGTTGTACAGTTACTGTCAATCTTACACGATACAAAAGCTCAGCATCCTGTGCAATTGTAATGTTTGTCTGTGTTGCACTAAACAACTGATAGCAAAAGAAACACAAACTAGCAGAAAACGAGTGACCGGCCCACGACAGTTAGTCTGAAATGTACGGCCAGGTTACAACGTTTTACTACATCCAAGAACAAAACAGCAGCCAAGTCGTAGTAAAAACAGGTAAACACTGCTCGGGTGGTTAAACTGCAACGTGCAGTACATATTAACAGCAACAAAACCAAACACGCTCGCAATTTAATAATACTCCGCTAATGCTGGCAATATCAACGTTTAACAATAAATCGCGACTTTTAGGAGAGCAACATTAAAAATTCAGTTGACTATAGCAACCTATACCATGGGGCACGATGTTTGTAAATGTGCATGCGAATAACGATATAAAGCTTTACCACTGCAGAAGAAGCAAACACCACTGTGAAGCTTGGTGCACATTTTTAAATCGCTAATTAAAAACTGATACTTAACTAGATAGCCATCGATGGATTGCAAATTAATCTGGTTGGACAAAGTATTGGCACCGAGGTGACGTTACGCTGGTCCGCTGCACTATTAGGCGCACGGATCCGAGCTGCACCATCTAATTAGTGTTACATCGTCCAATTAACTGCACAAAAGAAACGCAAAAAACACGGATTTTACGCCACACCGCAAAAGCGACAAGAGACCAACATGGCTGCCACTGCCCCTTTAAATCAAATTGGCCAGATTATACCTTCATCACTCCCCCACTATGCCGAAGAAACGGGGGAAAATGAACCCATCACTTAAAACAAGCATCCTCGCGAGCAGCGGTGCGACATGTCGACAATGCCATTCAGCCTGTTACACAAGAGATGCGGGAAGGCGAATAAAACGGCCAGTACCTTCAGTGTGTTCCATTATAAACAAATACACCCAATATTGAGCTTCCTGCTGCAATATATATTTTGTAAAAAAAATCAGATACAACAAAAGCTTGAAGTTATAAAGTAAAGGTATCTTCGACTATTAATTCAATGTACTGATTAAAAATATATAATAATAAAAAAGCAGGGGCAATAGTTAGGTCTCAGTTCCTATGGTTGATCTGAGAGAGGGCCTCGTATTTTGTTGGAGCGGGTTTTGAATAAATCGGGTTCCTATGTATTTCTATATAACTGTCTCCCTCTCTCCCTCTAGCTGTAACAAAAGCTCCCTGCTTTCAGGGCCTGTCTCCCCACTCAGCGCCAAAATAACGTGCCCCCGATTGGTCGCTATACCTCTGCAAAAGGAATATTGGGAAATATAGTTTTTTCTCAAGGAAAAAAAAAACAGCGCCTGGCACCGGTAAACATGTAAGACCGGATTGCGCTTTCTGTGTAATACTAATCATTCGCAGGAGTCTCTCAGTGTAAGGAAAATGACATTCAGAAAGAAGTCTATTATGTATAAATGTTCCGCTTGTTTTATATTTAATGCAGGGCCTAATGAGAGGAAACATTTTACAAGCTATATATATATATATATATATATATATATATATATATATTGAATACGTTGAATATCTTTATAAGCTCTGCAAGAATTTGACCATGAATTTAGTTCTAATCATCTGTCGACGTTGAACACTGACGGGAGTTGGTCGCCCTTCCATTCACTAAACAAAAACTGATCACTAAAAAGGAAAATAATAATAATGGTTGTTTTATTAAACAAAAAAAAACTCAACACACACTGACTGTACTGTTTAGACGACCCTGCTGAGTGACACGCCGGCATTCAATCAAAATGATTATAAAGCTAATCGGTAGTCCAGAATTGATCAGTCATAGAAATTATTACTGAAAACCGCGTTGAATCTACCAAGTTCCACGGAAACAAATGTTGCGCTTAAAAGAGAAAACAAAGTGTTAAAAACCCAACACACCTCACGAAGCATCACTACCAATCGAGCGTCTTGGGTAGTTGAGTGTCTGTGTCGTCAGCGTAACGTCGCCGCAGTTGTTCGCTCCGCCTTTACTAACTGCTTCAGGATCAGTTCGTCTTCAGCCAATCGGGCTCGCAGAGCGCCGTGAGCTGTACTGGGGTCGGGGTCTCGGGATTGGCTGCTCGATGTGCTCGCCTGATCCCCTACGTCACTGGCCTGTCAAGCTTGGTTGACCTGCAATAACCTCTTCAATAACAACTGGGCCCTCGCGCCAGCGGCGGCGCCTGTCCGGGACGGATAGGTACGTTAGAAGACTGTGGTGCGCTTTGATTTCCGACTCTTATATATGTGTTTTCAGGTAACACACTTACATCAGTGTTAAAACTCAGGGCTAAAAATTCGAATGGATCGTACTTTTCACGGTGAACCGGCGTCTTGCGACTGAAAGTGCTTGTGCGTGTCGGAAATTTGACTCCGACTATCTTTAGGTGAGTTTGCTCCTTAAGATAAAAAAAATTGACGATTGAAACAAGGGAAAAGATGCCGGGAAAGCAGCACTGAAGGGATCTGTGTTTTAACCCCGAAACGTTATTTTCCTTTTACTTTTGGATATGCAGCTGTGGTTTTTATTTTCTTCCGCAGCTTTGACTTTGGCTTCTCCTAAATAAGGCATTAGTAATACAGAAGGGCGTGATAGGCGTTACTTTTTTTTGCATTTTGTCCCTAAACATAAGCTAGCCGCCGTGTCACGAAGCTAGTTAGTGTAACTATAGGAAGCGAGTAAGTTAACTGACAGCCTGAGACCATCACGCCGGCTGGGCGGATTGAGTACGATGTCCAACTTTCGGCTGCCTGCAAGATCAAATGGGTTTCTAATTGCCCTCCTCATACTGCTGTCTGTCCATTGAAACATGTAGAGATTTTGGAGACTTCGATCATTACTGTTTAGGATCTATGGTGTCCGCTGTCCTGAATTCTTCCTGATTAGCTGTCACCTGTGTCTCTGTATAACAGTGCTAGTACTTACTGTTGATTTTGGCTGGAGAGACGCGTGTTTTTAACATTAACCAGTGCCGCGGGTATAATGCAGTGGGTAGTAAAATGGCTTTAAAAAGAGGATTCATGCCGCTTCCCCCCCTTTCCACCGTCAGTGATATTATGGTGCAGACACTGGAGGTCGCTGTGGACACTTAACAGTAATTATTTCAGGAAACGGGACCTGTGTCTTGCATGGACCATGGCTGTGTTCAGTTCTCAAGTGCTGCTCGCTGTGACGAGATCCAGGTGAGATGTCTGGCTGCAATTTGAATGCGCAAGGCAGGTTTAATTAAAAGGATTCAGCCACATGCTGCTAACTATCTGAGGTCTGTTTAGTGTTTTTCATAATTCGAAGTTGAACTTTATTGTAACTCTCGTTATTAAGTGGTCTTGCTTGTATCTTGGATGATGCACCCCCCCTGTCAAACCGCTGCAGTGTTACACTCCCCACGTTGTTCGCTTTTTGGTTACAGGGGGACCTACTTGCTCTCAAAAAGGCATGGCCGCTTGTGCTTGCCCCCCACGGCATGTGTTCGGTACCACCTGGAACTCACTGCGCAGCCCGTGGGCCCCTCATGGTTATTACACCCCCACCCCGTGTGGACTCCCGCCGGCTCTGGCTGCACGCTGCCTCGTCCCCTCCACACCTCCTGCGCCTGGTTCCAGGAGGCTAAGGAGAAGCCAGCTGAGGGCAGCCCCACGCAGAATGACAGCACTCCTCCCAAGGACCCCGAGCCCGTCGGCCCCACCCCCCCCCCCAGCGCTGCAGAGATGGTAGTGGCCAGGAAGTCCCTCGGCCAGAGGCTGTTGGACGAGCTGAAGCACTATTACCATGGATTCCGCCTCCTGGGAATCGACACTAAGATCGCCGGACGGATGGTGTGGCGGCTCCTGCATGGCCAGCAGCTCACCAGGAGGGAGAGGAGACGAGTAGGGGAGCTTCTCCCTGCATCTTCATTGCTTTCACAGTAGCCCTTGTTTACCCCCCCGCCCCCCAAGATGGTTTGGTCTTAGGAATAGGTGAAGTTATTATTTGCCATCATCATGACTTGGGCTGCGTGATATCACACCACACTTATTTGAAATATTTTTACTTAATATTGTGCTATCTATAAAACAAAAGGAAATTAAATTTACCTGAAATTAACTGTAGCAAAACAGAACTTATCTACCAAGAGAGTATGTCAAATAAGTTGGCAACAGACATAAATCAGTAGTAGTAATTTGTGTAACTTATGTGTAATAAACGTGTCGGACTTTAAACTGCAAAATGTACCACCACACCGCTAAAGTCTTTTTACCTTGTTTATTCACAACGTTTCCTCTTTTTAAAAGATGGTTGCTGATCTGTCCCTTTCTTCACCTCCGCTTCAGTTCTTATCGCTTCCATGATTTACCAGAACAATAGTATATGGTGTGTTCCGCTAGCCGTATTTAATATTGTGCAGCCCTAGTCGTGAACTTGAAGACGGTAGAGCAGCTTCTGTCGTGGTCTGATTGTCCTGATATAACGCAGGACTTAACTTGTTTGCTCTTTCTTTGGCCCAAATGTGTTGTGGCATAACGCTGATGTTTAGGAGTTTGGTTATGAGGCTGAGTTGATGTTTTTCTGATTGAAAGTGTGATCCAAAGTGTTTTGGATGTATAACTCTATATATGTTCTTGTTGCATCAATTATCATGGTGCCTGTCTACAGTTTGTGCTGCTTGCCTTCTGCTGCATGCTCTAACCCAATCCGCCTCGTCTCTCCCAGCTCATGAGGACATGTGCAGACCTCTTCCGCCTCTTACCCTTCATGGTGTTTGTCATCGTTCCCTTCATGGAGTTCCTCCTGCCGGTTTTCCTCAAGCTCTTCCCTGAGATGCTGCCGTCCACCTTTGAGACAGAATCAAAGAAGGCAAGTCCAGGTTCCCACTCTTCCTGCCCGCCCTGTGCGGACACCAGTTTAAACCTAGGTTCACGTGTGGTTTATGGCTTATTCTTTGAGGGAATAGTTGTTCAAGCTTTCGTGGATGTTCTATGAAGCCTTTCATTTGAATCACAATCATGAACCAAGTTGATGTGATAATATAGGGATAACGCAGGGCGGTTTTCCACTGTGTCCATACTGAACAAATATGTGAAAAAGCCTGATCTCAAATGAGTTATCGTGGTCCTTGCGACATGAGAATTGCATTGATATTGCACATCAGCCACCGCTATAATATACCATAGTCATTATTCAAATTCAGTACAAAATATCCCACCTTGCTTTGAGATGTCATCAAGTGCTGGTTCCACTTTTTATGCCAGTGGAAAACCAACACCTCGAAGAACCAAAAGTACGGTACCTGGTGCAGTGGAAAACCAACACCTCGAAGAACCAAAAGTACGGTACCTGGTGCAGTGGAAAAGCACCCTAGTATTGTACAATACCAAAAACATGACTTTGATACAATACCTGCCTAAAATGTTTTGATACCAATGATAAAACGATACCACAGCAAAAAACTAAAACGTCAGGAAAATTAATGGATAAATAGACGGAACTTCAAATGATTTTTTTATTTATTAAATGGGCCCAACGTATTTAGTCAATATCAGTCAAATCTAGCCTGTTATGTCACAGGTGCAGAGCAATACTGAACATGTTGTAACAAAACTACAATTATTCAGTTGCAGCTGCTGAGCTATACTGCCATTGAATATTAAACTGCTCACTACAAAGTCTGTGGGCTATCTTGAGTAACCAGGTCGTGATTTCTGGTAGGAGACATTGCTGTTGAATTTTTCAAATGTATTGTCTTGGCACTTTAAACAACACAGAAAGAATGCCATTCAGTCCCATTATATTAAAGAGACGATTGCCAAGGAGCGCGTGACCACCATGACTGTGTCCATAGTACACATCATCATTATCTGTCTTATTTTTCTTGTGATCTCAACATCTGTGGTTCACATGCATGTCAAGCTGGGAGGGGAGTCCATACTGATCACAAGCCGATTACATCACTGCCTCTCAGACTCCTGCGTGGAGGACCTGCATTCAGAAACGACCTAAGGGAAACCCTAAGCTTTTACCTAAGTTGCCCAGTTTTTCCCTTCCTAAAAACTAGGGCTGCTACTAATGAATACTTTCACATTTGAATACAGTAAAACCTGTTTAAGTCGACACTCGCGGGACCAGCTTAAAAGCGACGACTTAGGTGTATCTCGTCAATTCTCTAAGTCGACACTTTGGCGACTTATGTCTATCTCGCCGTTTTGCCGACAGTAAATATAACACAATACCTCTACTCATCACGGCATCCTTCCTTGACCAGTCAGTA
>JAODLC010000123.1:30317189-30330567 GCA_026781145.1 Hippopotamyrus pictus | reverse complement strand
GAAATCGAATCGAATCAAAACCATAAAAATAAGAATCGAATCGAATCGCCGAATTGGTCACAATACCCAGCCCTAGTAAATGCGTTAAGATGTGCGTTAAGATGTGCGTTAAGATGTGCGTTAAGATGTGCGTTAAGATGTGCGTTAAGATGTGCGTTAACCCAGCAGTTTTGTTCCCCAGTTCGTCAGAGGCCCTTGCCATTTGTAATCCGTGGCGCTCTTTGCCGATGTGTACCCGTGTGTACCCGTGTCCGCAGATGATTGCCAAGGAGGGCGTGGCCACCATGAGCGTGTCGGAGCTGCAGGCGGCGTGTCGCAGCCGGGGCATGCGCTCGCTGGGCCTGACCACCGATCAGCTCCGGCAGCAGCTGCAGCAGGTATGATGCGTCTAACGATCTGCTGATGCGAGGTTTACATACACAAAGATTGAAAAATGATTGGTTCAGAGAGAGAACCAATCGGATTGTAAAGGAGGCGGGTCCAAGCAACTAGAACGGGCAAAACCAAAACATCTGATTTGAATCATCTGACATCTAACCAAGATCTGATTGGTCATCTCTCTGAACAAATCATTTCTCATTCTCCCTTCTGAAGTTTTTTGTGCAAGTCAAACTGCCATGAGTCTAACAATCCACCAACCATGCTTTGTTTTCCTATTTTAAAAAAGCAGAGTGAGGTCGCTGTGGTGATTCACTGGGTGATACTGTCTCCTTACACCTCCAGGGTTGGGCTTCAATTCCACATCTGCTGTCTGTGTGTGTTTTGCATGCTCTCCCCATATTACTCTGGTTTCTTGTTTCAGTCCAAGGGTGTACAGTTATGCTAACCGGCATCTCTGAAATTTCCCTTCTTGTATGAATGTGTACCCTATACCCTATGCTGCTTCAGTCAGGCTCTGGGGTCCCCCCCCCCCCCCAACACGCTACCCTTGTGGGCCCTGCGTCAGAGAGGCTGCACGCTCACATCCTGCCCCTCAGAGCTGCATGACCTGCCCTTTCTAACCATGTTCCTTCCCCAGTGGCTGGACCTGCACCTGAAGGAGAACGTGCCCCCATCGCTGCTGCTCCTGTCCCGGGCCATGTACTTGACGGACCTCACCCCCAAAGCCCCCATCATCCCGCCCGTGCCCAAGCTAGAGGTGAGGAGGGGGGGGGGGGGAGTGGTTTTTGAAATGTCTGCTGTGGCTGTAGCATTTAGCATTTTCCTCCTTGGGTTTTTAAGTTCGCGTTTTTATCCTCCTCATGTGTTGAATTACTCAGCACGATGTTTCCCAATCCTGTCCTTGGGGAGCCATAGATAGTCCATTTTTTTGCTCCTGGACTTGAGAAGGAGCAAAAAAATGGACTGACTCGGGGCCCCTGGGGACTGGATTGGGAAATGCTGACTTAATGCATGATGGGGTCTGATCCGTGTGAAAGAAAGGGGAGATTCAAACAGGAACATGACATTTCATATGAGATATTCTAATTGCTCTAATTAATCATTAATGGAGAGGGCAGGCATCCCGTCCAGGGGGCCCCGTGTGCCCCGTGTGCCCCGTGTGCCCCGTGTGCCCCGTGTCCTGAGATGGTGCTGCTCCAGACAAGCAGGATGATGAATGAGGAAATGAATCCCTAGTGTGATTTTGATATATTCATTCATCTCTCCATTCATTCATCTCTCCATTCATTCATCTCTCCATTCATTCATCTGTCCATAAATCCTGTCCATAAACTCTGCTCTAGGGCATGTCCCAGGCAGCCTGGACCACAAGGCCTACGTGCACCCTGGATGGGAGCCTGATCTATGGCAGGCCACATACATGCATTCACTTACTGCCCCCTGAGCTACTCTGCTTCCCACATGTAAACTGCCATGCAAAGGCAAAGCGATGCAGCTGCTTATTTGATCCAGATTGAGATATGACCAAAACGGGGCCCTGGTCTCCCCAATCGGGGGGGGGTAACCATACTCCTTATTTTTAATCATCACTGGGATCCACACTTAGCCTGGCTGCTCACTTAGGACCAGTTTGTCTTGGGAGACCCTACCGGGGGCAATTCCCGCCCCCCCCCCAACATAGCTGCTAGGATCATAGAGGTACACAAAGCGCTCCACCATGAGAAGGTGGGGAGAGTGTCTGGGCTTAGCCTTAGAGAATGCGTGAGGAGATCGGACATCCAGGAGGGACTCAAAGTGGCTTAACTTCCCCATCTCTGCTGCCAAAGGTTCCCTCGGGTGCATCTAAATCCGACCCCCTGGTGCAAGCGGAGCCCCTGCCCACCAGGTTGGACGTGCTGGTGGACCCCGCTACGGTCACCAAGGACAAGGTGGGGCTTCTCCATGATGAACTCCCGGTCCCCAGACTCTCTAGGTCACGTAGGACCAAACCATTTTATATCACACTCTAATTTATGGCTTTATTTAACCGTGTTTCACATTATGTTCTCCAGGCAGAGGAGATCTTGGACAAACCAAGTTCAGATGCACCACCAACAGCTACGCAAGTCATACAGGTACCGCTGAAAGCAGGCAGCGTAGGTCAAGGGTTTCACCAGTCGTATTATTATTGTTTATCTAAAAATGACTTCTGGTGTATGTGAGTGTAAGTTATGAGAAATGATAAATGGACATTGCTAACTGCTAACTGATTAGCAAAACAATATTTTAGTTATTTGTTTTCATTTCTTCTCTCTTGCTCCCATGATTTGGTCTGGCACTAATATTGTGGGGTTTGTCTTTGGTTTTTTTTTTTTTTTTTTACTTTTTTAAAAATTATATTTTGTACAGCACAAATTTACCTACTGAAAAGTCATTAAAACTGACAGCCAAACAAGATCATGGTAACTTTGGATTGCCCACACATGCTGATCCTAGATCAGCACAAGCAGGATTGTCCAAACTCAGTTTGTCCTGGGGCTCAGGTAATAATTAAACTTATTAAAAATTGAAAACTGAGGGAAGAGGTACTTAGTTTTAATGGATTTCTTTTTATTTTTTTAAATCGGCTCTTATTTGACAGCTGAAAGATCAGCTGAGTTACTGTCTAATCGTTCCACTTTAGCTCATAAAACCAACCTGCTCTGTAGCCTTGGCAGAACACTGGAGAATCATCACAATGAGCTCAGTGTAGTTTACAGCTGAAAGTGATCAGTTGGTTTTAGGTTCGAATCTCGATGTTCAAACTCATCCATCCTTCTTGTGCATTTTCAGGTGAAAAATGCAGAAGCGTCCGAAAAGTCCAAGATGAGTGCCAATGGGGTCTAACATTCCCGGTGTTGGCGTCGGATTTCCTCCACACGTTTTGCGGGAACAGAAGTGCCCTCTGCCCACTCTATACGCTGCTAGGACACAGAACGGTGGGCTGAGCACCCAGAGTGGCGAGGGTCCCTCCCCAGCCCATCCTCGGACCCCACCCAGCTCCATGTGGTGCAGCTCCAGATGGCCCAGAAGCAGCGAGGAGGTGGAGCTTTCCACGGGACTCCTGCCTCACCCCTCTGTCCCAGCAGAGTGGTCTGTCCCACAGTGAAAGACCTCTAACCTCTGACCTCAACCTGTCATTGTTTGCACTCCACCAAGAAAGGAATTAGGAGGCAAATACCTGGTTGCATCACAAAACTCTGAAATCCCTTTTTGACAATAATTAGGTTGATGCCTGGCCACAGAGCCATAAATTGTATATTTGTAAATACTTTCTAAATGAAGGCTCCTTCATTTGTATTATATTCAAAGCAGTCCGTGCCAAATTTGGCCTACAGTAAAGACCTCTTCCAATTTCAGACCACTCTTAATATGATGTAAAGCAAGCAAATGTAGTATTTTTAAAGATTAAACATTTATTTGGTTTCTGATGAGGTGCACTAGCTTCGCCCTATGGCACTAAACTTAGATGAGTGACTTTGTGAATGAGTGTATGGTGTTAATATCATCACACCCCCCAAAATAGCTTTGTGTAGGGGTCATTTTCAAAAGATTTTTCTGCCGTCTACGTTCCTGAAATGTTACTCATTAGTAGCTGGGTAAGGACCTCTCAGTATGACATGGGATGGATTTTGCTACAAATTCCAGAGGCAGTTTTATATAAAAACAAGCTAAATTTATTTCGGCATATAAAACCACAGTGGTTTGAAAAGGCCTAATCTCCTGTGTATGTACTGCTTGTTATTCCTGCTTGTAAGTAACATCCCAGTGATTAATTGAATCAGATGTACACATTTATTTGTAAATATTATTGTCCAATTTCTGGAAAACCTTTGGAAACATATATATGTCAAGGTTCATTCTTTTCCACCAGTATTGTTTTTTTTTTGTCCCTCCACTGTAAAAATAGCTGAATCATCTGCTCAGCTTCTGCTTCCAGATGCCAATGAGTCGCAGTGAATGCTGTGCATAGCTGTGACATGCAGTGCAGTCAGTCCACATAATGTGCATGTGTGTAACGGAATATTCAGACGATGTTAAGCTGTATTTAAAAGCTGCTGATTATGTAAAACAAGGACCATCCTTATGCTTGAATCTCCCAATTCTCAATGGATGGCTTATCTTGCTCCTTGTTTTATGCCTTATGTCAGGGGTGGACGACCTGATCCATGGAGGGCCGCTGCGGGTTTTTGGGATGGCCTCGCTCAGCCAATAACAGAGCGTCCCCAGGACTGGAGTGGAAAACCACTGCTTTATTACTGGCTGATTGAGAGGTCGCCCCAAAAACCGGCACCCCTGCTGGCCCTCCATGGAACAGGCTGCCCACCCCGCATTTATGTGGTCCCTTCCTCACTGCCCTGATGTGCCTAACATCAGCATAGGCTGTATTCACTGGTCAATCCTAGCCATGCCACCTGCATAAATGTGGTTTTCAGATGTGCTTGGAAATTTCATACTTTCATTCTGACCTCCCCCATTCCCATATGGAATTATGGCAAGATATCGAATGTATTTGATTTAAGGTAGTTTGAATATTTTCTGGTGCTGCAGTGTCTCTGGTTAGCACTGTCACCTCACACCACTGAGGTTCAAACCCCGCCTTTGCCCTGGCTGGAAATTGTACTGGCATCCCATCCAGAGTATACCCCGGTCTTGTGTCCTGTGTTGCTTGAGATAGATTCCAGGTTGTCCAGCGGTGGATGGATGGATAGATGGCAGGCAGTTAGTATTTTTCTTCTTGCCTTTAGAATACGTTTTATTGGTTTCATACATCCCTTCGTCCCAGAGCGATACACGGAGTGTGAGGATGTTTCCAAATGCAGTGGGAAGGTATCAGGAGTTGGCGCTCTGTGACGCTCCGTGTTTCTTGGTTTGCATGCTGCTCTTTCTTCTGCCCTTTTTGTGACTTTAAGCCGGTGTTTCTCAGCCCAGTCTTTGGGGACCCTCAGACATGCTACCTCCCAGTTCCCAATACACCTATATGAGACAATCAGTATTCTTCATGGTTTGGTGGCAGCTGGGAGAGAGTGAATTCGTGGACTGTCTGAGGTCCACCAGGACTGGGCTGAGAAACCCTGGTTTAAATGATTTGCATTGTTTAGCTGTTACTTTAAAACAACACCTGCAGAGGGGAAGACCCACCTGCAAGTGACCTGTTAGGACCTGCCCAGCTAACCTCTTGGTGGGGGGGGGGTGTCCTTTCAATTCCCACAAGGCCTTTCTGTGCCATTTTACAGTCAGTTACATCCCATATAAAACACTGCACTCTGGTTCTGTGGAACTGTTTTGTAATTCCACCTCTCTTGTGTGCATTGAGAATATTATTTTTTTTTACATCAGAGTACAGAGTGAGCAAGAGATTTCGGGGTTGAAGTGGAAGATGCATTAAAAAAGAACAAACAAATGACTTGTCTCGTGTTTCATGCTGTTGCATCAAGAATGTCCTCAGTTAACTATTGTTCATTCTAGGAACGTTTACCGAACGTTATGTTCGGAGATAAGTACGGAGATGTTCAAAGTGTTCAGTTTTCCTGGTGTTTTTCCTGATGTTCTCAGGATGTTATCCTACTACTACAGCTAAGAATGATAGTGGGAAACCTGTAAAGGCTACAGGACAGCGAGCAGAACTATTGCTTTGTACCTCTAAAACATTATGGGTTCAAGGCTAGACAGCTCATTCACACTATACACAAATAGTCCTTTCATAAAATAGCATTTTTATTATGAAACAATTGTTCAACAATATTTGCGTTAAAAGGAGGATCATTATTATCATGCTGACGTTGATGGAACCTTTGTTCAAAGGTAAAATGTAAGAAAGTTCTCTGCCAGCATCGAGAAGATCTTTTCGTGATGTCTGAAGTTCTGGAAACGTACCCTGTTAGCTGGGTTGGTGTCCTGAGCAGCATCTCACCAGAATATTCTGCATTACCTCTGCTTCCCTCTAGGCTTTGTTTTTACTCATTTTTTGCTCAGATTCTTGAGGGATGTAGGATATTCGCACAGAACTTCAGGACCCCGAGTTTCCTTTTAGCCCTCTTGAGAACTTCATTATAATATGTATTGTGCTCAGAAAGTCTTGGCATATTTGCCAGAGAATTCAGTAAAATTATTGCAGATTTATTGGCAAGCATCCCAGTTCTATCTGTGAGCACTGGAACTCTGACGCCCACCTGTGTTCCTGAAGCCATGTTTGTTTTTTTTTAGAACAAAATGATTTTGCCTATGAACTGGATCAGGTATGTAGCAATAGCATTTATAGCATGTGGGTCGCCAAGTGTCAAAGCCTCATCTTCGTACACAAAATACATTCTGTGCCACGCAATGTATTATTTAATACAAAATCAAGCAATACGTTGCTGCATTTTGTCCACAGAAAGGCAAACTCCTGTTGCATTTTGTCCACAAAAGCATAAAGACTTAACTTTTTCATGCACGTCATTTCATTCATAAAGTCATTTCATTCATAAAATGCAGTTATTTTATTACACTAAATTACACTAAAATTCATTTTGTGTACAAAATGTATTTTGTGAATGAAGGTCATTTTGTCAACTAAATAATTTCACTGTGGACTACATTCATGAACGAAAGAATGGCATTTTGTGGACAAAATGTATTTTTTATCAACTAAAATTAATATTGTGTACAAAATGCATTTCGAGAGTGACAAAATGTACATTATGAATGATGCACAGTTATTTGTGGAAGAAATTGATTCCGTGGAACCACAAAATGCATTTTGTCTTTTGCTGAGCCACAAAAGGCACGTGGTAAACACACGTAGTACTTCCCAATGACCAGAAGGTGGGGCACCGGCTTTGATTTAGCAGACGTGTAATTACATTTAACCTTGCTATTGTGTTAGGGTCGACACCAATGCATAAAAACACCACATAAATTTGTGTACTGCATCAAGACTTTTTGACTTTGTCAGGAACCTCTATTTAAACAAAAAAATAAAAATTAAAACTTTTTCACTAGGCAAGGCATGTCCATACATGTAAGGCAAGATAAGACCAGTTCAGTTTATTTATATAATTCTCTTGAGGTTTATTTTACTATTATTTTTTTTATTCAAAGCGAGAGGTGTGCTGTTAAAACAAAGGTCCAGAAAGCCACACCAAAAATATCTTTTCATGGATAAGGAAGCTTAAGAAGGTAACCAAGAGATAAGAAACAAATTGGATAATAAATAATTATTTTGAGGCTGATTTAAGTTTAATAAAAATAAAAATAATATTTTTAAGCCAAGCCAATGAAAGATCTCTACACTGATTCCACCCCCCCGATACTTCAGATCAGACAAACCGGGTGGCCTACATGTAGAATGCAACAATAAAATGGTGAATATGGATGGATTAATACAAGGAGTCAGAGATGGTCTGCATATGACCCATCTGGGGTGTAGCACCAGCCTTGTTCCCAGTGCTGCTGGGAACAGGCTCCTCGTTCACCCGCAATCCTGACCAGAATAAGCGCTTGGAAGATGGTTGGATGGATGGATGGATGGATGGATGGTAGGCCTACATGTAGACTGGCATTTCACCCAGTGTCCTGTGTCCTGGGATAGGCTCCAGGCTCCCTGTGTTCCTCTACAGATTAGGAGGCATACGGAGATCAACGTGAACTTCAGTTAAGATGAGATTCACATAATAGGTCATCAGCAGGGAGGGAGCGCAAGGACAGCAGGAGACCTGACTGTCTGACCACTTGACGGCTGTTGTTTTAGGCACATGGAGGTTTTTTTGAACCCTTTTAATCACGGTTACCTTGATGACTGTTAATGTGGGTTTTCCAGCCATTTGAAAGTCCATTTTCTTCTGCCTTAGGGTTGGTAAATACTGCCCTTTCTGTCATTTACGACATGAAAAAGTTTTAATTCAAATCGAAAGTAACTCAAGGAGGCTGCCTTGTGGGTCGTCAACTTTATACTAGTGACAGAAACTGCAGCAGTTTCTTTCTTTCTTTCCCCGGGCAAGGATGTGGTTATCACTGCAGCTTCCTGGCTGACAGAGGCGCACGGAGACACGAGACTCTTGGCGTGTGTATGCGGACACACAGGCTCCGAGCGACGTCTGGGGCATCGCTGGGTGTGGAGAGGAGAAGTGGATCCGTGTGGGAGGGCTTGTTTCGGGGAAGCTCTTAGTTCTCATTAGTCACATCTGTAAGGGCAGGGGGGAGTCGCGAAGACTGGATCGAGAGGTCAAGGCCGGTTGCCATGGCGTCCCTCCTCATGCGCATCTTCCGCATGGGGGCTGAGAAGAAGCGAGTGAAGCAGTATGATAACCTGAAGAGGGATGTGGATCCTACTGAGAGCTGGGATACGCTGCAGGAGCTGGGAGATGGGGCCTTTGGGAAGGTCTACAAGGTAAGCCAGAGCCGGGGGGGGGGTCGCTTTCTTTAATGTTGTCTGTGGGTGGCTACAGGTGGGGGTCGGGGGGTGGTTCAAGGTTTTGAACCACGAACCATGGCTGTTAACCACGAACATCATCATAAAATGGGAATGACGACTGCCAGCTAGAATCACACCGAAACAAATGTACCTTATAACTACTAAGTTGGATGTTCTAACCTTCCCCCAGGCGGGACTGGCGTTATGTGTGTGTGGTCCAGGTATACATTACATTGTGGGGACCAAATGTCCCCACAATGTGATAAAAACCTGTTAATTTGACATTGTGGGGACCATTCTCAGGTCCCTACAATGGGAAATTCAATTTAATAAAAATTTGTGACTGCAATCAGAAAATAAAAATGCCAAAAGACTTGTATTTTGTTTGGTTACTTGTGGTTGATGTTGTTGTTATTGTTGGGGTTAGGAATTTGCTCAGAAAATTGAATGGAGGGTCCCCACAAAGATATGAGTACAGGTCTCTGTGTGTGTGTGTATATATATATGAACTTGAACCTGTGACTATAATACTGTAATATCATACAGTACATGTACACATTATACATGACCAGCTAGTCAGCAGAGTAACTCCACCTTAATTCTTTTCTTCTCAAAAGCCCTGGAAAGTTGGGCTTTGTTCAACAAATGGTTGCTATGTTTATATACTGCAGGAAAATTGAGATATATGGTGCACCATAGAGATACTGTCTCGTCATTGCTTACTGATAACAAACAACAGACTTCAGGCCCCTCTCTGGAATTTTGAGATGACTCTAGCTGGAATACCCTGACTGGGTTACCCCCATTCTGCCTCCTATATTGTGCAAAAATGTACAAACTGGCAGATAAGGGACCGACCCCAAGTCAAAACCACAAGTTGAACTGCTGATCAGAACAATAGGTGGCTGAGTTATTCCAGAGACTTGGTAAAACACAATAAAATTCTCTGTCTCAGAACAGAATTCTTATTTTTTTCAATTTACTATTATGTACTTGTTGTATGTTCTATAAAGATTTTGACTCTGAGGGTGATAAAAACATTTTAGAGTTACCTAGGATACTGTATATGAAAGGCCTTTGAGGGCATGTTGTGGTTTTGGTGACTTCCTGTAAGCCATACATGCTGAAAATAATTTCCTGTCTGACATTCTAACCTACATTTGTCTGTTTTACCTCCGTCTCCTCATGCACAAACTTCTCCTCTTTGATAACGTTTCCACTTCACATTAAAAAAAAATACAGAGAACATGCAAAATCTCAGCATTGAGGACAGTAAAATCTCATTGGCTGACTTACCTACCAGCAACGTTTCCTGACGTTTTCATCACTAAGACCTTCATATTGCTATTGACAAATATAGTGTGGAGGAACAAAGATATAAGAATTTATCAATCACATATTTCCCAATTCTTTCCAGTCAGAACAGAAAGCCTAACGAAAGTCAGTTTTTTAACCCTGACAATCTGCCTCCTCGTCTTTTATGTTCAGGCATGCAACAAGACGACTAAGGCTCTAGCAGCAGCTAAAGTCATAGAGGTGCGCAGCGAGGAACAGCTGGAAGACTACATTGTGGAAATTGACATTCTGGCATCCTGTCGCCACAGTCATGTTGTTGCCCTTCTGGATGCCATTTTCTTCGAGGGATGGCTGTGGGTGAGAGACTGACCTGACCTCGTCCCATTACACATGTAGTAAATGGCAAAATTCAAATCTTACAGTTTGTTTATTGTTACGGTTAATGGATCATGATGGTAACACTGGGGTGGCATTCCTTTGGGTTTTCTGTTCTTTTCCCAAAGAAATTGCCCAAAGCATGCCATCATGTGCGTAAGGGCACCCTGATGGACTGGCATCCCATCCAGGTGCTCCTGTTTTGTGCCCTGTCCTGCCCCCCTACCTCCATGGCCAGGATAAGTAGTTGGAAGAAGAATGGACTGGAATCAGAAACAAATATCCCTGACTTTGAGATAATGAGATAATGTCCCTAAAGACACTGCTGAAATATGCTTTGAATTGTTTGGCAAATATTGACGGTATTACAGCTCATAACATGACTAGCTGTTTTTACAAAAGCCTATATTGCTGAACTCTGTCTTTCCATGAGATCCACCGGCACAGAAACGGGTCTTTTGAGTGCTGGAAGTGATGAATCTGACATCTTGTGGTCTTGTGCTGGGAAATTTCCTAAGCAACATTACCCTATGAATGAACGCTATTTCTCTCTGTTTCACTCACACAGATCCTGATTGAATTTTGTCCTGGGGGGGCCCTCGATGACATAATGTTAGGTAAGCTGTCGGGAGCCTGTGGTTCACTTAACCGTTGCTCTCCAGCGCTGGAACATTCCTATCTACCTAGACTATTCAGGGATGCAAATAATTGACACGCAAGTACGCATCCACCTTTAAAAGCGATACGTGCGGCAGTTGATTGTTGTAACTATATTTTTTTATGTGCTTTTGTGTTGATATGACAAGAAATTATTGTGCATTTTTACCTACATATATATGAAAGACCAACCAATAGGGTGCTTCCCTGACAGGATGTGACATACTCGCTGACCAAAAATCGTAATGGCTCCCTGTGAAAGCAGACGAGCTTTGTAAAGCAGCGCATTACGGAAAGTGCAGTTCTGGTATGGGCAGGTGTGTGACTGGGTACGCACTGACACGAGTGGGCGCTCCGCAGAGCTGGAACGTGGTCTGTCGGAGCAGCAGATCAGCGAGGTGTGCAGTCAGACGCTGCAGGCTCTGTCCTACCTGCACCAACATCACATCATCCACAGAGACCTGAAAGCCGGCAACATCCTGCTCACCACGGAGGGTCACGTCAAACTGGGTAAACCCTCACCTAAAAATACATTGATATAATATTACGCTTACTTATGTATTAACCACAAATTAAATCTTAGTTACATATTTATATCGTGTTCATTTCACATTAATGAATTGTATTGGCAGTTTTATTTTATAGCAGTCACTATATTTGTTACTGTACCTGTTAATTCTGTAAACCCTTGTGAATGACTGAAGGAAGAAGTCATTACTGATCTCATGTTTGTTCATCATTAATGAATCGTGATCTATCTTAAGAGGTGACTATATGTTCATGATTTGTACTTCAGTAGTAACTGAGTTATTACTCATGTAAAGTGCTACCAATAAAAATTAATACATGAAAAACATCAGACCTTCCCTCAACACCTTATCATAAAAATGATATCTTACTCCCCTGTCTGTTTGGACCTCGTGACATTTGTCCTTTACGTTTTTCTTTTTTCTTTCCCATAGCGGACTTCGGAGTATCTGCAAAAAATTCCAACACCCTCCAGAGGAGAGCAACCTTTATTGGAACTCCTTACTGGTGAGTAACCCGGCTCTGAATGTGTGCTACAAACGCCACGTAATACCTAAGAGGGACCCTACAGTGTGCGGGAGCTGTGACTTTATCCTTAAGATTTCCTGTTGCCGTGGCCACAATCGGAAACCATCTTAATGGACAGCAAGAAGGAAATGTTCAGCCCTCCAACAGCTCTGTCAAGGCATTGCATCTTTTCACCATTGCATATAATCATCTACAATAATCATTTATTTTATCATTTTATCCACATATTATAATCATTTATTTTATTATTTATTTCCAAGAATATGGGGGGTCTCTCTTATTTCTTGTTTGCTTGTTTTAATTTATTTATTTTTCTTCTTTTAAAATGTCTGTAAAGCACTCTATAAGCACAGTGGTTAAAATAGTGCTATTTAAACAAAGACTGATTGATTGAAGGCTAAGGAAACTACACTATACGTTCCTTTAATCTTCAATGGAAGAAGCCTTGTGTCTTACAGACATCCGACCAACCACTGTAGTACCAAGATCTGCATTCTGAAATAAAAAATTTCATCATACGATTTGATTTCGAACATGTGCAAGCAGAGAAAATCGGCTTCACGCCTCTTTAGTTAGTGTTTGCTGCAGCGGCTCTGAGAGTCGACTCGTCTGTCTGTCTGTCTGTCTGTCTGTCTGTCTGTCTGTCTGTCTGTCTGTCTGTCCTAGGATGGCCCCGGAGGTAGTGCAGTGCGAGACCTCCAAGGACAACCCGTACAGCACAAAGGCAGACATCTGGTCCCTGGGCATCACGCTCATTGAGGCTGCGGAGATAGAGCCCCCGCATCACTCTCTCAATCCCATGAGGGTCCTGCTGAAGATCGCCAAGTCGCCCCCCCCCACGCTCGCCAACCCCCGGCTATGGTGAGTCCACACAGCCCCGTGATATCACATCCTGCTCTGTCACCTTCATCCCAGCACTATCGCAATGCATGTGTAAAGCACATATACAGCACCCTCCCCTCCACAATTACCGGCACCCCTTCTAAAGATTTGTAAAAAAAAAATAAAAAAAAAAAACGGCTTAGGAAAAAATCCACCTTTTGGTGAAGTAGCTTCATCTCACACTGAAAAAAATTTAAAAATCAAACCTGGAGAGATTCTGTAAAGAGGAAAGGACTCAGATACCCTGCTCTATGTTCTCCAGCCTTATAACCCTGCTCTGTGTTCTCCAGCCTTTATAACCCTGCTCTATGTTCTCCA
>JAODLC010000123.1:30297173-30309234 GCA_026781145.1 Hippopotamyrus pictus | reverse complement strand
CCAATGCGCTGTGTTGGGCTCCATCGTGCTAACCAATGCGCTGTGTTGGGCTCCATCGTGCTAACCAATGCGCTGTGCTGGGCTCCATCAGAATGAGAAGCTGCAGCTGCTGGTGGAGCGCGAGAAGACAAAGATCAGGGGGCTGGAGAATGAACACACCCTGGAGCTCAACGAGTGGAAGAACAGGCTGTCCTGCAGGAAAGAGGTGAGGTGGGATGGTGTGGGTGTGGGGGGGTGTGGAGGGCGTGGGGGGTGGGATGGCCTGAAAGATACATTTCTCTCTCCTAAGAACCATGGAATGCATTGATCTGCTGAACTGTCACGGGCTGGATCCTGTTGTTTGATAGTAATTTGTTTGTTGTTTGTACACTACAACAGAAAACAGATATTTACTATCATAAATTTCTACACATCTGGCTTACAGTTTTACAGCTTCTTGTGAAATATACCGAGAAGCTTGTTTATGTTTGGTGGTCCGGGTGTCTTAGTCAGACCTCTTCACCAGGGCGAGTTTATTTTATGGCGTTACATCCATGTCACAATAAATATAAACCAGCAAGTTGTAACATTTTCTTTGCATAAATATCCCACTTGTGAGCACAGAAAGATGAATTGCACGTGTCATAATATTGCACTCAAAGTTTTTTCCCCTCTTTTCCTTCTCAAATGTTTTTTTTTCCCCTTCCTGATTTGATAGATGTCCTCAGGTGTCAAGTGGACTACCTTTGGCTGCTTTCTGTGCTCCAGTGAATTTTTTTGCTCAGATATCGATGGGGGGTGATTTAGAGAGCTTGGGGGCGGAATCATGGCCGGTGTTTCTGTCGCTGAATACTATTGGTTGATGGCTCCTGGTTTTGTGATTGACTGTATGCTCATAAAAAGACTCAAAGCTTTACTGTTAAATTATTATTATAAGATAGATAAACCATGGTTAGCTTTTAACTTAGGTACCTGTCGATGTTCCTTTTCCACTGCTAAACGATGCTTCATGAACCATGTGCTGTGTTTTTTGACACCGCTAGATGGTGCTCTATGTTAAAAAAATGCACAAAGTATGACCCAAAGCAAACCAAGAGCGCCATCTTGTGGGGTCAGAAAGTACAGCAAATGGTTCACTAGGCATCATTTTGTCCATCCCTAACTTAGAATTGTACCATACATTTATGCACAAGGACCAGACGCACTATGTTTAGTGTATGTAGGGAAATGGTAGTATATAGCCGGTAATTTTTCCGAGCCGAGCCAAAAGAATGATTTGGCTCACTGGCTCATCTTTGTCTTCTGAAGAGGCCATGAACCCGCCCCACAAACGATCAAAACCACCCCCATATTAAAACTCCAGCGGGAAAATTACACTGGAGCACAGAAAGCTGCCGAAGATAATTTATTTGGTGTGCGAGGGTATCTATCAAATCGGGAAGAAATAAAAACATTTGAGTAGGACAGTTTGAGCGTGATATTTCGACACTCACTCGCTAGTTTCGTATTTGTCCTCGTGAGTGGGATACTCTCGCGCGCGAAATATTATAACCTACAGGTTTATATTTCTCACTTCGTGAGTTTATTATTAAAGACACTATAGTACAACCTGGAGTTGGAGTTGAAAATGCCTGCGAATGTATATCACTCACAGAAAGTCTTGGGACTCTTGCTTAATTCAGTAAAAATATTGCAAATGTGTTGGTTTTATAACAAAAATAATTACTTTATTAATTTGTTCACAAAATATACCACAGTAGAAATAACCAGTAGTTTTAAGTAAAACATTCATTTCAAGTAGTAATAAACTGAATACCTTCTTAAAAAGCTGTTTTGAATTAAAATAGATCCTTGACAAGAAGTCTCACTTGGTGTTTTTTATATAGTAACCCATTTGCAATAACAAAAAACACGTACAAACATTTGTGTTTTATACCCCTTTAAGAGCCACTGAGTACAGCTGCAATGTATAGCAAGATCACAAGAACAGAACTGAATGAGTCAGTCAAAAAAATGTGTGTGTAAATATCTGTGCAGACATGTTAAACATTGCTAGTCAATAGATTTTTGTTATGAAACCAAGACATTTTTACAGAAGTAAGCATGAGTCCTAAGACTTTTTGTAAGCAGTGTATCTGTAAGGACGTAAGAGATGTTTAGTAACCGTGGATGTGTGGTTGCCCTCGTGCCCCAGGTGCTGGAGGAGGACCTGGAGCGCAGGCGCAGGGAGAAGCAGGGCGCGCGCAGGCGAAGCGAACCAGAGCCGCGCAGCGCCGCCCGCCGCAACCGCTTCTTCCCCAGCTTCACCTAAGGAGCACATGCACGGACATAGGCGATAACATACACACACGCTAAACAGATGAGAACCCGATTTACAGAGACATAATCCGAGTTTCTCGGCAGTAAGCTGTCCCGATATAAATGAACAGATATTGATCAAACTAAATAGAGCCTAACAGATTAATACTGAAGTTGTAAATATTAATGTAATATTGTTCAAACCTTGTTATGTAACATTTTTACTGAATAAAACTGACCTACAGTACGTAATGTGTTATTCTGTTACAGTTGAATGGCGGTTCATTGTCACCTCTTGTCCTGTGCCGTAGCCCCTCACAGTTATTCTATCGACAGTTATTCCGAACGGGGACAATGACCGTGTTGAATTTCCAAACTGGACATTTTGGCTTAAGAATATGGTATCTAATGTAAGTGAAAAAGTAAGCCTATTCGGTATACTAAACAATTACAGCTCCATATTTCGTTGGTTACTGTTCTTGTTGTTTTGGGGAACTTTTCAGGAATATGATCAGAAACCTGTCACATTCTGCGTATATTGTTATACAGAGAACGCTATTATAATATGGGTTAATTAAGGGAACATAAAACCACACAAATCCATTATGTATATTAAAATAATCTTACAGCTCAAAACTTACTGTTCATCCTGGTTGCAACGGCATGAAAAATTCACGATATCATAACTATATCCCAATATCACCATTTAAAAATCTTCCTGCCACTCAATAATACAGACATCTCACCTGGCTTAAGCTTTGGCCCTTATCGATTTCAGGGAGGTGGATAAATGACAACCAGGAGGAGCTGCCTGTGGTTATTATCTTATTCTAATACTGCATAACACTGGATTTTTATTAGAAATAGCCCCCAACCTCTGCTTGGCAAATTTTATCAAGTTAATAACGGAGTAACTACGCTTTTTAAAATGCCATAAAAATACCACATACTATGATGTAATGTCATGGTATGATGGTAATAACATGAGTGATGGATTTTTAGGACATTGTGCGTCATTCGCAGATGCCAGGGAGCCTCTGACAATTCGCAAGAGACTCCCAGAACCTCCGGGAGAGGTGGCATGTCTGCAAACATGCACTATATGGACAAAGGCATTGGGACACCTGGCCATTACACCTAGAGGAACTTTAATTACATCACATTCTAAATCAACATGGAGTCGGTCCCCCCTTTGCAGCTATAACAGCTGCCACTCTTCTGGGAAGGCTTCACACACGTTTATGGAGTGCGTCTCTGGGAATTTTTTGCTCAATCATCATTTGCTCATTCAGAAGAGCATGGGCGATTCTAAACCCAATTTAGAGGGGTTTCAGCCATCTTATTCTTGCCACAATCCCCCTGAAAACTTATTGAAATTCATTAGGGGATTTGTCTTGTTTTTTCCCAAGGGCCAAATCCTAGAATCACACCAGCTACGAAGTACCAGGCCATCATCTGTTCTTCAAACCAAGTCTGTTAATATGAATTTTACTTTTCAACACACCAAAAAGTGCTTGCCTCTCTATTCCAGTTGCTTAGCTGAAAATTTTTGTGTTATTTTCAAAAACTAGCCTAACACTCCACTGTTAATAATGCTATGGTAACGGTTTTTATGCTACTTAACCTTTTACAGCAGTTGATGTGGTTGTTTCCGCACTTTGACACCAGATGGCGGCATAATAACGATGTGACTGGCAGTAAAAAGACAATATAAAAAGAACCAAACCTTGAGCTGGCCCACAGTTTCCAGTTCAAACTGATTAAAGTTTAAGTTTAATCAAACTTAAAGATGTCGTTTACAGGAAATCTAATGAAATGAGCAGTTAGTGATCCATCACAATACAATGTTAGGTTGAAGTCCTCTGTGAAGACGGCAGATAGCAGCATATGGAATTCCAACTCACGAGCTCTTTCAAAGTGCTCTAAGACATAAACAAGGAATTTCATTTTGTGAACATCAAAGTTTCAGTCAGTCATGTTGCACTGCGTTGCACCATAATGCAAAAAAGTCTTTATGAAAATTGTTTTCCTGTCATTGTTGGGAAGTTTTTTTTAATCTGAATGGATGGTCCTGACTGAGCCAGGAACTTGGAAATGTGTTAAATTTTTTCCAAAGAAAAGCAATTCTTGGGCTACGGACTGTTGACACAAGCAAATTCAATGCGATCTTCGACCCAGATAAGTTTATTGGCAACGGGGTCTTTGTTATGTGGCGGTATTGAAAATAAATATCATGGCGGAAAGTGTGGCGGGCGGGTATAACTCCAGCACTGTGCGACCTTGGCTGCATTCATGCTGCACTGCGCACGTACTCCTTAAGGAGCCACACACAATAACACACAAGATCAACGCACTACCAATTATCAGTTCACAGAATATGCCCATGTTAAACTATCGAGCATTCTCAATGGTCTGGAGTCTTCGAAAGCATTGGCAAAAACAAAATAAAAATGGCATTATTATCATCAGAAAGGGTCACCGACGTCTCAGATTGAGTGGTCCATCCTGATAAAGGGTTAGGATTGCGGTGTCCCATATAATCATGCATAAGGACAACATTAATTGAGCAGCATGGTCATGTTGATCATGATACCTATTTTTGTTTTTGTTGCTTTACTGTTTTCCCAAAGTGCTCATTACACAGTTGAAGCCAAAGTGTCCCTCAGTGATAAAGAGGAAAACTGACCATCACTGTAATTTGTTCGACGTAGGATATGAAACAGGATTTTTGTTCAATGTAAAATATCTTTGCTTTTTTTAGGTCATTTTTGCCAAGCATTTCTTTAAATTCAAATCATTCAGAATGTTAAGCAGCAACCTTTTTTTTAGATTTTGCCTTATTTTGACTCCTTAACTGAGTAGTGTGTGTCCCCCCGGGGTCTATTAAACACAGGTTCAGGACCTCTGAGTGTCACCTTCGCCTTGCGTGCGAGCGAACCAGGAAGCAGGCGAGAGAGCCGTGAATCAAGGTAAACGTGGTTTATTAGGAGACAGATAGGATTACGGCAGACAACATCAATGACGGATCTGGGGTAACTAACTCAGACGTGGACTAAATACATGAAACAAGCCGAAATAACAGGGAACAACTGGGCACAATCGGGGAAGCACACGTGGATAATGAGGGGGCGTGGCACACACGAGGATCGAACGGAGCCGGGCGTGACACTGAGGAGTGATTTCCTGGATGTTTTACTGATGTTAGTTTTAACTATGATTGATGAAGGAAACTGAGTCAGATTTGCTGTTCAATATAAAATGGTGTCTTTGGATTTAGAATGAGAAGCAGATGCGTGTCATTTATCTCCATTTCCAAGAAACGGTCACTTTACTTGCGGTGACATGAACGACTTAGTAGTACATGCTTACTTATTGCATTAATTAACCAGTAAATAAGTGTTATGTAAGTACCGATCCAATGTTCATCCATCATTAATAAATCATGACAGTTCATGTTCATGTTCATGTATTTCATGGGGAAACCTATATTAGTTCATGATTTGTTCTTGAGTTGTAAATGAGTTAGTAAGTAATTTTTGCCCCAAGTGAAGTCTTGCCATTATTAACTAATTAGTTAAGGGATAACTAATATAGTGCCTGAATTGAATATATGAACTGTCATGATTGATTAATGATGAAAAAGTGTTGGCCACTCCAGAACTGACTTGCTGCTCATTGATACCTGACCGAGTCCATCCCTCCATCATGAAGAGCAAATCCGATTCAGTATAGCATCGTGATACCAACAAGAAACTTCATTTGCACGCCATCGGCACATTTCTGCATAGTTATAAGGTTGGGGGGGGGGGGGAGTTCAAGTCCGCTTTGGACCCCCAGAGGTTTCTCCCAGTTCCAGTGAAATGCCTGAAGCTTCTTTTTTAAGAAGGGCAACGGAAATGCAGGGATGGGCGGGAACTCCTACTGTTGTTCTGGTTCTGTTTCGGACATTTGCAAGAGAGTCTCTTTCAGGTGAAAAAAAATGTTGATGCCCTTTCACCCCCAAGAAGGTGATTAACCCGAATGCCTCTAATAATAACCTAACAAGAAACTGGTAAAAGTGCCCCATAAGGTACTTTGGAAAGAAGGGCTTCTTTAAAGCCTGTGTGAAGAGTGGAATGTGATAGGTAAGCACTATTCCAGGGAAACATTTAATTAGGCTGAGCTTTTGGCTACTGGAGCCTCCGGGATTCGGGCTGGAATGACCGTCACCACGGCAACTGCAGAAAGAAAACAAGGTGCAAACTCCACAACCTTCTCCAACAGTGATGCATTAGTCAACTGGTATCCACCAGCAGGAAAACCTTCTAAACCCCCCCCGACCCCCACCAAACACGACCTCTGAAATAAGTTGATCGAAATGCCAAATCAAAATGTATTTTAGCTAAATATAGTAAGGGTGATGTGTAAAATTTTTATGCCATTTTCACTGCAATAAATTACATCAGAACTTCTTTCCCTGAAAACGCTGAATATTTTTTTATGTCACATGTGATTGAAGAGGGACTCGGAATGCTGTCTGTTGTTAAAACAGGAACAGGACGTTGGTGCCAGGACACAATAGGCTGCGATAGACTAAATAAAAAATGCTCGGGGATGCAGGCAGGCTGCAGAAAGTACCAGAACTGCGAAAAGCTAAGCATGGAAAAGGTCCGTGTTTCTCTGACCTCTGCAGATGTTCTGGCCCTGTGCCGAAGGTTACATTCAATATTGTTTCCCAGGAGCCACTAGAGGTCTCCAGGTGAAACCTGGGCAGCTGAGCCTGGACACCGATGTTCAGCTAAGCCTGGACACCGATGTTCAGCCTGGGTCCGGTGATCAAGGAGGAAGATGATGTGGGAATAAAGCAACAAAGTAAAAAAAATTAGTCAGAGTGATTCAGGCAGGGCTGCCAACCTTTTGTAAATTTTCAGACAAACCTGTATTAAATTCACCCTGTCTGTAAATCCATTTTACTGTCTATAAAACCGGAACAAAAGTAAAAATAGGGTGTCAATAAAAAATATGGCATGTCAGTAAAAACAGTTTTTTTCAGTAAAATCACAAATTTAGGATTGGCATCCATGGATTCAGGTTCAATGCCTATGAGCTGTGGAGTACCGGTGTAGAAGGTACAGATCCCTTTATATGTTATAAGCATGAAATGTAATTGTAAAAAGCTCATTTTTTACGTCAGTGAACAGATTCAGGGTACACTGGGATTGTCTGAGGAACAAGTGGGTAGATTTTCTGGGCACCATTATGGACAACAGAAAGTGGTAAACGGTTTAGCCCCTGAGAGGTGAGCTATTGCTGCCCAGTCGCCTCTCACACGCAAAGAATGAGCAAGAATGGATTTTATTCTGTTAGCAGCTTTGAGGTGCTTTTTGAGCTCAGGTCAGCTTCAGTGCCCCCTTGAAAGAGCCCAGCCCTTGGAGACAGTAATATACATACAATAGGGGCAGAAGTGTCTGTGTGTAAGTCAGTGTTTGTGGGGCAGAGAAAGCCAGTAGGTAATGTGTGAGAGCTAGCCTGAGTGCGCCACACTGGGAATACTGGGGCTGTAAAAGCAGCAGGGAACAATGATGGGAAGGGCCTAAAAGAAACCAGATGAAATATTACAACTGCTGAGGCCAGTTACCTTCCTGGAGGAGCCCAATGCCGCACCCCCAACCCAGGCCAACACAGGGGGTGGGAGGCCTGAGACGACAAAAGAGTGGGGGTCAGGGGTGAGGGGGGGTCAGCCGCGACAAAGGGCTGAACAATCGAATGAAGACGAGGGAATGGCTTCGTGTCGCAGCCCTCAATGGTGCGGCGCCCCCTTCCCACGAGCGGCGCGAGTCGGGCCGTCTGTTCCCGCCATTGTTCCCTCCTTCCTTGGACAAACTGCTTGCCGGGATTGGCCGTCTCGTACCTCCTGCCCCCCCAGCCGTTTACTGCCCACTGTGTGTCTTCGGGAGCAGACAAAATGCGCTGAGTTTGAAAAGCCTGATACTCAGACACTGTAGCTTCCAACAATGATTCTTTCATTTGTTTGGCTCTGAATGGCCCTACAGAAGTACATATAACCTGTACCAGTTTGCTTTTCTACATACTTAAACATACCTCACACACTACTGAAAGTATGCAGGAACATTCTATTGATGATTAGGTATATTTCAATCATTGTTTATTTCTGATTTACCCAGCCTTTGTATTCTTAAAGGTAAGATGACACAGGAATTAGTTGTGAAGGAATGTGGTTTTTCTTTGGTCTTTGGTCAGTTTTCTATAAAGATTTTTTGTTAAAATGATGCAGCCCTGTGCTCTAACCCCTTAGCTTATAAGGAAATGGTTTGAGTCCTTCTCTCCTGGAAGAGTAATGACTCAAGTGCCGTTTTTATCAGGTAGGAAGCCAGTATTTCAAAATGAGGAGACATTCTGTTGTACGACAGGCCAGGAGCGCTTTGCTGATCGGCTTTTTCTCAGCATAACACATTCCCGGAAAGCTTTATTGTTTGTTCTGTAACCTTTATTGCTTGTTCTGTAAAAGCTGTTTCCCTGCCAGTATGGCACAATAGGGGTGGGATCACTTTCTATTCTTCTGGTGTGAGAGCAGCACCATGAAGTGGTGAGAGAGCTCCTGATGTGAGCTGCAGAAGATGTGAGCACCAGCAAGCCCCGTCACGTCGACACTGGCGGGTCTTTGTGTTTCTGAGCTTTTTGCGCAGGGAATGTCGGACTCACACCACTTAACTGAACAACTTCCTTGCACACTCGGCGCTTGATGTCTAGTTTATACATATTCATAAAAAGGCTGTAAAGTTACCCAATCATGAAGTGGAATTTTAAGTTACTAATTTGTTATACCTAGTCAGTAAACATGAACATCCAATAAAATTTTGGCCTTGTAGGCCACTCCCTCTCTTTGGACAGCATATATATGCGACAGTAGATATACACACACACATACATGAAGGCTTGAAAAACATCTGAATGTCCACAGGGGGAGTGAAGGGCTGAGGAAATACCACAGACACTTGTTTGTTTGATGTTTGGAGTCCATTTTTCAGTGACTCTGTGCTCAAATTCAGCCTGATGAATCATTTGAGAAGTAAAAAAAAAAGAATATGATTCAGCTTTTGACCCTTTAGCCTAAACAAAGGAAATTGCTTCTATCCTCCAGCAATTTAGTCAGAATGAATCTACAATAGAGCAATTATCCATCATTTCATAATACTCTTACATGTTCATGATGTTCCCTTTTCATTAGCTGGAAATTTTAAAGGGGTTATTAATTACTGACTTTCAGATTTTGGATGAGACCTACACTTTGATGAAAACACACAGAAACAGTTGAATTACTAGCAGAACCCTTCATAATCCACATTTGTCTTAGCTACTCCTGAACCTCACAATAACTGGCCTTCAGGAAGTAGAATTTGTTAATGGTAGCACACTGCTATCCATCTGTCATGTTTTAAAGATCACCTGGCCAATCATACTTGCTTTCTTATCATGATCCTTTTGCTTAGCTTGTGAAAATGACACAACTGGCTGCCAGAAGGACATAATGGAAGTAATTCAAATAAGTCCAATCACACCTTTGCAGATTGAAACTCCTCAAGCATTAGCTACACAAGAGGATCATGGGATTGAGGTTGTAATGTTTTTTCAGTATGGTGCCGTGCAGGCGAAGGCTTTCAGCAAGCAAATCTGTTTATTTACTTTGTGTTCCTCTGGACTGCAGACAGGAAGGTTTATACGCTACTAGCGCATCCACCAACGCCCACATCGTACCTTATATCACAATGGACACTGCAGTTATTTTCTGACCTGCACTCCACTGACCCAGTTCCATTGACCCAATCTCAGCAGAACAACAAAGACATAAAGCTGATCAGCTGAAATCAGCAACTGTGACTGTTCAGTCAATTCCCAAAGAGAATTAGGCATGTTTAGCATTTACAAATTTCCTGGAGTGGAGCCATATTATTTTCACAGGACATGTTTACAGAAGCAGAACGATGCTCGAGGTCACTGCAGCTGTGACAATAACTGCAGTTTTAAGCTTGAAAAACCTTCTCGCTTTTATAAAACACTAACAAATACTTTAAAAGAAACTTAGTTTATTCATTGATGGCAGCCTTCAATGCAAATGGGAGGAAAGAGACTTTGGAAGCCAAAGTGGGACTGTTGCATATTATCAAACACAAACTGATTTAACCCACTCCCCACTGCAAACAGTAATGACAAAAACCACAACAAGCTAATTTTTTTCCATAAATACTCTTCGCCAGACATTCGTACGCAATGCACTTATCTTCTGTCCAGAAAAAAAAACAGAGTAATAGTGGTTATTAAGATCTCTTCATACTCTTACTGATAGACAACATCCTGCTTCTAAATCATCTAAATGCATCGAATGTTGACAGGAGGGATGTTAACAATGTCACATTCTGCGGCGAGGGGTTGAAGGTTAGTGACGGGAATTCTTCTGGTCAAGTGACGGGGAGATCTTTGTGAATCTGATTAGTCAATCGACCGCCATCTAAGTCCCAGCACAGCAGGCTGCTCTACAGGTTTTGGACAGCAAAGGTTACGGTTAAAAATTAGAAGGCCAATGTAGACATTAGATGATAGATTTGCACAACAGATATTAAGAAAGGGCCAACACCGTTGAGTTCTCCATAATCAAAACAATTCTTTGCCATTGAAAAGGTTTTGAGATGATTTCCAGTTTCTTGGGGAAACAGCTGAGGAGAAAAGGAGAAAAGGAACAATAGCATCTTGCCTTGGAACAATTGTTTAGGAGGGAAATGACATCACAGGAAGCAGGAAATCCTATCTGTACAATCATTCTCTCCAGCCTGGAAGGGTATGTTTTCTACCCCTTTCTCTCAGATAATTTATACTCTCATCTGAGACTGACAGGTGGCTGGAGAGCCGGTTTGGTTCTTATAGAAATGGGTGAAGACGTGAAGGTGTTTCTTTTTTTTTTGCAGATTATTGGGTCCATAGTGTGGCGTGCTGTTCCTCACAGACCTCTACATGGAACATCTCCCAGTGCGGTCACTTCCTCATTGCCGACACAGATGTCCACGTTGCAGGACCTGCCAGCGCAGGTGTCAGAGTGCAAATTTCTTTCTTCTTTTGTTTTCATGGTAATATTAATTACTTTTGCACGTGGCTCTGCTGTGACTTCATAAATCATTTACTTTTTTTATGCAAGTTCTTTTGAACTTTTTCCTCTAAACACATTTAAGACTTTTTTGCTTTTTTCTAGAGAAAACATGGTGCAGAATCAGGCCTCAAACCTAGTGTCCAATATTTAATGCAAGCCTTTAAATATCAATTCATATTCAGTTCTAAGACTCAAATCTTACAAGCTAATATAAAGGAACAGCAGGCGATAGAGGTTTTAACTGCTTCGTAGATCACTTAATAGGTGTTATGACTGATTTAGGAAACTTGAAACATGTAACTCATTTTATTCAGACATTCAAACACAGACCAAGCAGCTATCAGTCTGAATGGCACCATCCCATCTAACTTGTAGGTCGTCCATTTGACGATTCCTGGATGTACTGAAAGCCAACACTCTGGGAACCAGGTAGCTTACTGGATACTGGGCTGCTGACAGCTTTTGGACAACATATGTAAATGCAGGACATTGATGAAAAAAGGGGATGAGAAGCAGACTAGGAATGGGAACTGGAAACAGGAATGAGGACATGGGAGTCTGGGGAGGAGATGGGAGTCTGGGGAGGAGATGGGAGTCTGGGGAGGTGATGGGAGTCTGGGGAGGTGATGGGAGTCTGGGGAGGAC
>JAODLC010000123.1:30271617-30294097 GCA_026781145.1 Hippopotamyrus pictus | reverse complement strand
CAATGGAGTGATTTTAGAATGGGAGTGATATGGTTGAATTTTCGCACCCTCATCAGGATCCTAGCAGCGCTGTTCTGGAAAGCACTACAGTTGCTACAGATATTTCAGTTAACATGACCAGATGGCCCACAAATATTCTGCCAAGATAGCAACAAGAGGTTGGTTAGTGGCATGGGTGAACCAATCACAAGCAAAGACCAATGAGAAGGAGGCTTCCCCTACATCTTTCTGACGAGCTTCACCAAGACATTTCACAGGGAAGGATTTTGTCTAGACCATCTAACATGTTAAGCTTTAACAACAAGCACCGAAAATGGTCGGTGCGTAGTACACCGAAGTCGGTAAATGCGGCTTCAACAAAGTATAGGACACTGCTCTACTTCTGTTCTGACATCATCCTGCTTGACTGTTGGCTCCCTTCCCAGCATCATCTGGCAGAACATAGTATGGGACTGTGTTTCTGAAACACTGGCTGACCCTACTTTCTCAGGCCAGCCTTCTCATTGTTTTAGCCCCCCTGTGGCTTGTTGTTGTGACAATGCACACCCTAACAGATCAGATGTAGTTACCATATGCAGTGAGGTAACCATAGCTGACCAATCACAAACACAATCAGAGATCGACATACTGGACCATATTCATGGTGGGCCTTTAGATCTTTAGGATTTCCCTTAACGCTGATGGTGTTCCAGTAATGCAAGTCACATGGCCACCTCTTTATGAGAAGCCATCCAAAGACGGGGGCCTGCCTTTTGTCCCCAGAGTCCTGGCTTAAAGTCAGATGTGAAAGGAAGGGAAGGTGGTAGTCATTTTTACTGGACTTAAGTGGCGTCCCAGTGTTACACAAACTACTGGAAGGGTGGGTGGTTCCCTCAGAAATCAAAGGAAACACAAAGGCACTGAGTCCGTAGGAGGGAGACTGGAAATTGGTCTGAAAAAATACCAGGGAAGCCAGGAAATAAAGAAATTTAAAAAGAGAAGTGACTATTGCATGTAATCACCAAGGCATTAAGCAGAATATTCTACTACCAGACAACCAAGAATGACTTTGAATGCTGAGGGTTTTAGTTCTGCCTTTCTGCTTCAATTCAGTTCGGCCTGTTAAGCAACATCATGTAACTGTTCTCCCTGTGATCAATAAAGTTTTATCTTTTCTGAGTCTAAAAATAACTATCTGGGCCCATTTCGTTAAGAATACAAGTAAATACTAGTAAACACTGTTCTTGCAAAAGATTCTATTTTCTTCTCTTTATCATTGATAATAAACTGGAGTGCGCTGGCAAAGACAAGAAGTGAACATTCCACAGCCTAATGAAATATGTAGGTATGGGAAGTAGTTTTACACTCCCAACCATCCCAGTATGAATCATTTCATACTGATCAAATCCATTTGTAGCAAGGCCGTGATCTGCTAGTTACAGTAGGTGACTCAGACATATCATCAACAGGCAGTACTGCAGTATGAGGGCCCGAACCAGCAGGCTGTGGGACAGTGTCAGGCAGACGGTACTGCAGTATGAGGCCCGAACCAGCAGGCTGCGGGACAGTGTCAGGCAGACTGTACTGCAGTATGAGTATGCCCGAACCAGCAATCTGTGGTGTTTATTGTGTCTCTAAAGTTGCATGCTAGTTATTGTTATTGTATTGTATATCGATTGTTTTTGTACACCTCCAGTTAAAAGCAAATTCCAAAATTCACTCAGTCCATCTTTTGTTAACCTTGAGATAAGACCACCAATAAAGTCAAGCTTCCTCATCATGTCACAGTATTGGGAACCAAACCTCACACAGTCCTCATGTAATGCAAAGAAAAACTCATAAAATTTCCAAAATTCACTAAGTCCACAGAAATTTTCTCAAAAGCATATCCCATGAACTGAGTGAGTTGGAAATTTTACCGTCATCATTGGTCGCACTGTTTGTTACTGCTGTCGCACTCACCTGCACTATACCCAGAGGTGGACATTTCAGGTCCAGAAAGTAAAAATCCAATCCAGGATTTTGTTTCAACCAACCAGTTGAGTACCCTATGACTGTGACTTTATATTCAATTGATTGGTTGAAACAAAATCCTGGTTTGGATTTTTACTTTCTGGACCTGAAATGTCCACCTCTGACTATACCAATTGTCAAGTGATGCTGCACATGAAATGATTTGAACCCCCTCACAATCCTCTACACCAGCAGTGGGCAGTCTTATCCGCAAAGGGCCGGTGTGTATACAGGTTTTTGGGATAACCTTTAGGTCAGCTGTTCAAACCCAGGTGTGAGGACTCCTCGGCCAATCAGTCCTCTTATTAGTGACCTAATTAGGGAGTTGCAGCAAAAACCTGCATACACACCGACCCTTTGTGGATAAGATTGGCCACCCCTGGTCTACACAGATGATAACATCCAACTAGGGAGTGAACATTTCTTCTGGTCTAAGGAGCACAAATGTTGCTCCTCCAACAACGAGTACATTTGTTATCTTTGCTGATAAGCCAACAAAGCAGGATTAAACTTCAAATTTAAACTTTCTGAATCGACAGTTAATTAGCACATTATTCTCTGCCTCAGCTAAAACTCATCATTTCCAAAAGGATGAATGCTCACTGAGTCATACTATGACACCATCATCATTAAATTCATGATTAAGAGTAACTGCAAGCTTTGAAGTGTGGGTTGGCGCAGTCCAGTGGAAATATCTTGTGAATCGTTGTGCTCATCTCACTGACTGACTTTAAACACTGGCCACACAGCGGTCATTAGAGAGGATTAACTGTTGAAAACCTATTGTGTACTCATATATACACACACATCTGAACAGCTGGAGGCTTGTTTTCCAATACAAAACATTTTCCTTACTCCATACTGACTTGTAGAATTTAGATGATGAGAGGAAAGCAGAAAATCACAAAGGATGCTGGTGAAATCATGCCCACAGAGCTGGCCCTTTGTACCAGGTGCCACTCTGTGATGTCACAGCTTTGCAATTAAAACCAGAGCTGGTCCCCCCGCCGCTTTGTGACCCTTGACAGACTATACACACCTCTGTGCAACAGAGGGGGGTGTAGGGTGAGCGGCATTTGCAGAGCAAAGGAGGGGGAGGTGGCTTTAAGGGGTAGGGCGACTAAAGAGGGGGGCTAATGCAAGGAAGCGGAAAAGCCACCCTGTAGGGCTTCTTTCATTAATCTTCACGGAGGACAATACGGAGTATAACCAATGTCCCAAAATCGATTTCTTAAGACTGGGGAAGGTCTTGGATAAGGATTGCCTGAGGGTGGGCAGTATGGCAGAGGTCAGAGCAGTTAACAGGTCCCGCCTAATTCAAGCCCAGTACTTTGCGGGCCGTTTGTGTTTGTTTCACCAAGCAAATCTCATGCCCACCGACGTCCCAGGAGGGAATCTGTGTACAAAACACTGTGTTTCTGTGGATGAGTCACAGCTTAGAGCCGAAAAACAATGCCAGCTCTCGTGACACGTGACACGTGACATGCAAGGTGCCAGACTATCCCACAGAATCGCTCAGAGTTAAATTGACTTTTTTACGTCATATTTTATGTTCGTTCCTAATCCCACAAATCATTTCCCTTTTAAGAAAATCAACAAAACTGCTGAAACCATAGTAATATTTTCAATACCAACCTTAAAAACCAGGCTTTCCTGTATGGTGAGACTGGGAGAGGTGGCCACCTGACCATTGCTTCTGGATCCTCCTCTAATGGTGCTTTTCCATTGGCATACAGAAACCAGGCCGTACCGGACCGGTACCACAAAGAGACATTACAGTTACAGTGAGGTTCCTGCGTGGTGCCAGCTCGCTTACATAAAGGCATTGGCAGATTTGGAGGGTGATAGTGACATGAAACTGATGAGACACTTATTTATTGTTCACACATTGTACAATGGAAATTTACAATGGAAAACTGTCTCTTTGTGGCACCAGCTCGGTTCTTAGTGCCAGTGGAAAAACACCATGAGAGACCCACCAGAAACCGGAATGCAAAACTTTTCATTATCTTTGAGGAAACTAGGCTTTCCAACTGCATAGTACACAACCTTACAAGAGGACAAAAATAGACAATACACAGCACCATGTACAACAGTTTTTATATAAACAAAAACAAGTATAACATATAGAAATGATAATAAAGAAGTGGGTGCATATGACGGTAGGTAGAACAAATATCACACTAGAAATACAGTAAACGTTCTCTATACTTTTAAAACCAGTCACGGGTGAGTAGAGGAGCTTCTTTCCTGGCCTTGATTACTTGATTACTAAATTATTTCTGCACAAATATTTGCTTGTTTTTTTTTGTGTGACTAGGGTGGAAGACATATTATTCTGTTCAAACTCCACATTCAACAAATCAGTAAGCCTTGGATATTGCTCAAAAAATGGTTTGGTTACTTATGGGTAAGGTTAGGGCTGGGTAGGGGCTAAGGTCATCATGTTGTGAATAGAGTTTTCCCCATAGAAATTAATGGAGAGTCCCCACAAAGATATAATTACAAGCTTGTGTGTGTGTGCACGCGCACATGTGTGTCTTTAATTCATATCAAACATATAATTACTCAGTATAGGTTTTAGGCTATACAATGCTGAATCATTACTCAGTATAAGTTTTAGGCTATACAATGCTGAATCATTACTCAGTATAAGTTTTAGGCTATACAATGCTGAATCATTAAACAATGATGAAGGTTTTTCATTGTACCGATTGCATTGTGGAATTGTAGTCTTTAATCATCACTTTGCTTTTTTTTTTTTACAGAAAAGCTTTTATCATTAATAGATTTTACAATCTAAAATAATATCATAAATATTTATGTAGGCCTATTCCTCAGTTAAATATTCTCAGATGTGTTTTATGATGGGCAAAATCGTCACCAAAGATCATTATTCAGGAAAACAATTAAGGAACTGCGTCTGAAGAAGCCAGTCAAGAACTGTATGGCTGGATGGCGGGGGCTACCCTGGTTGGATACTTACGTCATGATGGGAAACACGCCACATTCTTTCTTGTCATCTCCGCTGTATCCACGGGTTTTTCCAGGGAACAACGACAACTTCCTAACAGGACACGCTTCCAGCACGTCACAAGACACCGTCCAAAACATTGTGTACGATATCTACATCGGTAGTACTAATTAGAAATCTCTAATCAATTTAACCGTCTATAGAAATGCCTTTACTATATCTGCTATAACTATATATTATAACGACACGCTATACATTTCGTTCAATTATAACTGAATAAAGTCACTGGATAAAAACAAACTCCAATCACTCAAGTTACATTTTCTTTTTTTTATTAAGCACAGAAATACCCCGCATGTCTCTGGTCATTTTACTGTCGAAACCAGTGCCAGTATTAAACATGAGCTATGTCAGAAAATCCTGCCACTTTTAGTGCTTTTGGCACCTGCATCCTGTTATGTATAAATTCCCATTCTCTTGGATTGTTTTTTTTATTAATGTCAGGATACAAATTAGGGGGCATCTAGGCCTAGTGTAACTACGACTGGTGATTGTGGTTCATTTGCGTTCCTGTTTTCAATGATGCTTGTTTGTATCACTGTCCTGCAAGTAATTATCGGTCGACCCTAACAGACACGCAATAAGAACGCGATCGTTTTTTACTTCGTACCGTAAATGTATTAAGTATTCATTAAACTCAACAGTTAATCTACCTTAGACTACAAGAAAAATCATCCAATTCTTCTTGTACCTTATTTCAATCATACATGTTTAAAATATCTGAAAATTGACATTAGTAGCATTGCTGTGCAAGGCCTTAAAAGGATCGACATCTAATTCTTTTACACAATGTGTTACAGCCAACACCGAATACCTTCTGCATCAAAGTTTACTTGTCCAACGCACATTTCGATAACGCACAATAAAATATTTACCCTAATACCGTGCGCACATTGCTTGCGCAAGTGCAATTTTAACTAGCCTATAAAATGATCCTCGACAAATTATATGCGCGTTTTCACGGCGTTACTGGCTACACGTGTACCGAAATCCACACCAGGGAGTATAGCAGCAAAGTGTGATTGGAGAGGGAAAACTGCTGGACCGTTTCTAAGGATTGTGTTTCGTTCCCAGAAAACCTACAAGTGGCTACACTGTGGACAAAAAACTCAAAATTTCACCGTCTGATGCTCAAAGTAATCAAAAACTTATTACTATAATCAAAAACTAATATTATAGTAATGTGATCTCTGGTGTTTTTGAAGTATTTCCTGTAAATTTTCTTTTGCATGGATTTTATGTGCAATTTTAACTATAGCGTTACACATCAGTGTGGTCCACCGTGGGAGGACGGCTTTCAGTTGTAAAATGCCAGAAAACTTCGCTTGTTGTGCCTCCCCGCGTCGCCCAGCTCCATTCACTCCTGAGTAACTGCTGTTTCGCGCACGGCCGCTTCCCTTTGTCCGTCCCGTTTAATTCTCTGCCGTCTCATTGGCTGCGCCTAGATGCGGCTGCTTCTAATTGGTCCGTAGTTTTTCCTCCACGGTTAATACTCGTAGAAATAAGCCTTGAGGCGTCTAAGTACCCCGAGGCTTTCTTACTACAGTTCTGTCAGGACTCTCAGTCTTGTCCTAAAGCGAACTGCAACATCAGTCAAACATTTGAAAGAAAACTATGTGCAGTTACAACTAGAGCGGCCAGTTAATTAACTGCGACGAAGCTTTGTCTGCTCTGAAAGCGCATTGGGAAGAAGAGGATCTGATTGAAACGGCAAGTCAAAGAAGAAACAAGAAATAGTCGAAAAGTGAGTGATAAAACATGATTTCTGCTTGTATAGAAACCCTTGGTTTAGGACTTGGCGTCCTTGGCACTCTCTTGGTGATGGTGTCCTGCGGTCTGCCCATGTGGAAAGTGACAGCCTTCATTGGAAGCAACATCGTGGTCTCTCAAAACATCTGGGACGGACTGTGGATGTCGTGCGCTGTCCAGAGCACCGGACAAATGCAGTGCAAGACTTACGACTCGGTGCTTGCCTTAACCACAGACGTGCAGACCGCCCGGGCCCTCACCGTTATTTCGTCGGTGATGGGCGTGGTGGGGCTGATGGTCACCGTCGCCGGCGCTCAGTGCACCAACTGCATCAAGACAGAGGCGCTGAAAGCCAGGGTCGTGAATGCTGGCGGCGTCGCTTACATCATCAGCGGGCTCCTGGTTCTGGTGCCTTTGTGTTGGATCGCTAATAATATAATTGTGGCCTTCTACGACCAAAACGTCCCGATGGGACAAAAACGAGAGATCGGAGCCTCGATTTACATCGGATGGGCAGCAACTGCGCTCTTGCTCTCCGGAGGTGCCATGCTGTGCTGCTCCTGCCCAAACAAAAACACCGCTTACGCGGTTAAATATCCCCCGCCGCCGAAAAGTATAATGCAGAACGGGGACTATGATAAAAAGAATTACGTTTAGAATGCACAGCTCTGCGTTCTGATTCAGCTTCCACGAAACTTCCTTTGTCCACTTATAATCTGAGATTTCGGATCAGAATCCCAAAGAAAAAGACTTTTTATATTCAAATGAAGATGAAAACTAAGAGTACTGTTGTGAAAAGTGGAGAGATTGGGGACCACCTCAATTCGGACTAAGAAAACAGTACAGACCAAGTGATTTGAAAGGATTTAAATTGTGCCATCATCTTCGCAATTAGGCATTTACGTAGTTTACTGTTGTACTTTGTTTTATTGACTACAGAGTACCTTTTTAAGAGCTTCTGTATTAGCGTTTGCGTATGTCGTCAGCACCTGTAGTAGCAAATTGTTTTTTGTTAACCGTTTTTGTACTGCATGTTTTCATTTTTGTGTTGTGTCTCCTGTTGGAAATACAGTATGTTTTGGACAAATACAGAAAATGCACAATTTGAAGTATATTTTTTTCCATTATAGTTGTCCAAATACGAGATTAAAGGAGAATGCATAATGATTAGTTATACATATGTATTTAAAGTGTAGTTAAATATTGTCTATACATTGTTTTGTCTTAAGCATTATTTGTATCATGATGTTAACTTCACAACCTTATTAAATTCAGCTGTAGAAATAAAAAGTGGTTTGTTCAAAGTATTTCAGCTATCAGGTGAATTTGTGAGGTCATGACTTACAGTATTCAGATTTATTCTCACATTCACCCAAGTGACAGTTACTTAGAGTCAACTGGGAGGTCATTAAACATTAACCCATTTTTAATCAGGTAAGAGGTATAAGCTATGAGTCTATCAGGAAACACATTACACTTGATTTGGTAATGACATATACGTCATCACGAAGTAATTTGATTAATCTCAGTTGGTGTTAAGATTCACCTCATTAGTGAGTTCAGATAACAGATTGTAAAGCTAAGAACTTTGTTATTATGATATCTTAAGCTAAAACATAATCATAAATCATGAAAAAAATTAAACATTTAATTATCGTCGTAGGATGAGAGTTAGTTACTTCTTACTTCTTTTTCAGGTGAATACTTGGCCTCGAATGAATGAATTGAAATCATTGCGCAATATGCAGTTATTGTAATACATAATATATTGGTCGTTCCAAGCATGTCTGTGATAAAATTATTGAATATCCATTTATTAGGAGAAGGATGCAAAAGGATTGCTACCAGTAACTCACATGCATATAAATTGCTGACTCATCAAGGATGGAATGGTATGTGATAACCAGGGTGCCCCCAACCTAGAACAATCCAATTATGTTCCGAAATTTTTAGGGTGACTCAGGAGTCCTTGTAACTGTCCTAAGTTCTCCCCTTATGATGTCTCCAGCTGTCTCTGCATTTTGTCCCTCCACGCACCCATGTACGTTAGAGTGGCTCTCTTCCTCAGTAGGACTGTCTGTGAGAATCTACTTGAAAACTTCCAGATATGAGCCCCAAACGGATCAGAAAAACCAGAAGAAATGAGATACACATAGTTACTACAAAAATGTATATGAACCTGAAAAATAACTGTTAGAATAGAACAGAATAGAATAGCCACTTTCATTATCATTCAGAAATACACCGCTTAGTGCACAACAGAACGGAATTTCGTTGCATTTTATCCTCACCATCGGCCTGGCAGAGTGTGTAAAAAAAAAAAAAATATATATATATATAGAGAGAGAGAGAGAGAAATAGAATATAAGTGGAACTAACATAGATATATTAACTGCAATATAGCAGTGTACATCATCATCATATCAGTTTAGTGCAAGACATCTAGTGCATAAAGTTCTTGAAAAACTGACATGTGCATGGATGGAGAGAGGCGGAGTGAGGGGAGGGGGGATTGGGGAGGGGCTATCATGAGTTAAGACAGGGGTCTCAAACTCCAGTCCTGGAGGGCCGGAGCCCTACACAGTTTGTGGTTCACTCTCGTTTAACACATCTGATTCAACTCCTTGTGCTAATTACCACACAGCTCTTGAGCTGAATCATTTGTGGTGGAACAGGGAAAGAACTAAGCTACACAGGGTTCCGGCCCCCCAGGACTGGAGTTTGAGACCCCTGAGTTAAGAGTTCAAAGTGTTTCCATTAAATACAGGAGATGGACCCATTAATAATTAAATTTATAGGTTAATTCATTGAACTCATACTGTAAATTCATTGAATACTTTACTGATGAGATCTTGTTTTTTGCCAACTGCTTATTTTTTAGGAAAATCATAGCAGAGAAATATACTAGATGCTGTCTCCTCTATTTCCTAAGCTCCAGTCTCACTGGGACTTGGGACAGTTGTGTGATGGCACAATAAAAGCACTCTAATTCCAGTGTTTTTGTCAGGGAGAGAAAAGAGGTGAACAGGGTTTTGACATCATTGTCAAATGTCACTATGGCAACTCTAAAGTATCTCCTATTGCTTAGCAACATGGATATGTGGTCACGTTGCACATTTTTCAGTGCTGGAATTCCGGATAGTGTTTTTAAAATGTGACACCTGATACCTGAACATATTTTAACTGAAGCAATCTTTGTTTTGTTCTTTTTACACTATAAATTATATTGCATGAATATACAATATCTGGAAACAAACTTGTGAATTTGAAACACATTCTAACATTAATCTTTCAAAATGGTTTAATTTATTTACAATAATGTAAGTGGACAATAAATGTGATCTTGACCCTCATGGACAGTCCAAATAATATGGTAGTAAGTAAGGATCCCTTTGATCTATCCTCAACGTGACCTTTGCTGAGGGCTGATGCCACTAGACTCCTTGGTGTTTCTCTCCGGTGACGGATCATGAGCTCATTCCCCAGGAATTCCCAGGGGTGGCTCACATCCCAGTGGACACACCACGACTCACAATGCCCACTGAGGGTCATCAGGCAGTGCTGGGTCACACAGAACAATTGTCCCAGGAGATTGCTCTCAGAAAAACTTCTACACCAACCCAACAAAAAACCCTGCTAGCTCACACCGTTATAGCCAAACCCGATCAACAAAGGAAATGGTGTAGTAATAATTCAAGAATTTGACAAAAGGAGGAAAAAGAGTGCAATACACCACAATAAGCAAGGGCTCCGAGGTGAATTGCGGAATTACAGGTACTGGTGACGCACTGTAATGATGAAACTGAAAGTTGAACAATAAATGCCAGCTAAAAAAAATAAGAGATCTGTCTGATGTGTTGATAGTTATATTTAGGTTTATTTGTCACACTTTGCATGTGCAGTTGAAATACAGCCAAATAGCAAAGTGCTTACAAGGAAACATGCAGATGTGACTCAGAGATTCATCATAACAAAATAATGAGCCACCCGCAGCCATGGAAGAGGAAAGAGGAAGGAATCAGGGAGGATAACTGAAGGATTTGGTGGGAGGGGCCAAGAACCCTCCCTCCCCTCCCCCAAATGAGTAAGCGCTATAACAAAACCTAAGAAGATATTTATCTCCAACCATTTCCTGTTGCTAATTCACCAGTCTCACAGGTGCACAAAGCGGCAGAAAAACAGCACCCAGAGGATAGACTTTGTTTCTCTGGTTTCTAAGCTTATTGCCATTCACAAGATAAGCCATGTCAATGAACGATGCAACACTGTGACACTATGTTCTACGTGTAATGTATATAGTGCGTATACACACACAACATACACAGTATATGCTGTATATTTACAGATACACATATTCATACATATGTGTAATCAGGAGGAGTAAAGTTCACATCGTTCAGCTAGAGCCCCCCGGAAGCATCGCCCTGGGATGTTCCTGGGATGTTCCTGGGATGTTCCTGGGATGGTGACTCATGACCCTGAGATTTCAATTAGCAATGTGGGTTACATTTCCGATTTGCTGCCGTGCTCAAGCTGGGAGTAAACTATACTTACGTACCTCCACTGGCAGTTGATATCTTTACATCCATCCTATCCCTCCCAGTATTTTATTGACTTCAGATTTCAAAGTCGAAGTAACTTTATTGTTGTCTCAGCTCAATGATGCGTAAGATATAAACACATTTAAAATGCAGAAAGGTGTTTCTGTGATACCTAATTGCAATAGTTTGGTAGTGTGTGTGTACGAGCACAGCTGCACATGAATTCTACAGAAGAACACATAAACAAAAGTGCATCAATCAGCATCAGGAAGTCTGTGGTGCCTCTGATATCTATGCTACAGCTGACGTGTTGACCTCTAGCCAAATTCTGTGTTTCTGCTTGACACTCTAACCTGGTTTCCATAGGTGTGCGGCAACAGGGCCAAATGCTGCACTGTGCCACTCCAAATCGGAAATTTATGAGTAGATATCACCTTTACATGAATATGTAGCGTAAAGATGGCCTCACACAATATATCAATGGCAAGAGCTCAGGTTTGACTCCAGTTTCTGGAAAATTCTGGAACTTCAAATATTCAACTTAAACCAATTTATATTTGGATAATTTAGATTTTAGAATAATTCATATTCATTAGATATATTATTATATTTTGGGACAGCCATGGCTTCCCTGTGATGGCTGGCATTCCATCCTGGGTTATTCCCTGCGTTGCACCCATTGTTTCCAGGATAAGTGGCAGACCCTCGTGGACCTGAATATGACAAGCAGGTATGAGAAATGGATGGATGTGCTTCCTGAAATCAGCTCCAGGCACACTACTACTACAACTACTACTACAACTACTACTACTAGGTTTTTCAGTTATTTGCATTTTTGGCTTTATGTTCTAGATTTAGCCAGGAAATATGTCGGAACATGTGCTATAGCCCCCCCCAGGATTCAGTCGGAGTAGCCTGAAGAGAGCTGCACAGGGCCTCTGGGACAGCTTCCAGACAGAACCCTGAACCACCCAACAATCATTGTCTTCTCTCAACAGTTACACCACCTAAGCTCGCATATCCTCAAGCTGCCTATAGACTTCAGACAAAATCAATGGTATTTTAGCAATAATCCCCACAGTAATGACTGTTTCTGTGCACTGCCTGTGTGGAGTCCCTGAGGAGAACAATCTCATATATTCTCATCCCACCCACGGTGCCTGATTGACTGACATGAATGTGACACAGTGGTTGGTCAGCAGGACTAATTATCCAGTTACTAGAATACTTCACACCTCACCAGCCTTTAAATATCGTAAATCTCAACTCATGGGTTGTGGCCCAAATCTGGGTCGCGGAAAGTTCTGAAAGGGTTGTGAGGTAGAGTTGGAAATGTAAGCATTTTAAAACCAGCAAGCTCCTATGCTGATCCACGATCAGATTTCCCAGCCGAAATCCTAGAATTAGCCTATATAAACGGGTCTTGGGTCTGCTAATGCTTAGCAAAAAACTGGTGAATACTGTACTCAAATCCAAGAAGGCAAACCACAGATGCTTTATTTAAAATTCACGGGCACATCCACTCAGATTTGTGCGACTGGCATCGATTGGTGTAAATTGCAGAGTGAGCTGCGCGCTGATCATAGATTTAATCTAGACCTATACTTGATATAGGGTCGCGACTGAGATGACGTAGTAAAAATTGGGTCGCGGACTCGCGGTGCACAAAAGGTTGAGAACCACTGTTGTAAATTAATAGGTGCAATTACTGTATTTTAATAGTTAATGTCGCAACTGTGTAATGTTTGCCGTGGAAGATGCGTTTCGTTAGCGTGTTACCATGAGTGTCTTTAAATTGTTGGCTTCCTCGTCTGTGCCGCTGTTAGTATTAAACCAACAGTGGCTGACAATAATGAGAAAAGCTTTCGTTTTAAAAGCGCTGTCATCTCCTTTATTAAATGACTCACTCACTCGTCACAATCCGTTTATATGTGGGTCTGCTGCATCGAAAGCATTCTGCGCCCTTTATGGTTGTGCCCTGACATATAACGAGCAAGGTGGAGTTAAGTTTACGGCAGATTGTTCGGACCAATGTGTTCAATTTCGTTTTGTCCAGATGTCGTTTGATGTCTCAGGCCACCTTTAGTGCTAACTTAGTCTTCCATTGACTAGTTTAATCAAGATAAAATCACAAGGGCCACAAACAATTTTTGGCTACAAATATTCTAAAGCACACATTGCTCAACTGGTATTTTCTTTTTAATATTTATTAAGATGATTTTACCTGGGACATATCTATGATATACGGTAGTTCGCTCTACCGTATGTAAAGGTTATGCCTGTGATAACACTGGAGAGGTGTGCCACCTTGTGGTCAGGGTCAGTATAAACTGGACCAACATCACCCACATGTAGAAGTACGAGATGTTACTCGTCTGAGGTAAAGCAGTATAAAACTGGAAAAGTTGCTGTCAGAACCTCAACAGTGTATTCTCTATCCCCCCATGTAATTACTCCCTACTCCTCCCACACCTGCCCTCTACAATTTCTAGAATTACTGGATGAATCAACTGGCAAAGCCAATAAATGTGTTTTTACCCCAATGCCCTGAATCCTAGTCGTGACCCATAACTCTGAAACTACACCTATTCATTTATTGCACATTTCACTTACATGCCAATTCACACAATGCTTCCTACTAATTAGGTAGTATGTACAGTCATAATGACCATGCCTTAAATTTAATTTACATTATTTATATTCTATACATGTCTAAACATTTATATTCGCTTTAGTGCTTTCTTATTTGCACTATGATCAACATTTTCAGTCAAATAACAAGAACCATGACAGTAACTATATTTATTGTCAGAAACACATGTAGACATTGCACGTGCAGATTGTGATTTTCTTCCAAGATCAAAGTGCTACTTAGATTGATTTTGACTGTACACTTGTATACTGTGTACGAACTTATTCAATGAAATAAATACACACTTATTCTCTACAGTCATGCTTTGATATACAGTAATTTAAGTTTTTGAATGTGTTGTGGTGACAATGAATCGTGAACTCATATTATGTATCGAGTCACACTGAGAAAAAAAGTATATAGCTCCCCCCCGCCAAGGAATGGGATTTGGGGCAGTTTAATACTGAATTTACGTCCTGACGAATGGTCAATATATCGTGGATGAAGAGCAATATGAAGCTCCAAACACAATCTGTATGACTTCCAAACAAGGATGAGTGTTTCAAGCACAAAGCTGTGATGAAGAATATCTAATCATCTTCAGTACGAGCATCAATAACCAGCCAGAACTCACGAGTTATATCGGACTCAACAATCAACAAAGTTAACAGAGAAGCGGACTAACTATACTAGCATGAAAAAACATTAAAGAGGAGGGCTTGTGGAAGTCAATGAAGTGTAGTGTAGTACTGCAAAAATGCTCCAGGGAGTAATCCAGAAAAATAAACGTAAAGAATACTGTAGGTCTGAAAAACACGCAACAAACAAGCAACATTCAAAATGCACAGGGTATTCTTGATTGGAAGTGATTAGCAGAAATGTTCTTCACCCTTACAATGTGTCTGCAAAGGTTGACAAAGACTTGTCAAATACTTTTTGAGTTACCACAGTTAACAAGTATCTGAGACTATCCTTTGTACTGCTTCAGTTTGGGTGCGATCCGTCTCATAATCTTATCAGTTCCAGTTCTTTACATATGAAATTCCTCTGCAAAGTTTGAAAAAGACTGCTCTAATACTTATCAGGCTAATGAGGAAGTGTCTGCAGCAGAGACAGCAGACTGGTTCCAAAACCATATGCATTCCCTGTCCTAAAGCTTTGGTTCTCACAAAGCAAAACCTGATGCTACCAAAATATCTTTGATATATTCTGTAAATTAGCATGATACCCAGAGGATTCCCAATTAATGCAATTCAAATTTCCTTGCAGTTATTTTATTAAATTACATTAACAGGTGGCATTGTATTAATTTTCCCTTTATTATCTGACAGAATTACCCCATGATACAAGCCATAATATAACAAACATTCTCAAAGACTAAACATGGTTAAATCCTATACAGATATTAAAGACTGATATAAAACTTACAAAGGGGTGAGGCATGTATATCTGAGTATCCTGAGGAAAGGCAAACCTTTCACACGTTCAAGCCTTTCAAACACCTACCAGAAGGTTCCATTCATTGATAGCCCTGCAAAAAACCCTTAATGAAGAGATACTGGTCTGTGAATCATGAGGAAATTGTGTATGAAAGGGATGCCTAGCATCCCCCTGCACAATAACATTTGGCATAGCGTCCTCTTCAGGCAACAGATGAAGCCAACAGTTGACTGAGGCTAGTTGACACCCATAAATACAAAAAAAAATGCAGATTGGGATATGTGTGGATATGGCAGGTCCTCCAAGGAAGGAAATTGAGAGAGTCCTTCCTCTACTCAGTCATTCCAGCTGTCCACATACCTGAGCGAACGTTAATCGGCACTGTGAGATTCTCAGGGTTTCTTGGCAGGGGATACCAACGGACCCACAACAGCCCTGCTAGACCTGATACTCCTTCAGCACATGGTTGGCTATGACCAGTCTTTGGATCTCGCTCGTCCCCTCGTAGATCTCTGTGATGCGAGCGTCACGGTAGTGCCTCTCTGCAGGCATGTCTGTCACGTATCCCATCCCCCCCAGCACCTGGATGGCCTGCGGAGGCGGCGGGAGAAGAGGTCACAGGGTGCGGCTCAGATAACGTCGTCAACATAAGCACTCCGCCGTAACCAATGTTAATGCTGGCGGATGAACACAGGAGATTGAGGGATCTAGGTGACATGGCCTCACCTGGTGGGAGATGGAAGTAGCAGCTTCCGATGCTGCCAGTTTGGCCATGGCTGCTTCCTGTGGAGGACAGAACAGCACGGGGTCACGCGTGTCAGGAGCCGTGTGTGTGTGTGTGTGTGTGTGTTGCTTTCAGTGCAATACGTTGGTTAGCTCCCAGTATCTGAGGAATCCTCAGAAAATGGAAGGAGTTGTCAGAATAGCGCGTTGCCCCTTGGGAAGGTGTGCGGCGGATGCTGGACCCACCTTGGAGAAGGGCTTCTTGGCGTCTCTCAGGATGGCCGCCCTCCAGGTGAGCAGCCGAGCACTCTCTAACGCCAGCGCCATGTCAGCCAGCTTGAACTGGAAGAAAGAGGGCGCCCCTTATCACGGGGCGGACGTGGCTGAGGAGCGGCCCACAGCGGCCCGGGGAGGGCGTACCTGTATGGCCTGCATCTTCGCGATGGGCGCCCCGAAAGCCACCCTCTTCTGAGCGTAGTCAGCGGCGCAGTCCAGTGCTGCCTGGCCGATTCCGAGAGCCTGGGCCGCGATGCCAATCCGCCCGCTGTCCAAGGTTTGCTGACAGAGAAGACCAAGCGAGGAGACAGAGAAGACCAAACGAGGAGACAGAGAAGACCAAACGAGGAGACAGAGAAGACCAAGTGAGGAGACATGCTGGTCCAGAGGGAACCTCATCAATGCCAACGGCCTGCTAACCAGCACCCAGGAGCAGAGTGGGACTGTCTTTCAGCGCTGGAGTCACATGATACCGACCAGGTGGGGGGGGCTACAATTCTTTGTAGCGAGGGCAGCCCCCACCCAGCCACGCTTACAATTTTTGTACAGATCACGAGTGTAAACATTTCAAACATCATCTTAACAATGTACCGAACGATGTTTTACTCTGTGTTTAACCAAACTTTCCCAAGCCCATATATCTACAAAACACCAAACTGTTATTCCATATCATATTCATATTTGATTAACGATATCTTCAACTTACAATGCGTTCAATGGCATGAAACCCCATTACGAGTCGACGAGCTCCTGCACTAAATCAGACTAAAATTCATTCTGGTAGGAAATTGTTAACGGACAGTTTCAACAGCAGCATCCAACTATGTGCCATTACATAATTTCTAAATCAACTGAAAATTCACTCTACTTACTAAAATGATAATCAGTATTGGTACTGTGCTGCCTGAATATCAGACAAAGATTATACCTACTCAATACAAGAGTGCCCTGCTTAAGAGTCACTGGTCTCAGGTACCTCATTGAAGGCCCTGTCAGTGTCCGAAGGCATAAGAATGTCTTTCGCTGCGGACGTGCATCAATGTCGTCTTTGGAACGGGATGCGTGCGTAGTGCTAATCACATTTTCAAAGAGAAAAGCATGTAAATAACGTTAGACGTGTCAGTCTATATGACATACAGGCTATATGACATCCCAGTGGGACAGGGCCTCATTTGCTCTCACCTACTGCTACTGAGGCAGCGACACAAGTGAGTGCAGATATGTCAGTAACCTTTATTCCCTGTTGTATATAAAGCTGAAATTTCCGTACATTTTGCTGCATCCTCCTCTGATGCATTTTCTCATTTTCATCTTGCTTGCTCAAAACCACCATTCTCTGTTCTTTTCAGTCTGAATGCTTTCAGTTTGAGAACTGATTCTAACATGTACATGATTTAAATGTTTATATTACTATAGGGAGCAGGATATGAAGTAGCTGGTAGGTCTGCCTGTAATGGGGCGGGAAGGGGGAGGTAAAGGGTAAGGGCTCTGGCACTAAGGAAATGGAATGATCTATCCCCCCCCCCCCAAGCTTGGCAGGTTTTTTCATCAGGGTTGGGCTGGCAGTGAATTTTAGTATCAAAATCGGTATCAGTGACACCAAGCTGGCTGATCAGTAAGAAAATCAGCAGTACTACTCATCCCTATAGTTTAGTTTCGCGCAAAGCAAGCTTGCACAGTTTTAATTTTTTTACTATGGGGGGGCCACCATGTTTTCTCCGAGACAGATACATGCACACAGAGCGGGGTCTCTCCGCCCCCGCCAGTGCCACTCCTGAGCGGGGTCTCTCCGCCCCCGCCAGTGCCACTCCTGAGCGGGGTCTCTCCGCAGTGCCACTCCTGAGCGGGGTCTCTCCGCAGTGCCACTCCTGAGCGGAGTCTCTCCGCACTGCCACTCCTGAGTGGGGTCTCTCCGCCCCTGCCAGTGCCACTCCAGGCACCACAAGGTCCAGCAATGATCTAGCATTCAGCTCCTGCTTTCACCCTATGACCTCACCATAGCGATCTTGAAGCCCATCCCTGGCTCTCCCAGCAGATAAGCCCTGGGTATTCGGCAGTCCTCCAGGATGATGTTAGCGGTGGACGAAGCACGAATGCCCAGCTTGTCCTCCTTCTTGCCCAAAGACAGTCCAGGGTGGGGCATGGGAATCAGGAAAGCACTGATGCCCTGGAGAGTGAGGGAGTCTGAAATCATTAGTACAATTAACACAAGACATATACAGTGAAACTGTGAGACAGGTGTGGTTGCATTTATGATCTAAATAGCTACTCCAAACATGGCAGCCAGTTTTATTTTACACCATGATAATTCAGGACTAAAATGATCTTCAGGCATCAGGCTTAGATTGTGATTAGATTAAGATCCTGGCATTAAAGCCAGTTCCAAATGTATTCCAGAGTCCTGCAACGTACCTTATGTTTGAGGTTTTTGTCAGTGGTGGCAAAAACGACAGTGGCCGAGGCATCCCAGCAGTTAGTGATCCAGGCCTTGGTGCCGTTCAGGACCCACTCGTCACCCTCCAGCCGGGCTGTGGTGGAGGCCGCACCTGCATCACTGCCATTCCCTAATGATGAGGTCATACGCGACTTCAGTACAATGTTACGCAACTCGACAGTATGTTTCTGATGCATCAATAATAAAACAAGCACACAATGAATCAGAGTGTCATTCAGGCAAGGCGGACCACTGGATCGGTCCGCTCCTGAGCAGAGGCGGGACCCAGAAGGGACACTAGCCGAAACTCTAAGCAGCGCGTACCTGGCTCACTCAAAGCAAAGCAGCCCACTTTTTCTCCTGTGGTGAATGGAGTAATCCACTCTTTCTTCTGCTCTTCTGAGCCAAACTTCAACACAGGACCCAGGTAAAGAGACTGAAATAAAGTACAGCGTGTGAGCGAAAAACCAAGTCAAGATGGGTCACCAGAGGCATGGAAAGAAAAATGAAATGAAATTAAATGAAGTGATACTTAGAGGATAAGACAGGTAGAGCCACAAACGGCCACACATACATACATACAACAGAGAGCAGAGGGACACAGACAGTACAAACAGTGACTGACGTTGTTGACGCTGACGATGACCCCTGTGGAGGCGCAGCCCCTGCTCAGCTCCTCCACTGCCAGACTATACGCCAGGTAGTCCAGCCCAGCGCCCCCTAGGTTCTCCGGCACCTCCACAGCCATGACGCCCAGCCTCCCCAGACCACGCACCTGGCGGGGCGAGCAGAAAGCCGGCTTTTTGTGAAATATTTACGATGAAATAAGCTCACTTCAGCGAGTAAGTCAACTGCATCACCATGACTGCAGGAGCATATGCTGACAATGGACGTCATAGTTATATATGACAATTACGCATCTGATACAGATGTGCAAAGACTGCAGTACATCATCAGTTCCTTCACCCCCAGCCTCCGTACCTGCTCGGCTGGGAATCTGTGCTCCTTGTCCAGCTTTCCAGCGATGGGAGCCAGCTCTCGGTCGGCAAAGTCCCGGCATGTCTGCCTCAGCATCTGATGGACTTCTGGCAGATCTGCCAGCTGAGAGAGACGGCGTGTCCCTGGCCACACTGCTCCACAGAGGACTGCTTCCAAGATGGGACAAAGATTTTTAACCCATCTATATGACTGGATACTATACTGCAGCAATTCAGGCGAAGTACTCTGATCAATGGACTTGTGTTGTCCACGTCCTGCTTCCAGCTACCCCTTTTAGCAAACACAACCATGGCAGGTATAGCTTAACGGATTTTTGGACCACGGAACATGGCTCTAACTCAGCATCTAATACAATATCACTATGACGTAATGTCGGTCAAAGGTGCTTATGTGAAGCAGGCTGACCTTTCGCCTAGTGCCGACGGCCAAAAAAAATACTTAATACTTGTTACGTTCAGTGTGTATAATTTACACACCTATACAACATAAATTTCAATTTTTAATTATAGGCAAGCAAATTGCAAGTGTCAAAAAAGTTAAAAGATTTAAGCTGCTTCTGTTAACTTATTCTTGCAGGCAGCTAGCTTGATAGCTTTCCAACGACAGCTGACTCACTAAAAACATTTTCCCTTGTATTCTCTTCACGAATGCATCTTTTCAGTTATGTCTGCAAAACTTTCTTGAAAGCTGCGATGTCATCTGACTCTCAGTATTGTTAAAAGCACTGTAGACAACAGCTTGGTAAATATCATACAGTGTATGTTAGCGGGCAGTCGAATGTATACAGGATGCCATTCATCAAGATCATCTTCAGTAAAATGCATTGTGACCCTCTCATTAAATGGAAAAATTGCAGTTCTATCAGAAAAGTTTAAATAAGCGCCCCGTACTAACCTCTCCGTGCTGTGAAGAGCGCTGCCATTTTGGGCAATATGCTTGACGTCATTGATCACGTGGTGTCAAATTGTAACAGCATGACAGCACCGGCGCGTGCCGGCCCGTAGGTCTATCCGCCCGTCCCATTTATGTTCCATAACCACTGACCCAGTAAATGGTACCGAGGAGAATCAGGAGCCTTTCTTGGTAAGCGCACGGCACAAGCCAGGAGACATCCTTTATCGCAGTGGTTTCGGACCTTGTACGCTAACAAAAAGTAATATTGTTAAAGGCTGGCAAGATTATATTACACATTACGGGCACATTGATTTCTTTACACCTACTACTGCTTGCAAGGGCAGCTCAGCACGATGAAAATAACCACTGGTGAGACGGAAGAAACTAAAGGGGATGTTTAATGTCTTATTATAGTCAGGAGAGCGGTGATCCACCTGTACAAGGCGTAGACCGTCTTTGGATGGTGGGTTTGTGAAGAGTCGCGTGCTCAAAGCTACAGAAACGCCATCCGCGAGGAGCAATTCGGCTTCAGACACAATTTAAAATTTAGCTATATTCACGTACAACCGCATTTCCCAAAAAGTTGGGCCGCTGTATGAAAAAAAAAAAACATATAAAACAATGTAATGATTTGCAAATCATATAAACGCACATTATATTGAAAATAGAACAAAAACATATCAAATGTTGAATCTGAGAAATGTTATTGTTTTATGACAAATATATGCTCAATTTGAATTTGATGCCAGCAACATGTTTACCACTGGGCACGTTTACTACTGTGCTGCATCACATCTTCTTTTAAGAACGCTGTAAATATTTGAGAACTGAGGAGACCAGTTGCTGGAGTGTTGTCCCATTCTTGCCTAATATAGGATTTCAACAGCTCGATGTCTCCATCGTCATATTTTTAATTTCTTGATGCGCCACATTTTAAATGAGAATTTTCGCCCATTGATCTAGAGACCCATTTGTGAGGTCAGTCACTGTTCAGTGGGATTGAGGTCAGGGCTCAGTGTTGGCCAGTCAAGTTCTTCCACAGCAAGCTCACCCAACCGTGTCTTTATGGACCTTGCTTTGTGCACTGGGGTGCAGTCCTGCTGGAGCAGAAAAAGACCTTCCCCAAACTGGTCCCACAAAGTTGGAAGCATAGAATTGTCAAAAATTGGTATACTGAAGCATTGAGTTCCCTTCACTTGAACTAAGGGCCCCAGCCCAACCCCTGAAAAATAACCCCAGATCGACCATTATCCTTCCTCCACCAAACTTTACAGTTGGCATAATGCAGTCAGACAGGTAACGTTCTCCTGGTATCTGCCAAACCCAGACTCGTCCATCAGACTGCCAGAGAGAAGCGTGATTCATCACTTCATAGAGCACGTTTCCATCGCTCCAGTGTCCAGTGCAGTGTGCTTTGTACCACTCCCTCCGACACTTGGCATTGTGCTTGGTGATGTGAGGCTCGCATGCAGCTGCTCGGCCATGGAAGCCCATTCCATGAAAATCCCGGCACTGGGCTTAATACCAAAAGAAGTTATTGAGTAAACACAGCATTGCTGACACACTATGCACCACTCTGTTACTTTACATGGTCTGCCATTTCATGGTTGAGTTTCTGTTGTTCCCAAAATGCTTCCACTTTGCAGTAAGAGTACTTACAGTTTACCTTGGAATATCTAGCAGGGAAGACCAGTGGTGGAGGAAGTACTGAAGCTTAGTACTTAAGTAAAAGTACAAATATCCTGCAAAATATGTACTCAAGTAAA
>JAODLC010000123.1:30240627-30271517 GCA_026781145.1 Hippopotamyrus pictus | reverse complement strand
GGCTGCACAAACTGGAACCGCCTTCGTGACGACACACCTTTGCCCTTATTGGCTGAAGAGTTTAGTTACACGCATGATGTTTGTATTCCAAGCATAAAATGTCACGACTAACGGCATAAATTGTAGAAATGTAGTGGAGTAGAAAGTACAGATAATTGCCGTAAAATGTAATGGAGTTAAAAAAAAAGTATGCATTATTATTTTTACTTAAGTACATTTTTACGTATCTGTACTTTACTTAAGTACAGTAACGAAGTACAAATACTTTGTTACATTCCACCACTGGGGAAGACATTTCACAAACTGACTTATTGCAAAGCTTGCCTCCTATGACAGCACCGCGCTTGGATTCTCAGCTCTTCAGAACGACCCGTTCCTTCACAAACGTATGTAAACCTGACTGCATGGCTGGGTGCTTGATTTTACACATCTGTGCCAATGGGTCTGAATGAAACACCTGAATTCAGTGATTAAGGGGTGTGTCCCAAAACCTTTGTCCATATAGTGCATTAGTGGCGTCTGGTGTTACCTTGGTTTAAAAGGTAAATATCTGATTATACAACCAGGCCGGTTTCCTCCCTTTTTATTTATTTTTAGTAGCATTACAGTACAGTGTATGCAGCCCAGGGGTAAAGCAGTGTGTATTTTTAGCATGATAATGATCTAATTTGAGCAAATATTATGCACAGATCTTACACACAGATTGTCTAAAAAAGATGGGGAGATTAAATTCTGCTGGGGTAACATCTCCCACTTTTAAATCATTATGGAAATTGGGGCGTCGTATGCAACTTCAAAATGGAGAGCAAGTATGGCACATATAGGACATAAACCCAGCATGCCCTGATTTCAAAAACATTCAATATATGCATCATACATAGTCGGAGGCGTGTCGTGAAGCCTACATCCTGTGCTTTTCATTTTTCAGGTGATTTCTCAGAGTAGGTTTGGGATTCATAAAAAGAGCGGACTTTGGGCTCAAAGCAAGGCCATATTATTCCAGCAGGGGGAGCTCAATAGCTGGCAATGGTGCTGAGACTGGAAAAGTTGAAATAGCAGCGTTGGTCGAACTGCATGTCCCTGATGCGGCGAATGGACTGAATCTGAGGCTGGAAGGCAAAGAAATCATATGTAGTGCTGATAATCGCCACAATCTAAGAGGTACTGATAGCCTCTGTAGCCAGGATACTGGCAGCCAACCCAGCTGCGTAAGAATGGGAAATATCAGGAAAATTGCGAAAATTAATTTGACACTTTGTAAAATAATTTCTACTCCTGACACAATAACCATGATGTTAAATTACAATTTCTTTTGCCAAGCCATCAGTACTACTCCTTATATACCCCTTATTCTGGTGTATTTAACCTGTGTGTTTTACGTTTCAGCCAACCACGTTTGCGGTGAAGTGCAATAAATAACTTCTGGCTGGAATGCACCCAGGTACATGCAGTGCTGGACACCTCCATAAAGTGGACACCTCCATAAACTGGATGCTATTTTCTGTGTTAAATTCCAGCTGGTGAATTATATTTACACCCTTTCTGGCTGCAAGGAGCCAGGAGGTGGCCTGTTTAATTTCGGAACTGACCCCATCCAGTGTTATTGAGTCTAGCCGCTGTATTGATGTGGCTATTTTTGGCCTTCGTTTAAAAATAACCCCCTTCTGGCTGCCTGTAGCCATGCGTGTCTCTGCAATGGCACTGGCTCTCCTGGTACTCACGCTTCCCCAGGGACCCTCACACTGCGCACTCTGTCACAGAAGTCGAGGGCCCAGAGCGTGGTCACGTCGTCCTCCGTGATCTCCGGCTTGCTGCCCTGGAAGTCAAGCCCCTGGGTGTCCTAAATGTCCGATCCAGAAAAAAAAATCAAGCGAGAAGAGCCCGAAATAGTGTGCTTTGTGGCTTGTGTTTTGAATGAGATTCTGTGCGAGGGAGTCACTTTCAGGGCAAGGCCTGTTAAGGGAGACCGTGACACTGCATGAGTGGGAGTCAGGGTCAGTAAGTGACTCAGTGTGGGAGTCACCATAAACAACTCTGGGCTATTCTCCCTGTGGCTGTAAGGTGAGAGAGTCCAGCCAGTCATTCATTACAGGCTATGCCAAGCTGAGCTGTACGTGAAACATAGTAAATACATTTACAGTAAATTACACATTGATATAAATACATTTACAGTAAATTACACATTGATATAACTAACACAAGCCACATTTTTCATCTTTACAATATAATTTATTTTTATTTAACTTAATACAGGGGTGTCAAACTCCAGTCCTGGGGGGGCGGAGGCCAGCACATATTTGTTTACCCTTATTTAACACACCTGATTCAACTCCTTGAGCTAATTACCACACAGCTCTTGAGCTGAATCATTTATGGGAGAACAGGGAAAGAACTAAGCTACACAGGGCTCCGGCCCCCCAGGACTGCAGTTTGACACCCCTCATTTAATATATTCAAAAAGCATTTTCATCTGACCCATAGAGTTACCCCCCTGGCAACATCACCTATGGAAGTCACCGTTTGTGGTGCCCGTGTGTGGCCGCTGACCATGCGGATGGGCCTGAAAGACACCAGGCAGCCGCTGAGGTACGGTAGTTGCTGGACCAGGGGTCCCAGCGAGGGTACTCGCTTATCCAGGATGAACATCTCGCCATGGAGGTTAGGCTGCCCAAAGGCCACTCAGCTGGGGAGTGAAACAGATGCAGTGCGAAAGCAGAGTGCAGTGCAGTGGTAAGGAATACCGTGTTATCGTGAGGGGTAGTGGAGTAACTACAGACTCAGCTAGGAGAAGATCAGTTTGCAGGGCTATAAAGTATCACTGTTCTATTCTGTTCTATTTTTTTGTTCCATTCAAGAACATGCATTTTCAACAGAACGAACTGCAGTAAAGCTCAGCATTTCTTATGTTCTTATGTTCTGACCACTGGATCTGTCCTGGATTTGTTCTGAATCCTTTCCCTGTAAATCAGTTGATGTGAAGATCTGGCTTTACCATCCATCCATTCATCTCCCAGCTATTAATTGAGTACGGAGTCATCAGTCTAGTCTCATTATCATCAGAATGTCCCACTACCTTGCTTTCAGTGTTAAACTGACACAAAATCGTCACTGTGTATTACTGGTGTAATTATAACCTGAAGTACCCTTACTGAGAACAGGCTCAGCAGGCTAAGTCTCTGTGCCTGTGATCAGAAGGTTACTGGTTTGAGTCGTGGTCTTGGTGGAATAGTCACATGTCTGTGGCCCCTTGAGCGAAGCCCTTAACCCTCAGCTCCGTGGGTCCTGCTGCAGGTGGCTGACCTTCACTGCCAAGCTTCCTCTCACCTACTTGTGCGTCTGTGTGTCACAGAGAGCATGATGGGGTCGGGGAAAAGAAAAGTGTCATCATTATTATCGCACTGTCATTGTATATATAATTGTTATTTTATTTTATTTATTTATTTATTTTATTAGTTTATTTAACAGGGGTCATGTACAGATCAAATCCTATACCAGAGTTATTGTATATATAATTGTTATTTTATTTTATTTTATTAGTTTATTTAACAGGGGTCATGTACAGATCAAATCCTATACCAGAGTTTGCTATACAGCTATTGACATATATATATATATACTGTGTATATATATATATATATATATATATATATACACACACACACACACACATTATATATATATATTATGACATATATATATATATATATATAATTGACACAGATTATAGTTACATTGGTCTAATAATGAAAATAATAACAAATATTATGAAATCAGTCCAATTAAAGTATGCCAGATGATGAAAGCTAGCTTCAAAAATCATTTATAAGCAGGTTATCTACATGTGGTATACAAAGTGTGATATTGGGCACATCAGGCTGACTCATGTGGTTTTACGTACAGGTGAAAATCCACCTGTGTATCCTACATGTAACACGCCTTTAGCTGTTCTACATGTAACACGCCTTTAGCTGTTCTACATGTAACACGCCTTTAGCTGTCCTACATGTAATACGCCTTTAGCTGTCCTACATGTAACACGCCTTTAGCTGTCCTACATGTAACACGCCTTTAGCTGTTCTACATGTAACACGCCTTTAGCTGTTCTACATGTAACACACCTTTAGCTGTTCTACATGTAACACGCCTTTAGCTGTCCTACATGTAACACGCCTTTAGCTGTTCTACATGTAACACGCCTTCTTTTAACTTCCTTAGAGGAAGATACATTTTGCTGACTCTTTAAAAGAGGTTTTTTTTTTGCAGTCTTTCAGTTCTATCTTTCGCTTCCCTAACCATTAAGCCACCACTGCCCACAAATCCAAGTGGAGATGCTGGGGATGTTATAATGGTTAGTAATGGTTATAATGGTTAGTAAGTCTCCTGTGTTGCATCCTATGACCACGTCCCACCTCACATGAGTTTCATGTTGTCTTTGGTGGTTCCTCATCAGCAGTTTCCATCCATCCTTCCATCTTCCGTGCAGCCTATCCGGTACGATGTCTGGAGGTGCTGCCTCTGTCTCTTGCACCAGGTCACTGTAGTTGTCACCCTGACATCTTTGTGCCTTTTCAGGCTAGCATACTTACCAAGAACGGTGCCATCATGTTGGGGTCTCCCGTCTTGGCAGTCTTGGTGCTGCCAGGGCCTGGGGTGCTACCTTTGCCCTCGGTGGTCTAAGACATGATCAAGGCTTGGGAAAGTCCTGTAAAGGAGAGAAAAACAGGGTCTACCAGCTGCAGGTTGACAGGGGTCTGGTGTCTGGGAATCAAGGTGCATTAAGATAAGAGGAGTGTCTCAGATTAGGTATGTAGAGGGCGTGGAGGGTGTTTGGTTTCAGTATTTACAAGGCAAACACAGTGGCCCGTGGCCCATGAAGAACTGCCTGAGAATGCTGGGCCGAGGAACTGAGAAGAAGAGAAGTGTTCTCCAGAGATGTTCCTACCTAGAACAGAAAGGTGAAACGAAAGCAGGCATCATGTCTGCACTGGTGAGTCTGGGCTCAAGGGCATGGCCGCCTTCCAGGCCTAGAGCCCTGCTCCTTTTGTCAGAACTATGATCTTATGGCTTTATGCAAAATCACGTGACCGAAAGAAGATCCCTACAGTGAGATGAGCAACATGGACTGGATTGGCATTTCCAGACTGGCCTGCCGCCTTCCTGCTTGTGGGTGTGGATTGGCATTTCCCAGACCGGCCTGCCACCGTCCTGCGTGTGGGTGTGGATTGGCATTTCCCAGACCGGCCTGCCACCGTCCTGCGTGTGGGTGTGGATTGGCATTTCCAGACCGGCCTGCCACCGTCCCGCATGTTTCAAGCCGTACTACCATAGGGAGGGTGTGTCTCGCCAGGGCCTGCCAGCACGTGTCTCTGCAGATGCCACTCTTACCTGCTGCAGCTCGGTGAGCGGGTACCTGAGGGCAGATTGGCTCTTGCTGCTCCCTGTGACCCATTCCTCAGCATTTATACTCTGGCAAGCGGAGCATGCAGGGGATTTGTGCACAAAGGAATCCCGGCAGTCATCAGTGGTGGTCCATGCCAAACCCCAACAGCGCCCTCACCCTCCTCTAAAGTCTGTAAGCATTTTAGCATCAGTGGAAAATGCTGAGGCTGTAGGGCTATGAGCTATACAGGGAATCCCTGGGTTACGAACGTCCAACTTACAGACAGCTCATACTTAGGAAAAGACGGCCATAAAGCCTGTTACATTACAGATTTGAGTTAAGTACAATGGTTCATAATAACGAACACATGCAGTACATTTTGACACTCATGAAAACAATGTGTGGATTGAGCGGTTCGTTGGCTGGAGGTACAGTACAGTACCACATGTAGTTACAAGGATTATTACTGTATTATTATGTACAGTACAGTACCATATGTAATTACAAGGATTATTACTGTATTATGTACAGTACAGTACCATATGTAGTTACATGCATTATTACTGTATTATTATTATGTACAGTACAGTACCATATGTAGTTACATGCATTATTACTGTATTATTATGTACAGTACAGTACCATATGTAGTTACATGCATTATTACTGTATTATTATTATGTACTGTATTAAGGGAATGGATCTCCTTCATATCCTGGAACTGCCTGTACATCAGCAGATAGTAAGAATGCATAGGTCAAAGGTCACCCTGAGCTAGTCCACACTTGCTAAGTCTTCATCTCATACTTTCTCCATTTGAGAGTGACAAAAACTTGACTGTTGCTTCACTGTCTTTCTTTAGATTATTTTCATAATCTATAACATAAATATGCTTTGATGTGAAAGAAATTTTATTCTTCTAGTAGGCAAGGCAAAATATCCAAAATAGTGGAGATTAAGTGTGCTCATTTAGTCCTATGAGATATCATACGGAGTTCAAGCTCCTCGTAGGGCCGTCTTTGGTGAACAGGTCTGTGAGGAGAGGCCAGACAATTTACAATGCAACTTTTGGTACTAAAATTTAAGTATTTTCCCCTTTTCATTGATTTTCAGTCAGGTACCATTACCAAAAGTACCAATACTAAAAGTACCAAACCAGCTGGGGTATTTTTTCGATATTTTGATACTTTGGGGCAGGACTTCAAACGTGTTTATTGTCGATCGGTTATGCAAATAACCTTCCTCAAAAACACAAAATGCATTTGTAATCCTGAAAAAGCATAGTTATGAACTCAGAAAACAATGATAAATGGAGTAATAAAAATAATGTAATACTAAAGGGTGGATAAACAAATGAAGAGACCAAAGCTTTAATTTAGATTTGGTCAGAGTAACATACTCCACACAATGTGAGCCGCATGATGAGAGCGTATTGGGCTCCTATCCCCAACTTTGATTAATCCTAGAGATACAGGCAGTCAGTCCCCGAGCTTATAAACAGACTGCCATAAAGCCTATTACATTAGCAATTTGGGCTAAATACAATGGTTTGTAATAATGAAAATATGCACTACTTTATGACTTTCATGAAAACAATGCATGGCTTCAGTAGTTTGTCAGTTCAAGGCACAGTACTGTACCATACATGTAATTACTTTTGTTAGTACTGTATAATTATTATTATCATTGTTATGCACAGTATTATATTTTTTCCAACTTACTTATAAATTCCACTTAAAGACAGACAGGTTCTTGTTGGTATCCTGGGGACCGCCTGTGTTCCCCAACTTTGCACCCTTCCATAGAAATTAAAATACAAACAAAAAAACATGAAATTCTTAATACAGTGCAGCAGGTGCAGATCAAACACGCCTCATGGACGTGACAGACACGCCAGTTATTGCAGTGAGTCAAGGAGAGCTGCACCAGTGTCCTCTGAGCAAATACCCATGAACTGCGGACCTGTGACTGGGTGACTTTGGGAGGTTCATTAAGAATACAAATAATTTAATGCGGACTGATAGAACTCTATTAATGAAAGCTAGAATTATATCCATGTTTTTCTTTTTTTAGAACGTCATTTTTTTGGGTGTGGCAAATGATACTGATTATACTCACTGAGTCTTACAGTTTGAGAACTACCATTCAACTATGTTTTTAAACTGAGTATGCAATGATAGCCCAACATGAGCATTAGCAAAATCTCAGCATGCATCACGAGGCGAAAAGCGTGTAAGGACGTGCAGATCGAAATATCAATGCTTTTAATTGGAATTTTTTAATTTTGAGAATTGATTCTAATGATTATAACGATTAGAGGGAGCGGGACATGAGCTAGCAGGCAGCGCCGGTCGTAAGAGGGGGAGACTGGCAGGGGCGCAGATGCTAGAAAATCGAGCGGTGGACCGCCCCCCTACCCCCCTGCTTTATCGGCAGCAAGCCCCCCCACCCCCTGACACCAAATATCGGTATATGGATTGATATTGGTGATACCAGCTATGGTACTGCCCACCCTTAATCTTGAGGCGAGCAGCAATTAGACAAGCTAGACAAAAAACAGAAGAGGCAGAAATTTTTAACGAGTTTTTTAAAAGCAAACAGACAAGTGGTCATGACTTTCTGCCCCCCCCTACCCAACATGATGTTGTTTTAGTAGGCCTACCAGCTCTAAATACTTGCACTATTTTAAAGTCAATCATATTATTAGCATCAAATTGTGTGAAAGGTTCGTCAGCTCTTTGTGGAGTTCTTGAATAGCTGCTGACTCACAGTTAATCAAATATACTTTAAGTAGTGTTATAAAAATTGTGACAAAGTCCAGTTTTATTCTCAGTTTCTGAAGTGGATATTTTAATTGCCGGAAAGGTATTTCTAGGGACTTGAAGCAGAAATGTTATGTTAGGAACCAATGGCGCTCAGTAAGTGGTGCAATGATTAAACTGTTTTTAAAGTTATTTTTAATGATTAATGGAAGGAGAACAATTGAAGAGTTGGGTAAAAAAGGTTGAAGGTGTAAGTTGGTAAATTAGCATCATGACCAGAGGTGATTTCACACAGCTGTTATGCCCTGATGTAAAACCAACATTATACTACACAAAGACTCGTCAATACTTTTATTATTTCACTCTTGACTGGGCTTTCCACACGAGAGCACCGTCTGTCACACTGGTGATGTCAGCTGCTAACTAGCAGGCCTGCTAGCTAACAAAGTGATAGAACTGCTTTTGTCAGCCAGACAGCAGCTGCAGATAATAACATCAACTTAAATGAGTGACTTCGCAAAAGTAGACTCTTTCCTTCATACCAATGTTTCAAACATTACTGTCCCATTGACATAAACGCGTACCTAAGGTAAGCTACAGGCAGGGTTTCTGGAGGGACAGAGCTAGATGTCTGGTTTATGGGATAGCAAGTGTAAAACACTGCACATTGCAATAATGCACTCAGTAATTCATTCGCGTTAATAAATGGGGAAGGGAAAGTTACACTGGTGTCTTGCAGGCCTGCTTGGTGTGTTAACTGCAGCTCACCAAGGACAATGAGGAGGATCATGGATATAAAATTAACAGGTACAAATAACTGTACACCTTATCGAAATAGAATATCTGTCACAGATATCAGTAGTTACACATTTTATTCAGATACGAGTATTATGGCTAGCATTGCAACATGTGGTAAACATCATGCAGGATTGAAACGGTCGCCGATGTGACTATCGGTGGATCAGTGTCGCACTGGCAGTAATACAGACCCTGTACCGTTCTGTTGCTATCGATTTACCAGTCGGCCTACATTCCTACCCTCACCTATGCTCACACGCTTTGAGTAGTGACCGAAGGAATGAGGTCACGGACTTAAGCAGCTGAAATGAGTTTCCTTTGTAGGGTGGCTGTGCTGAGCCTTAGAGAGGGTGAGGAGCTCAGCCCCAAGCCAGTAGTCCTCTGCTCTGAGAGGAGCTAGTTGAGGCGGTTTAGGTATTGGTCTAGGATGCCTCCTGGACGACTCCCTAGGGAGGTGTTTTGGACTGGTCCAGCCGGGAGGAGACCCCGGGGCAGACCCAGGACACACTGGACGCCTTGGGATTCCCCTGGAAGATGGAGCTCTGGGCATCCCTGCTTAGACTGCTGCCCCGTGACCCGACTCCGGATACGAGGGAGACAATGGATGGATGAATGAGAATAATAACTATCAGGAAGTGACCTACAGTAAACCAGAGTAATTGACCGCTCACAATCCCACCCCACTGTGCACGTCTCCAGTCACTAGTGCGAAGACTTGGTGAAATCTCATTCACTTTCTAATCCCCAACGTGAAGAGTCTGGCTGAATGTCTTTCCATTGCAAATGAAACAGATTAGGGGTTAGTGTAAGAACATCTTTAACAGGCAAAAAAATAGCCACCACGCTACTCTCAGCTTGCATAAGCCAAGCATAAATCAATGCAAGCTGAGAGAGGTGTGGTGGCTAATTTTTAGGCCATACCCAAACAAAAATATGCTTATAACAGACACAAACACTCACTGTGTTCCACTCTTCAAACAAACGATTCACTGTGCTAGTCTATGAAATATGGCATCATAAATCCGATTAAGGCAATTATGTTAATCAAAAACGATTTCACAGCAATAGCACTTCATAGGGGCATCATAAATATTACATGTTAATATACAAGGTCGGATGGTTCTAAATTCTGATGTGTAAAATAGAGATTAATATTCCTTATGATTCATCCAGGTCCAACAGTACTGCAGTCTTCTCAGGACTGTACTTAGATCATTTTGTGAAATTCTCCGCTGCTCTAATGTTCTAATATGAAATAAAAGCTGTTAAAATAACTATTTGCTATCTGCCCAAGAGACAGATAGCTTAGACAAACTCTTCCACTGTTCAGCAAGAGTAACCAACAATGTCAAGAGCCAGTGAGAGCAGATGGATTTTCATTAACGCTGAATTCTTGAGTAGCAGCATGAGCGCTTTAGCGATAGACAGCAGCTATGATTAGGGTCACATGTCCCTTCCATGCTGCCTTTCCACCTCTCTCTCTCTGGCTGTTGTTTAATGCCCCTCACCGTCTCCCACACTCTCTCCTTCTCTCTCTCCTTCCCCATCGTGTCTTCCTCGATCCCTTGAACCCTGAGGAGACTACAGCGATGAGACGATGTCACGTTGGCATTTACTGACTTGTTATAGATCAATAACCTTTGTGTGGGATTAGGTTGATTAGCGGGGGGTACAGTGTGCCCTCCCCCCGAGATGGCGCTTACTCCAGGCACCCCTGCATCCCACAGAGCTCCACCACAAAGTGAGTATTGCACTATGACCACCCCCCAGCCCAACAGGTGTACAGGGAGGAGTCACCCTTACACTAGTAGTAGTGAGGAAATTTACAGTAACCCAAAAATCAAAAATAATTTGGCCTGTTTTTCTTCCTCTAGATGAAAAGGAAGTCACTATCCATCCATTTTCTGTAAATGCTTGTCATATTCAGGGTTATGAGGGTCCGGAGTCTGTCCCAGAAGCAAGGCAGAGAACAGAACAGCCCAGGACGGGCCACCAACCCATTACAGGGCAAACACACAAACCTATGGGCAATCTGGTAACTCCAATTCACCTTAGCCTGTTTATGGGGGGGAAACTGGTGTACCTGGAAGAAACCCCACAATGACAACCGTGCATGTATGGAGCCAGGGCAGAGACTCAAAACCCGGTCCCAGAGGTGTGAGGTAACAATGCTAACCAATAATAAAAATAACAGATACTTTACATCCTCCCCAAACTGATCATTGTAGGTAGAAGCAAGCTGGCTACAAAAGGCAGCCACCTGGGCACCCAGGGAGCTGGGGGTTAAGGGCCTCGCCCAAGGAACTGGAGACATGCCAAGACTGGGCTTGAACCAACAACCGTTTGATGACAGGCACAGAGGCTTAGCTGTCTGAGAAACCACTCTAATATACTTCTGTTTAGTTTTTCAATTAAATTTATTTGCATATAGTGCCTTTCGCAACAAGGAAAAGCATGTTAAGTTGCACCAACGCACCTGACAAGAGTGTGTGGCAATCCATTACTGCATCATTTATACAAAATGGTGCATGAAACAGGGAAAAGTGAAGTTTGAAACAAAGAATACCAGAAAACAACAGAGAGGAACCAAAAACTCCAAAGTATGGAGGAAGGACAAAACCTACGGGGTTCCGAGATCCAAGAAAGAGGCTTGATGCTTTGCCATACCGTTCTTCTGAGAACTGAAAATCTCCAAAACTGGATCTAAAAAAAATCTTCTAGGTCCTAGTCTTACTTCTTAATCTTTATTCCAAGTATCAGAATATCTAGAAATGAAATTCTTAAAACAGAAACTTAAACTCAGTTGACCACATCTCTCTAAATATTGGTTACTCCTCATATGACTCACTTAATATATTTAGTTAATATGATATGATCATTTTTGAATGTTGAATGTTCCTCAAAAGCTGCTTTAGGAGAAGATATGCTGTGCTCCTCTGCAGAAATAAAAAACTGTGAGTAGTAAAATCTTCCCGTGGGAAAATTTACTCCAAACAAACCAGAGTCCAGGAGGACTTCCCTGCTTTGTACAGACTCACAGACTATGACAAGCAGCCAAACAATGAAATGAATGAACATTCTATGATATGACGACTGATATACTGTTGCTGATGACTGAACGATGTGTGAAGCCTTATAAGGATTCATCAGAACCTCAGTTTGATATGATCTTCTACCAGTTTCTCTGGGTGGTTCATTGTTACGTTCATTAGTTTTATGCACATTAATGTTCATCATGCTCCCAGTACTGGATCTCTAGATGGGTGCCAGAGATTTAGCTGGATTCAGCCACAGATTCAGTGGGATCAGCTGCACCATAATCTACTCCAGGGTTTTCCAAAGCCCTGTGCGTGACGCTGTAACCCCCAGACTCCACAAGCATATTGCTGCCCCCAATTCTCTTTGCTTTGGATAATGTGACTCACCAGTGCACCAAGTCCTCTGGCCACTGGAAGGCAGATGTAGCAGAGTGGCCCCCATCTCTGCCTTGCTGGCCAATTTGCTATGACCTTTATGTTAGTTGTACTTTCCCATAACCGTGGAGGCGTAGCGCTCAATGGTACAAACTCATTTAGATTGAATTTGGCTATTTCCTTTGTCCATTTCATTTTCATATTCAAGTGAAAGTATCGCATTATTCGTGCTTTTATCATTCAGGAGCAGCGATTGGACACCCCCTCAAGCCGTCACCCCCCTGCCCACGCCAGCCAATTGTTTGCTAGATTCAAAATAGCCAATAAAGTTTAAGATGTTATTATACGAAATAATTTGATTTTAGCTTGACACCAGCCAGGCATGACGCTGCATGTAGCCCTCATCCTTACCCAAGGAGGACATTTTTGGGCCCCACCCTCCACCCTTGGTTCTCCACCTCAGTCTTTTCCAGTTCATCATCAGTGTTTCCCAAGTTTGCACCGTGAACTAACCTCTGAGTGCTGAGGGTCTTGGGCTTAGGCTTTGAGAGTGTCTCCTACTTGATTACCTGCTTGATGACCCTCTGGCCTCCTTCCCTGGCCCAGTTCTCTGAGCACACCACTGACCCCTTAATGTATCTCCTTCCTCGTGGCCTCCGCCATAGCTACTTCCACAGCCACCTTCCTTTCTCCATCGCTTTCATGACGACAGCACGCTCGGCCACTCCTAGTGTATTTCTGACTGGATGGGACTCCATTGTAGCCCTGCTCCACACCTCTAAAGCGCACTCTCCTACATGGAGATTCATTTGACATTCTGAGGATTCTACTTCAATGCAAATGCAAAACGTCTGACTTGATTAATGTGGAGTTCCACTTCAGAAACATGCCAATCAATCAGACAGCTCCATAGAGGCTGGCATTGAATGAATATTCTTTTGTCAGGTTCTCTATGTTGGTGAAAGAACATAGAGAAGCTGGGGCTGTTTACTTTTCTGAATCCTTAAGGGCTCTGACATCTGATTTATGTAAGCTTGGAAAAGGGGGGTTACATTACTGTGGGAATTAATAGCTAATATTGATTGGTGATGATGCATTTAAAAGGAAATTTTACTGCTTATGAGACATCGATATACTCTGAGGTGCAATTACTTATGGCTATTAGACGTGGACCTCCCCCACCTTGTTGTGTCCATCATCCCTCCCTCTCTCCCTCAGCTGTGTGTTCTGAGCAGCCCACCTACCAGGGGTGCCAGTTTGTGCTTGGGAGGGGCTCTACCCCCAGTGTGATGCTTTCAGGAGCAGCAGTGCTTATCATATTGAGAGACTGAATCCCTTTACACCCATTTCCTGTGCCATGAGCTCCATTTTGGCTTATTCAGTCCCCCCCCCCCCCCGCCCCGACCCATTACACTGCAGCCCCTCCCTCCTGATCAGACAAATCTTTTGAGCCTGCTACTCATATCATAAGAAGAGAGCGAGCAGGTTATGACCGACATAGTTAAAGGAGAATTTTGTTATTGCTATTTGAAGTCCCTGGAGAGGGTCTACAGTTGTACCATTTGGTAAGATGGTACAGAGACCTGGGACATATCTGAATGCCTGAGCACCAGGTCTTCCTGGCCTGAGCACCACGTCTTCCTGGCCTGAGCACCACGTCTTCCTGGCCTGAGCACCACGTCTTCCTGGCGCGTTACTACAGACTTAGCGGCAATGCAAGAGGTGCTATAACTTCATTGTTAAATGCTGCTCCCCATAACCACAGGGATGTTATATGCTGATCTAAGAAAAGTCTCCTTGGCTACAAGGGCGAGGAGAGAGACATCCGCCCCTCACTGCACGCTATGGAATGATGCCGCCGCATTAGCGCCATTCTGGAGCACTAGTGAGCTCAGAGCCAACTCCCAACGCCTCATTCCAGGGCTATGTAGCTCACACTTGTTGCCACAAAGCTGGATGATGCATATTAAAACCACATGAACAATTCTGCTATTGCCCTTTAACTAAAAGCACTTACAGTAAAAATAATTGGTAAGTTGCCATCTACATCACTGTTTTTTTTTTTGTCTAAGGGTGCAGCAGACACTTTAATCCAAAGCAAATAACGCACCTTACAATGTTACAGTTTAACCAGTTGTGTTTTTACTGATGCAGGATTAACTTGCCCAGGGATACCAGGAAACTGCAATCGTCATGGACGTAGGGTCGCCAGCTCTCACGCGTCTGGTGTGACACTCACGCTTTCAGACTGTCACACTCAGGCAAGAAATCTTCCGGCAAATCTATGAACCTAAAATTGGCTACATCAAATGTGTTGTAGTCCTGTGCAAATCCTACAGACTAGTTACAAGGTAATAAAACCATTACATGCATGTAAATGCATGAGCAGACTTGTCTTGAATTGAAAATCTCATGCTATGCAGCTGACCAAAGTTGACAACCCAGTAGATAAAATAGTAAATAGCCTCATTCCAAGCAATTGGTGCATAAAAGCTGGGAGTTTAAGTGGTAATAATAATATCAGTCCAATCACATCTATAGCTGTTTTACCAGGGGTGTGTGCTACCAATGCACTGTGGAATGTTACCTCCACTATGGGGAGCATAAGCACTGCCACCTACACATCCCCCACATCCACTCCCTTTGTCACATCCAGCAGTGACACCCCAACAGCAATCTACACTGCCCAAAGGAAGCTGTACCATGACTCCACCGCAACCCAGAGGGGAATAAATTGTCTTTTACCGCTGTGCATCTCTATAATTCAATGTTTCAATCTTACTATAGGTATTCTTTTTGGTAAAGCATCCTTGTGTTGCTGAAAGAGCTAAGGAGCACACACTGATACAGTGCATTGCTGCACCCACTACATGACAAACCACCTCAGGGGTGAGAACCTGAGTGCAGCCATGCGGCGGGTGATACCTCAGCACCAAACCAGTCCAAATGGACCAGTGTGAGGATTTTTCCCAGTGACTGGAATGCCAATCCCGCCGCCAACCCCCAAGTTTTCCCCTGTAAGTTGGTGGACCTCCTTATGTGGCTGGATGTAGACCTTGCTCAAGGACCCAATGGAGTAGAATCACTCCAGGCATTCATGGGATTTGAACAAACAACCTTCCAGTGGCTGGCGCAGATCCCTAGCCTCAGAGCCACCACTCTACTCTGTTGGTGAAAGACACTATATAAATGAAACTTGTTGTCGTTAGAGGTATTATACCATAATTCAACCCCATTTTTAGACAATTTTTAAAAGCTCATACTGTGTATATGATAACGTATACTACCAAAGTGTTACTGACACAACAAAAACAACTATGCTAACATTTTTACTAATAATTATGCTACTGATAAAGATTAAGAATTATAGGTTACATGTAAGTGCACACATGATTTTGGCAAACAGTAAAAAAATGTGCATTTTACCCTGTGCATTGAGTTTCTTGTGAAAAATTATGCTATTGTATTTTCTGTAGTATTAAACAAAGTAGATAGGATATTATAATGATGGGTTATCAAGGCATTCCAAAGCCAGCTGAGAGATATAATCTCTTCAGTGTGTCCTGGTTCTGCCCCTGGGCCTCCTCCAGATTGGACATGCCTGAAAGATCCCCAAGGAGCCCGTCCAGGGGGCATCCTAGATAGACGCCCAAATCACCTCAACTGGCTCCTTTCAATGTGGAGAAGCAGAGGCTCCACTTTGAGCTCCTTCTGAATGTCTGAGTTCCTCATTCCATCTCTTAGGCTGAGCCCAAAGCTCATTTCTGCTGCTTGTGTCCACAATCTCATTCTTCTGGTCTCTACCCAAAGTTTGTGACCGTAGGTGAGGGTTGGAACGTAGACAGATAAGTAAATCAACGGTCTCCCATTTTGGCTAAGCTCTCTCTTCACCGCGACCGACTGCTGCAACATCCGCCTAACAGCTAACACTGCACTGGTCTGCCAGTCAGTCTCCTGTTCCATTCTTTCCTCAATTGTGTACAAGATCCAGTATTACTTAAATTCCTCTGTCTGAGGCAGTAACTGATCCCATTCACCAAAGTAAATTCAAAGCACCGGACCAGGGGGGTAGGAGTAAACCCACGCCTGCCCGACTCCAATTCCAGAGTGGAACACAGTTCACCCCTCTCTAGGACCTTGGTTCCAGAGCCCGTTTGATAAATTAAAGTGGGCCTGACTATGTCTAGACCAGGGTTGGGCGATCTTATGCAGAAAGGGCCGTTGTGTGTGTGGGCTTTCGCTGCAACTCCCTAGTTAGATTACTAATTAGAGGATTGATTGGCTGAAGATTCCTCACATCTGGATTTGAACAGAATGTTATCCCAAAAACCTACATAGACACTGGCTCTTTGCGTATAAGATTGCCCATCCCTGGTCTAGATGGTACCTTCCTACCTCCTGCACCAGCTCAGGCTGCTTTCCCACCAGAGAGGTTACTGTATGCACCATGTTCCTAAAGGCACCTTCAGTAGCTGAGGATCAGTCCACCAAGGCCTCTGCCTTCGACCTCCACTCGAGGCACTTGACCTATGGCTCCCCCTGCAGGTGGTGTGCCCATAAGACACTGCATTGTTTTAGTTTGTTCATTTATTTATAGATATGCTTTATTGATTGTCTGGGGAAATTATATGCAGCAGCAGAGGAACAAAGCACACCGTGAACCATGAAGACAAAGTACGAATAAACATTGCGTATTATCTGTCTAAACGACATTATTGTCTACCTAATCAAGCCTAAAATGAGGAACGAATGACCCGATTTTGCATTTTGGCGAAATATACATCTGAATTTAAGAAGCAGTGTCTCGTCTATTTCTTTCCATACGAAGGAATGACCATATTGTAAATGACAAGCGAGAAAAAGTCTCTATTGACACGGCAGTAAAAAGGCCTGAAATTACATTTTGTGGCCACCAGGATGAGCCAAACTCTCAAAAGCGACTCATGCGTCCCTTGCCGGAATGAAACCCGCAAGCCATGATATTCTCGTCTATTGAAGCTGTAGGCTGTATTTTGATATAGTTTTCAGAGAAAACAAACTTGCACTAATACACACAGACATACACACAGTGCTCACAGAAAGTCTTATGACGCTTGCTTAATTCAGCAAAAAAAAATATTGCAAATGTATTGGTTTTACATTAAAAATCATTACTTTGTTAAATTGTTTACCAAAAATATCACATTAGAAACAACGAGTAGCTTTAAGTAAAACATTCAAGTAATTAATTAAAAACAAAATTATACTTCTAAAAGAGTTGTTGAGTTAAAAAGTTCATTGAGAAGCGATCTCACACGGTGCTTTTGAATTAGTAATCCCTTTGCAATATAATATTTAGTATCCCTTTGTGAGTCAATGACTAGAACTGCACTTAATAGCAAAATGGCAAGAACAGAACTGAAGGAGTCAGTAAAAAAATGGCAATAAAAAAATGTCTGTGCGGAAGATATGTGCAGAGATATTAAACATTACTTAATAGGTTTTTGTTATGAAACCAAAAAAATTGCTATTTTTTTTTACAGAATTAAGAAAGAGTCCCAGGACTTTCTTGAACACTGTGACTTGGAGAAACGGGATCACGTTGTTTGCAACAAAAATAAACTCTTCCGCCCCAGAAAACAGAAAGAGGAGGCTTCTACTATTTTGCAGAGTTTGCGATAAATCAGTTCAAGGATAGGTGACACAGTCCATATGCCATTTAAAGAATCGTAACAATCAAACCAGTCTGTTAGTTTATAGTTTATAAGCGATGGCTCAAAATGGGGAAAGTAAAACCGTAACAAAATTCACGTGCGACAAAAAGAAGAGCCACAGTGACACGCGGTTGTCTTTTTAAAACTATGTTTTAAGGTGTAACATGAGCGATCCATATAATACAGACGACTGAGAGGATGCTTTTTAACATGTTACTGCATATATCGACAAAATGTGAAGTCTATGCCTAGGCGTCTTGGGGGCTTTTCACAGTGACAGGTCTAGCGCTTCATGCTGCGCTGGTGCGTTGGAAATAACATGGCGCTTTAATGCACGCCGGCTCCGCGGGTGTGAGCGCAGTGCGCCCGGCTTGACGCCGATCCGCATACTCCACTTCCGTGTTTCGCGTACAGCCGACGCCGGAGGAAGTGGGGGCTCTTGGAGTGTGAGAAACACACTCGCCTCACTTACAGCTGTACACACGCCGGGCACGATTTGAGCCGTAAAAACCGGACAGTGGTTTCATGACGGGAGAAAGAACTAAAAAAAAAGATCGGAGGGAAACGAAGCGTTTTTTTACGGAGTTAACGCCGAGGAACAAGAGCACGGACTCGCCGAGGCTTCCGCCGATGCTGTCGGCGACATACGACCAGTCATCGCGACTCGCACCGGAGCCTCGGTTGCGCCTCGACTGCGGATGCTTGGGCGGGAGGAAATTGCCTTAAGAGGGGAGGAAAAGCGACGTTATCGGATGTCTGGGGTGGTCGCGGCTTGGCAGAGCGACTGAGGAAGGCGGGCCAGACGGTAGCTGGGCGGCCAGTTTCATATTTAATTGCACTGACACTTAATTTAATAGGCGGCGAGCGCGCGCCGTCCCGTGACGGCTGTCACCATTGACAGAAAAAGAGGATAATGAAGTTTCGCAAGAGCTAGCGAATGTTAGCTAGCCTGCCCTTTTTCCTCTTTTTTTAAGGAACACCTCTATTATAATATTAATCATCCTGGGAAAACGGCGAACATTTCAGTGGAGGGGGTGGTCAACGGCCAGAAAAAGTGGCAGGACTTCAACTCGGGCCAGAGAGATTGCCATCTGAATAGTTAGCCTGCTTGCTAACGTTTGGCTAATTTCCTTTTCCGTCGTCCCCTCCCCCTCCCCGCCACAAGAGGGGGAAAAAACGCTAGAAAAATACCCGCAACACAGAAAGGCAGAAAAAAAGAGAGGAACTGGGTAGGCTGACTAGGTGGCGGAACCAGACAGCTTCGGTCTGCATTTGGCAAATTTGGAGAAGTTACCTGCGAGGCTGCTTATTTTGGACCCGATTAACTGGCTTGTTGATTAACCGGAGTTGCCTACTAGTTACCAAGGAGCTGGCTGGGGTTAACCGGTCAGTATCGCGCTAGAGAGAGCTAATTAATTAGGGGCTTGTTAACCAAATCGCTCATTTGAACTTAATAAGGTGTATGGTAACTGGAGTTGCTAACGAAGTGTCAGGTCGTCAACTGGGGGGGGGGGACGGAGTCAGTCGCACCCCCTTCTTGGCCAAGAAAATGGAGAACCCGTCGAGTTGGTTTCAGTTTTCTGCTTGTCATTCTCAGGCACTACACAGCTATTAATTTAGTGTTTTTGATAGCTGGCCAGCCATGTTTGAGTACCTTAGGGCGATACGCGCGTCACCCGTGTTTACAGGCGCTCTTAGACAATTAACTAGTCGCCTTGTTAACATTAACTAGCTGGTCGCCGGTGCTTCCTTTTGCAGTATCAGCGGAGGTTTGAGTAGCAGGAAGCGAGGCGACGAGCGCGACCATAAACAAACGTGGCGTGAATTTGGTAGCAAAATTTGATATTTTCTGTCTTTTTTCCCCCCGATACATGAATGTTTCCCGTTAAAAATATGAGGTGGTCTTCGGGATACGGATTTACAGTGGCGCACAAGTCGTTCATCTTTTATACCGTGTGTAGTTTCTAGCTGCTTTTTATTATTGTATCGTCGCTGTTTTAATATTGTCTTCAAAATGGAGATTGTATTTTGACTCTAGTTCATCACCAGCTCACTGGATTTGATGTGTGTTGGACAGTTCGGTACCGTTTTAAAATATGTATTTATATAAATGAGCTACTTGTATTTTAAATATGGATGCATCATAAAATACAGACCTATCTTATCTGCCATTTTTTCCTGCATGCACACTGATGATATATAGTTGCTGTATTACACCGCAGCATTAATATTTCGCCCAGTTCGGTCACTTGGTTTAAGTGCTGGTAAATTTTTGCTACGACCCGACTGTGTTTCAATCAGCAACGTTGTGGCTCCTTGACAAAGCGTGTTGGGGAGGGGGGAGTGGGACAAAAAAATTAAAATAAAAATTTGAAAAATGTATTAGACTACTGTCAGTCCTGTCGGAATTAAATCACTGAACTGGTGACATATTCTGCCAGTTTTGGTGAATCGGATAACGCGTTGATGAAAACGATACCCTGTTCCTGTGCTTTTGCAAGAGCCACCGCGAATCTTAACAGCCGATCGGCGTCTGAAATCGCAACATCTCCGAATATACCTTTTTACCTCGGCCGAAATAGTCACTATGCCTTTCTGGAAGAAACTCTGAGCATTGCAAGCAGGCGAGGAATAAGCGACACCCCAGAAGCGAGGAGATTAAGCATTGCGCGACCCCCGAGCCCCGCGTTTGCTCCCCTCCTCTCCGCCCCTCCTGGATCCCCAGACCCCGCGGCGTTTGGTTTGTGATAGCGAGATACAGGCACCTTTCTCGGTGCGGCTTCGCCTCCGCGTCTCCACGACTTTCCCAGGGCAGCCTCGCATCAATTTGGGCTAACCCCGGGGGCTGAAGATGGCGGACCTCGAAGCAGTTCTCGCCGATGTCAGCTACCTGATGGCCATGGAGAAGAGCAAATCTACTCCAGCGGCCCGGGCGAGCAAGAAGATCGTCCTTCCCGAACCCAGGTACCTACCGCCTTGCCCTTCTGTCCATTTTCCTCCTTTATTACAATTTGTATATGATTTGGGGTGGAGGGTGGAGGGGGGTGGGCGTGCGTTAATAGATGATCGTTAAGTGATCAGTTTAGTTTAATCTGTCATCCAGTTACTAAGGACAACTTGACAAGCATAGGTGGATCGCCAATCAGCTGGCACGACACCCCAAACAGCTAGGGGTTTCCGTCCTGCTGCTCACCGGGCACAACAGCAAACAGCAATACTCGACTAATCGGTTCACCCATTTCATCCAAGGCTGATTCATTGTGCTTCCTCGTTTTGATGAAAATGACTACATTGTACCTTATCATCGGTATTGAAAGAGAAGCCTGTATTTAACCTGTTCATAAAATGGTTACCGTGGTCAGCAGTATTATAGGCTGTAAGCAGACCTTGGGCCACCTTTAAAATCTCATTGGCCATTTTCATCACACTCTGCAGTCACCTGTTCTTAGAAAAGTACACCAGAAGGGAATAAACACAGAATATTAGTGGTAAAAAATTTTTAAATACCTATGCAAATGGGAAAACTACCAGAAACTTCCAGTGCAATTTTGGTGGTCCCTCTGATCCTCTTTTTGTTAACGGTGGTATCTTGTATTGTGGTTGCAGTGAATGCCCTGTCCTAGCCTTCACTGAGCTGCATGTGCAGTTAATCCACGTCAAGTCAACGTGCTCTCATAAGTATTAGTGAAACCCAAGGAATGAACTGGAATAACATGTTGTGGTCTAAGGTCTCCTTCGCCTCTTTGGTAGCTTTTGGGTTTTGAACTATTCTGCATTGGCTGAATTAGGCCTTGGATCCTGAGTCAATGTTGCCCCTAAAACAGGAAGAGGAAGGCACATGCATCAAGATAACAACCATGTAACAATATCACTGCCTTAGGAAACATTGTAAGTTAAGGTAAAATGCAGTGGAAGATGTGACGTTTTAAAATAACAAAATTGCATGCAAATGTCATTTATGTAATTTGTGCAACGTGTGGTAGTGAAAATCACTGATATCATTGCTGAAATGTCTGTTGGTCTTGAAATATAAAATTTTTTATTACACAACACTGCATACTTATGATTTATCTGTATATATGTCCAGTTAGTTGCAAGATACCTGTGTTTCTTGATTATTTGGTAGATAACTGTCTTTACCTGGTTTTATTCATTATCATCAAGTTCCATTTGAGAGACAGAGGTAAACTGTTCTGTTCACAGGTCATGAACTTACCAGATGTAAAAGCTGTTCCAAAAATAAATACTTACACGTGGCGAGCTCAAGTTTAGCGGATGCTGGTGAAAACGTGAAATAGTGTTTCTGGAGCATTGGGATAATTGTGCTTGAGTCCTTTTTCAGTTGATTTTATCCATCAGCTGCTTTGTTTGCTTAATCAAAGATTGAAAGCTTGTGCAGCTTTTGACTCACTTGTTTGAGCAAATATGTGATAAAGGTGCCATAAACAGCTTAGGGATTGTATGAGTAAAGGGGGGCATGTAAATTTAGCCTAAACTAAGAGATGTGTGAATAAGGAACACACTCTTTGCACTGTTGTTCTCTGCTTTGTTTAAAAAAAGCATAGAGCTTTGTTTATTAGACTCAAACAGCTATAAAGGAGTCATGCACACAATATACCTTTGCTCTACAGCAATTTAGCCACTCCTTTTTTCCCCCTTGTGAGTATCATGCTTTGGTGCACCATATTACACCATGGAATTCCATGCCATACCGCAGCACAGGCACAATTAGCCCTGAGATTTTCCTAGGAATATCAGCATTAGCACCATTATTGTGCTTGTAAACCACTAACAACATGGAATGACATAAAAATAGTCTGTCATCAATATCCTTATTAAATTAACGCAATCGTGAAATATGTGCATGGGCTACCGGATTGGTAATCCACTGTGATGCTGGGTGAGAGGGTGGTTTGGGGTGAGTAGCATTATAAACGGAGCCCTTAAAGTCCCTTCTCATTTTTTTTAAATGAGAGAGACAAATAAATAGAATCTGTTTGTTGTCAGATGGCAGCACTGAGCTAATGTGGTACTGCTGAGATCGCAGAGCGCTGTCAGATTCCCATCAGGCCAAGCTTGAGACTGCTAGCAGTTAGGTGAGACTTTGGCGGCGTAGCTAAGAGGGTTGGTCAGGTGGCCTCCCAGTATTGTCAGAGAGAGAGAGGGATTATTTGAATTGCGTGATCAGGGGAGAGCGTGGGTATCTTGAGGTGGGAGAAGAGGCATGATATTGATGGTTGATGGTGGGATGGCTAGAAAGGTACTTTAAAAGTGCCCAGTAGCAGGAGGGAAGGGCACTGGGAGAGTATGAGGGCAAATGTGGGAGATTTGATCTCTGACAATGTGAGCCATTGATGGGAGTAACATCAAACACATATGTTTGTGTTTGGCATAGTAATGTAAAGGAGAGGATAACCAGCACTAAAATGATGAGCCCCAACATACCCTGTCTAGAACTAACTATAAACCTTTATAATGCAATTTAGAAGTTTTAAAGGACCCCTTCTGTAGGTGCTTGTCATGTACAAACCCATTTAATTAATAATTAAATATTATAAGTATGTATGGTCATGTTTCAGCAATTGTAGGGTTAGACCCGTAGGTATGTTCAGGTGAGTTCCTGTGGCTGTAGCTCATGTCTGTTAAGCACTCCTATTTGTAGTGATAAATCATTGATTTTGGCCCATCACAGCCAACAAAGTCTTAGGAGAATATTTTGCAAGTTTAGGAATTATGTGTCAAATTTCCAAAACTATTGCTTAAGGATTGTTTTTTGTTAACTGAGTAATGAGGATCTGTGGGGAAATGTTTTGGTGTGACATATTTAAGAATGCTGCTTTCATTATAAAAGACAAAACAAACATCAGTGTGAGTGTGTTCACCACTCAGTGTTACATATGGTTATTAAATATATTTTGGATTTTTTTACCTTTCAATTTATTTTGGTGTTACTGATTTAATAAAAATTTTGTGGGGAATTTTGAGTATCTGATACCACCAGGAAGGAAGGACGTTTTTTTCAACATTGTTTCACATCATGCAGGCAAAGCAAAGACACACCAGGAAGTTTCTGAAGCATGAGGTTAAGAGGCTCCTGTGGCATCCTTTACATACGGAGACCTACTGCTGATGTTAATCTGGTTTGTGAAGTGAGGTTTTGTCTATACTTTGCTCTCTTGTAGTGACTTAATCTGATGGATCTTTTTGGCCAATTGCCTCCATGAACTGTACCCGGTCAGAATACTGTTTTACAAGCATTGGAAATATATTTAAAGTGTGATGAACAGACCCACTGTGTTCTGTCAATGCTGGATTAGAGCTTTGCCCTGAAAAGCAAACCAAATGCCACCTGATTATAGAACCATGTGGCACAGGGTGTAAATATCAAGCCTGGCATGATGCCATGCGCTTTGATAGCTGTGAGTGACCCCTGTAATCATCATTACCTGAAATTTGACTTTTGCCTACAGTTTTTTTGTTTTGTGTGTGTGCGCGCGTATGTCCACACGCCCCCTTTTCAAGTAAACAAGGTCTTGCATTTGTCCTGCTTATTAATAATGCTCCTTAATTAGCTTACTATGAGAAAATGATGTCCAAACCAGAGCTGTGTTGCAGTCTGCAGAAAGGGAGCACGATGCATATACAGACACTCCTCTACTTGCAAACTTTCAACTTACAAACTTTCAGACATACGAACGAAGAGTTCTAAGTCCAAGTTGTGTTCCTTGGGCTCCCGTTTCCTGTCCGCAATATTTTTTTTTCTTCAGCGCTCCAATTCCTCCTAGTACGACTTCTGGCCGCTGCTCCTGCTGTGCAGCAGTGTAACGTGCGTACTCCCAGCATCCTAGTTCTTTGTACTTGCGTATACCCTTAAAATGGTGTCGAATAACGACTTGCGAACATTTCAAGTTACGAACGGCCGTTCGGAACGTAACTTGTTCGTAAGTAGAGGAGCGTCTGTATTTACATAGGAAGGTGTTTTATTCAGCGTAGAGTTCCTCAGTCTATGTTTCAACACCCAGACAGTTTTTAGTAACTAAATTTGTGTGACACTACAATTTTCAACTTCTCATTTTTGCCAGTTTTAAATAGTCGTACTGAATTACCTCCAGGCAAGTAATGAAATGGCCAGACCATGTCTTCCTTTTAGCTGCTTTTCTCTGGGCTCAGTCTGGCAATTTTGTGGTGTAACCATCCACTGTAGATCAGCAGGAAAATGCTTGTGTCTCACAGCAGGTAATCTTCTCGGAAATGTCTCTGGCTCATAATATATATGATGGCTTGCTGTGTGTGTGTGTGTGTGTGTGTGTGTGTGTGTGTGTGTGTGTATTTACATGCATTATCTGGTCTCTGTGTATGATTGGTCTGCTTCAAGCTCTTCCATTGAGGCCAGTTCTGCAGGGTCTGTCGGGTGGTCAGCCTCCCTGATGGTATACTTGCATATCCCTGGAACCTGCACACTTTCTTTTTGAGATGAGCCCCACCAGTAAGAAATGATAGAACTTTTAGGTGTTTGAAGAAATGCAAGATGGGTCTTCCTTTCTGTGGTTAGTGTCTTTAAGGTCACTACCTCCAGCATTTTAAAGCATTTCTCTGACTGGCACATTTTCAGGATGCCCTGAAGTTCAGAAAGTGGAGGTCGCAAGAAGATACAAAGCAGAACTTTTGCTGTGAAGCTGCATGTGAGAACACCATACTAAACAATAGGAAAAAGTGAGATCAGATGTGATGTAAAATTGCTTACATGCCTTTTGGTTTATGCTTATTTTATGCAGTTTGATGGATTGTATTTAAATAGCTAAAGTTTTCTTTTCTCAGAAGTTTCAAGTGGCCAGATACAATTCCATATATGGGAGCATTTGAGAGATTTATATACTTTATATTATATTATTTATAATGTTTTTTTTTTTTTAAAGTAACCCTGTTGAAGATGGACAAAAATGCTTTGAGCTGTTATTAAAGGAAATGTTCTCTGCAACGAGACTCCTCCTCCTACAGACTTCTTTATACATTGCCACGTGTATATCCTGACAGTGGCACATCATCTAATTTTTACACAAAGGTACATTAAAAATCATACTCATGTGATGTAATTAAGTATTGTGGGTATTTTGAGAGGACTGACCTCCATCTGTCCCCCTTTTGGCAAGGCCTTTTGGGAGTTGTGGTCTTGTTCACATGTGATTGGTGTGCTCCTGTTTTTCTCCAGATGATGACATTGCTTCTTCTGTTTGGTGTGTATCGACGTTTTGTTGTTGTAGGCAGGGGGAACAGGAAGTGTTTCGCAATTCTGTTGTCTGCTGCTGCGAAGCACCTTGATTCATTTGGGTCTGTGTCAGTTACATTTAGTTAGCATGGTGCTTCAGTCATGGTGCATGGCCACTTCAGAAGCCTAAAATGCACACATTTAGACTGAGGTGATAATATCATGCATCATGTAGGATTTTGGTCTTTTTTGCTTTCTTGATGCAATAGGTTTTTTTAAAAAAACAGTTTGAATATCTTCCAATGCACTAATGCAATTCTGATTTTATTTGTATCAGAGTATCTTCATATTGAAGATACTTTCAAATTGCATTTGTTTGCAGTTGCCTTTCGTGTCTAGATTTTAAAAACATAACTGTTTGTACCTGTCCTGGTTAAAAAAAAAAAAAAATGTAATCACCCCAACTGGCTGAACAGGTTTCTTCTTGGTGAGTGTTTTTGGGGTCAGTCTCCTGCCTTCTCTGGAGAGAGCAGTTGCAGCTTGTTTAATAGAGTGGATTATCTCTGCCTGATATGAAACACCTTTCACTTTCATTTTTCACACTGTTTGTGCAGTGGGGGGGGGGGGTCTTTATTATTCATTGTGATGAGGGGACTGAGAATATGTTGGCAAGCAAGTTAGTCGCGTGCGTGACCCCTGCCCCCCCCATTCCCAGCATACTCCTGCTTGCATACACAGATGATCACACGTGTGGCCAGTCCTCCCCGCCCTCGACGGGACGGCGTCAGCATGATAATGGGCCCACAGAGGAGCCTGCTAATTGAATCATTCTCCCCAACACGGTGCTCATTAACACTGCATCTCGGGGTGTCCCAGCTGTCTTCTTTTTCTGGTCAGGGGAGGAGAGAGCGAGGACTTAGATGGGTTGGCAAGGCTGCAGTGAATGAAGTGGCATCCAGGGTTGAGGGTCTCAGATTCTAATTTTTTGCTAACATTAAATTCTTCTGTTAAGTGGTGACTCTTGCTGGCATTCTACCGTTTTTTTTTTTTTTTTTACAATTTTTTAAAAAAAATTGTTTCACTTGCCCTATTTCCTCCTTGTTTCAGTATTCGGAGCGTGATGCAGAAGTACCTAGAAGAGAGAGATGAGCTGACATTCGACAAAATCTTTAACCAGAAGATAGGTGAGTGTCATCCTGTGCCATGTGCCTTGGAAGCCTTTGTGTTTTTTGTGGTGGGGGTGAAAAACCTGGCAGGGGAGGGACCTCGTCACCCATCAATGACTGCCAATGAACTGTTTAGAATGTTGCGACCATGTCTGCAATGAAAGGGTGGTTTTAAATGATTTGCTATAGTTTAATTTGCTATCTGGTCAGGCTGCCTAGAGGGCAAGCAATTGCATCAAAGGCCCTAGATCTGGTGTGTGTGTGTGTGTGTGTGTGTGTGGGGGGGAGGGGGGGGGGGGGGATGTGGTTTCTATATATATGGAACTCAACTTGCACTGCTGTGCGGGGATTTCCCGGAGCAATATCAAGGAACCTTCAGGTGCAAGCACATGGGGGGGGGTTGGCTGGCTGGGTATCTGCCCCTTTCGTCCGTACGAATGAAAGTGCCGCCGTTTCTCTGCGGTGGTGAGTCATTCATGCCTACTTCCTCATGAGACGGGTAAGTCCTTGGTGGCTGGGAAGGCTTTACTTACTGCGCGCTGCTCGTCCCCAGTGACATCAGCCCGCGGTAATTTGCCTCAACACTCCCCCACCTGCCGTAATTAACTTCAGAATCCCCGATCGGGGACCTGGCTCTCGTTACTGCTGGATCAGAGCGCACTTTCCTCGCCGTTTCCCCAGGATAGTCCTTTACGGCAGGGTTTCAGCCCCCCTTTCTCAGCTGCCCCGCGCTGACATGGGGATGCAGCTCCCTGTCGCGCTCTCTCAGCCTGTCTCACTTCGTTGGTCTGTGAACCTGTCTTCTCTTGATTACCGCATTCCTAGACTGGTAAGGATCTCTCTGATGTTTCTCCCAAGTATTGGAGTTGAGATGAACTAAGAGCTGCCATCAGAAGCCCTGACATATTGTTGAAGGCAAGCTAAGATTTAAAATCCAAGACAATTTAGCTTCTTAGGAAGCATCTTATCCATTGCATCACTGAGGGCACCATCCTTCAACACAAAGCTTATGCACAATCCTGTGACTTTTCCAGTGAGGGTGCTACATATTTTGACTCATTACATGTGTGTGTAATACGTTTTACATGTACAGTCTTAATTTTCAAATATGAATAAATTTCTCATTATACAGTTGCTTTTGAATTTATGCATTGCGTTTAGAACATTCCTAATGAGAACATTTACGCCTGGCCTATATATCTCGTATAATAGACTCAATCTGCTGCCTTTCCGATGCGAAATAAACTTCTGAAACCTCTGGGCATGAAATAGTGGGTCTCTGGGGATCTGGTGTGTAACGGGAAATTCATTTTCCAACATCTGGCTCATTCCCAGAGTTCCTTCAGGATCTCTGTTGCGACAGGCCCGGTTTGCAGATGTGACGGTCACCAACAAAGCTTTTATTTAAGAAAGAAAAAAAAACATTGTTAAAATAGGATGTTGTGACTTATTGTCCCTTTAGAACTACATCACCCATCACCATTAACCTGCCGGTCCCAACGCAGGCTGCCGGTTCAAATCCTGGGAGGGTCCTGATGTGACAAGGAGCCTCCGTCAGATACTCAGCTATATAAATACCGAAACGTGTTCTGTTGCTGTGGGTGATGGTGCATTTACTGAAATGCTTGGTAAAATAACATTCTTTCAGGAAGACAAGTCAGTAAGTTCCTATACACTGGGACATTCTCCTCTGAGTCCTGTTTTATATCAGTCATTTTAAAGGTGTCTGATTATTCCGTACATTCATCTTGATCTGCTTCATATATTCACCCATATCTCATAGAGCTGAAGTGTTAAATCTCTTTCCTGCAGCCTGGTGCTGGAATAATACTCCCCAGGTGTTCTGATCTTTCTTCACAGTGTAACAGCTGTATGAATTTGATATGTTTTTGCTGCTTTTCTCTTGAAAGTCTCCAGCATATTTTAAGTGTTGCCTTTAAGCTTAACACTGAAAGCATTTCACTATATTACTTCTGTTCTGGTATTTCTAGCACTCAGGATGCGTACTTTAAGCTAGACAGAAACAGATATGTTTACACAAACAAGTTTAAAATTGAGCTTTATTTGCATGTTGCAGATGTATCGTGCCTTTCGTAGGAGTGTGGGTAATGTAGTCTGTTTACTACTTTCCCCTAGAAATGCGGATAGCGTATTAAGGAAATTCAGTGTTTAGACCAATAGACATGGCATGACAACGATAAGCCAGTTCATGCCCTTACCTGTACCTGAGATGGCGTTTACGGGATTTTTGTTACGTGTACTAAGGATACTTTGGGTTTTCTTAACCCTTGGCACCCTCAGGCCAACCTGCCCAGTGCTGGGACTGTCTGCTGTTGTCCATGTGAAATACAGCCGGCCGGCAAAGCTGCTGGTTCTCAAGCCATGGTGACATTACAAGGCACAGAAGCATTTATTTCCAGCTTTGAAAATGCACCGTTACTGTACAAAGATGTCTGCCTATATTTTTAACAGCTGCTTTATTACTGTGATAGAAATAGGTGCTAGACAGCCTCTAGCTCTTTATGTGCAGATATGGAATCTGTGTAAACTGTATGCAAGCAGTTGTTAAGTGTAGAGCATTAAACACTGTGGGCAAGAATCTGCATTTCATATTGTTGAATCACTCTGGTATAGTGGTCCTGGGTCCATTTTGTTATTTTCTGGGTGATAAATTTGGGTTGAGTAAAAAAAATTGGGTATTTCTACTGTAAATAAATGATATAGCCTCTGTTTGTGGTTCATGGGCCCTTATAGAGTATATAGAAAGACTGGGCTCATTCTCCTATGTTTTCTGATGCAGGTGGGCTTAGCAAGTCACTAGCCGCTGTTGCTGGACTCCACCATGGTGAAGCTTTCCATTGCCGATTAATGTAATTTTTGGGTCGTAGGGATACCCTGGAGCAAGTATTTAATATTTTGAGTGTCTACAAAAAGGAAAAATGTACTTAAGGAGAAGTGATCAGGCGTGCTTCTCTGTCGTAGTTCACTGATCAGCTCCTTCGCAGAAATGAGCCCAAACGGAACTGAGGGGGATGAAATAATGTGATAAAAGCACTTTTTGTTTGAGCGCTGTTCTGCCGATGCAGCACTTAAAAAGCGCATTAAATAATTTGAGCTATTTTGCCATAAATTTGGTAGTAAATTCTCAGTGAACTATGTGATCCGAGGAGAGCTGTAAACTGATATTTTAATAAGGTGTATAACCTGGTTATCAAAGGCTTTTATCTGTACTGCTACAAGAACAACTTAATATGTAACGTTACCCTGCGTCAATAGTAACTGACCAAATCATCAGTGAAATGGAAACGTTAGCCTCGATAGCTGATAAACTATTAATTACGATAAACATTAACAGCTAATGCTGAGCACATATTAAAAACAAAATATTTAGTATTTTAACTACAGTTAATGTATTAATGTGTTTTTTTTTTTTTTTTTTTTTTTTTTTTTTTTTTTTTTTTTTTAAAAAAAA
>JAODLC010000123.1:30207846-30218778 GCA_026781145.1 Hippopotamyrus pictus | reverse complement strand
CCTGGGTTGTTCCCCGCCTCGTGCCCGTAGCTTCCGGGATAGGCTCCGGACCCCCCGCGACCCAGAAGGATAAGCGGGTTGGAAAATGGATGGATGTGTTTATTGTACTTTTCAATACTACAAAAAGTGGTATTTTATGCAGAAATGCCACTGAAGGTAATTGTCTGGCTGATGAAACATTTTGCTTTAATGATAGATGACATGCTTTCTGAGAATCTCTTTGACCGTGAGTATTATATGAGCGTTTATGAGTATTCTCATGGCAGGAAACTCTCAGCCGCGGTCACCAGTCTTTGTGCTTGATGTCAGTTTCTCATCTCTAATCTTGCTCTCTTTCTGCTCTCTCTCTCAATCTCTCTTCCCATTCTCAGGTTCACAGTGTCAGTGCTCACCCCCCCCATTAAACATACTCTGCTAAGCCTGAGTGACCCCCTCCCCCAGCCTCATCCCCTTCACCAGGCAGTCATGGCGCTGTCGTCACGGTTACAACTCTGGGAGCAGAAGGTGCGGAGTTGTGACTGTGTGTCTGCGGGTCTGTGTGTCTGCGGGTCTGTGTGTCTGCGGGTCTGTGTGTCTGCGGGTCTGCGTGTCTGCGGGTCTGCGTGACTGTGTGTCTGCGTGTCTGCGTGTCTGCGTGTCTGCGGGTCTGTGTGACTGTGTGTCTGCGGGTCTGTGTGTCTGTGGGTCTGCGTGTCTGCGGGTCTGTGTGACTGCGGGTCTGCGGGTCTGTGTGTCTGCGGGTCTGTGTGTCTGCGGGTCTCTGGGTTTGTGTGTGTCTGTGTGTTGGGGGCTCCCCAGTCTCTCTGATGTCCTGTTAATCCCACTCTCACCATTGCTGCTACCATTTGTAACAGTTGTGTGTGAGTTCTTAGCTCATTCCTCAGCACCCCCCACCCCCGGTTTTTTTGGTCCGTTCCACCACCTGACATTCCTTGTTATAAACTTCATAATTACCTGGGCCTGGCACTGGTCTAGGGGTCAGAGGAGGCTCTGACACACACAATTTCCAGTTTGCTTTGGGCAAACTAAATATCAACTAAATGTAAAAGTGCTTTTGAGGACATTTAACTGTTGTTTGTAGCACTAACAAAATTCTCCTGGGGGTTTGCATTTCAAAGAGACTCTGCCTGACATCTATGCAGTCACAACCTGCGGGACTTCAGCAGCCGATCGGTGGATCGCAGCTGTCCTAAGCTGAGAGCAGCTGCTATAGTGTCTGCGCGCAGTGTCACTTTTAGGTGGCCCCCGTGGGGCCTGTGTGTGTCGCTACCACGCACCTGCGCATGTCCCCACAGGGAGCAGTTAGCGTGGCGGCCAGTGGGAGCAGGGTATAGCTGCAGGATATCCTGTAAGGCGCTGAGGGTAGACCAAGCAGAAGCTGATGCAAACAGGATCACAAGCTCACCGGTGAATTTAAATAACGAGCCAGTTAGTCTGACATCCCTTCTAAATTTCGATTAGCCTCATGTTAAAGGCCGCTGCAGCCAGCAGCTTAAGAATTACTAGACTTTTTTTGTACAAACCTTAATAAAGGCTAGCCTTTGATGTCTTTTCAAGAAGTACTATTCAGTTCTAATAAATGGGTTCAGGTCACATGGAAACATTGGACCAATGAAGTATAGCTTGGCAGGGAGTGGTTATTTTCAATGAGGGAGATCAAACCCGGGTCTTTCCCAGGAAACTGACATGGTGATCATTTCACATCACAAGCCTCTGCTGCTCTAAAACGGCAAACCAGTCATTGCACTGACAGTGAAACCGAGAAAAGGGCCTCAGAGTTTGACTACCTACTCTTATGCATAGGAGGTATTAAATGAGTGTGTTTGAGGTTGAACAGAGAGATTTTGTCACCAGATGAAGCAGAGCCTAAGACTCCATATTTTGGTCGTAACTTCGTTTTGATAAAATATGCAGTTACTATGTTTTACCTTGGTGGGGCGATATGCTGTCTGCCTGCCTGCCTGCCTGCCTGCCTGCCTGCCTGTCTGTCTGTCTGTCTGTCTGTCTGTCTGTCTGCCTGCCTTTCTGTCTGCCTGCCTGTCTTTCTGTCTGCCTGCCTGTCTTTCTGTCTGTCTGTCTCTGTCTTCCTGCCTGCCTGTCTGCCTCATCTTCATAGCAGAAGTTCAGGCATTTCTGGAGCCACTTGCCAATGCAGACAATACAATTCGGGTGATGTGACGTTAGTCTTGCATCAGCAATGGAAAGTTCATGCTGCAGCACAGTCCCACACCTACAATGTCACCCCCTCCCAAAATCAGTGACAGGTTCTTTGACCATTTTGCCATTTCAATCTGCATAAACTGAGTTGTTCTTAGAGCAGGGACTCCCAGACGTCCTGAGGGTACAATATTATTTGAAATCTATTCTCAGGAAACACCTATAAAATTATGAGCTTAGACAGCACTTTGGCACAGTTAGGCACCAGGATGGAATGGAAACCAACAGACAGAGGTCCCACGGGAAAGTGAGACACCGCCGGCTTTGTGGATGAATAATGTGATCCTTGTTATGAATGGTCACCCCTGTGGGTTAGGCTGTGGCCTAATGCCTGCCTGCCTTTGTCTATTAAGCGTGTGTTTTCTACCCATTTCTGTCACAGCATGGCTAGCAACCTGTCATTCGGGCCCCTCGAGTCGCTCTGCCTGGTCTAACTGACCCTCCCCGTCCTGTCTTGTCCGTGCAGATCAAGGAGGAGAAGAAGGCCCCTTCTCTGCCAGTGCAGCCCCCTCCCCCGCCTCTGTCAGCCGTACCGGGGGGCTTCCTCAAGCAGCTCGTGAGGGAGACGGAGAAGGAGACACGCCTGAAAGAGCCAGAAGTCAAAGAGGAGCGTGCGGTAGGGTCGCTGAACACTGGGGGATTGTGAGTGACTGTGGCGATCTGTCATCAAAGGTAGCAGCCTTTCAAGGGAATCGCTGTGCTCTGCTCCGCAGCCCAGTAAACTCAGCAACGACCTCGTTCAGCAGTTCCTGCACCCTGACGAGACCCCGTCGATCCTGGAGGCGGAGATGTCGCTCCGGGCAGAGCAGCTAGTGAACGGCGAGCGGGGCCGACTGGCAGGGGACAGAGGAGACCCCTCTAGAGCAGAAACGTGCCCTAGCCCCAGAGTCTGCCCAGAGGGGGTGAAGGAGCAGCGTGAGAAAGAGGAGACGAAAGAGACCGAGAAGGTGAGCGGAGGTGAAACAGACGAGAGACAGGAGCCAGAAGGACGTCTCGCTGACAGCGACACAACTGAGCACGAGAGGATGCGGAGGGCGGAGCCTGTGAGTTCACAAGCATCATGTGACCTGTCACCGATCTGTTGCAGGTTCCAAACTTGCTTCTTATTCACTACCATTCCTCTGTAAACACTGAATAATCTTTTTAGCTTGTTTTACCCACATCAGATATCTCCAAGCTCAAATCTACCTCAGCAAGTGATTTACCGGCTTGCTCTAGAACAGACTTCCTGCTTATTTCTGCCAGTTAGGCCTGACCCCAAGAAGACCGAAATCTGCGTATAACGCATTTATTCTTCATGCTCCGTATCGTTCTGCTGCTCTCACATTTTCGTTTCCCCTCTTCAGCAGAAGGACGTGTGGTACGAGGCCGGGAAGGTGTGGTTTGTGTACAAAGATGGCTTCACCCTCGGTGAGCTGCAGTTGGGGGTCTGAGAGACTCTAGCCTAACCTTGCGCGAGCGAGTGACTGCATGTATGAGAATAGCCAATTTGGGGGGAAAAGAGGAAGATGCATGTGGTTCACTTTGAACTGGTAACATGAGGTCAGGTTTACACTTGTCTGCAAGTTACTTGTATTACTGTGGTGTGGCTAGTGAGTTAGTGTTACGTGTATTAATTGACCTTAGGTTATATATATAGCTGGTGAACTCCTGCCCTGTCCCCTGGTATGGTATTGTGTTTCATTATTATTGTTCATCATTTCCCTGGAGGATTAATAATACATACCTTCCCTACCTACAAGTACATGCCTCATGATTATTACAGTTCTGACTAGGCCTTACGCCTGTTAATTTCACGGACGCTTTTATCCAATGCGACGTGCGATTGAGAAAGCGGGGTCGTGAGCAATTGGGGGTGAAAGTCCTTGCTCAGGAGCCCAACCGTGAAATCACTCTGCCGGCTGCGTGATGTGAGATGGCCACCTTAGGATCGCGGCTCCTCTTCAAGGTTGAAAGTAATGGGGGGGGCACACGATTACCCTAGTTCAGACGTGGTATCTGCTGCCCACAGCACTCTTAAAATGAAACTGAAACATTTTTAAGGAAGTGGTCTTCTTTTTAATAGAGATTTCTTTTGTAGTAAGATGTTCTAATTGAGTCATTTTATGGTTAGATTGTGTTGTTCTGTCCTTGACGCTTCATAGTGACGCCTCTTTATTTTAACCCACAATGGCTGCTCTTTGCACACTGAGCATGTTCCTGGCTGACATGTGGACCTCCCCAGTTTAACACCACCTTCCTCTTTAATACACCACATGGCACTGTGCTCAAATGGGGGGGGGGAGATGAAAAGCTCAGGATTACTCACAGCGAAAGAACTGGAGCTGTGACTAATCCTGTCGTTAATTAGCACGGGGGGGGGGGATTGTGGTTGTTTAGTAAATGTCATCTGACAACGACAGCAAATCCCCTGGCTGGACAAGCATAGTCTCTCTCACTCTCTCTCTCTGACACACACACACACACACGCGCACACACACACACATACACACACACACACACAAGAGTGAGAAGTCTCCCCTCTTAGTGTTCTTCTGGAAATGAAACCCCAAATAAGCTAAATGAATGTGTATAAAGTTTAAACCATCCTTTCATCTACTCGTACACTTCTGTGCAAGGTGCTGCTTACCCTATAGCTGACGGTTGCAAATGCAGGGCACAAGGCAGTGGCCTCCCTGCAGGGTCGGGCCCCCCCCAGAACACACACACATGCAGTCACCCACGACGGGACGTACCGGTGCACCTGACCATGGGAAATGGAGAACGCAGAGAAAAACGCCAAAAACACGGAGTTAATTGAGAAACACAAGGCGCCTCTGAACCATACCTACAGAAATGAAGTCCTTTCATTTCTTATCTATATCACTGGTTATAAGCTTAAGTCCTCTGGTTGGAGCGTGACCTTGCTTGCAGTATGATTATTATCAGTCACGCATGTATTTAGCATGTGAGGTAGGACTAACCATGCTACTCATCAGAATGTACCATTATCGCTGGGGGGGGGACAACATTCTGGGCACGGAATTAATAAAATACAAATGAGAATGTGCTTTTTTTTGTTGTTAAAGCCATGCAGCTGAAGCCGGACGAGGGAACACCGGAGCTGCCTGCTGGGAGGGTGCGAGTCCGGCTGGAGCGCGACGGGTCTGTCCATGATGTTACGGAGTACGAGATCGAGAAAGTGAGTCTCCCAGATGCTGAAGTTATACTTTAAGATTGCATGGTCCCCACTGAGTTTTACACTCACCCAACATTTTTCTTGGTTAGAATTCGGTCTTGTGAAAATTTCTCATACTTATTCTCTGGCATCTTCTACCCCAACACTGGCCAAATATGATGATCCTTTCATTACATCATCGCCATCTTCTCTACATCTTTCCGAGTCCTGCTTGGTTCTCCATCCCCCAACCCTTCCATAACTCCCCGACCCCCCACCACAGGTGAACCCCCCTGAGCTGGACCTGCTGGAGGACCTGAGCGACCTGCAGAGTGTCAATGAGCCCAGCGTCCTGCATGTGCTGTGCAGCCGTGCCCGAGCCCAGCTGCCGCTCACCCGTGCCGGGCCCAACGTGCTGGCCCTGTGGCCACCTTCCAGCCCTCAGAGCAAGGTGACTGGTAACTACGGCAACCAGCCACGCATCACTGCTGTGCTGTGGCAGCCAATGAAACCTCGGAGTACCTACAGCTAAGGAAGCAATGCATTCATCCAGGATGCTGGCTGCTCAGGAACTAACCATAGTCACTTCTTTCCAGGGGCTACAAATTCTCACTTTGACCCCCCCCAGTTTTATGTATAATCTTCACATATTCATGGGGCCCTGTGAAGTGTTGGGCTCCCTGAATCTGCCCCTCAGAAGCCCTGTTTGTTTACTTTCAGACAGGTTTTGATCACGGTGCATATATGATCCCAATGGGGTAAATGACCTCCGTTATAATCGATGGCACACAGGACTGAAAAAGCCTTACAAACCTGCAGCTGGTCATGTGTCCCTGGTCAAAAAGGCTTGTTAGTCATGTCATTTCTATTAGTACTGCATGTCTTGTCTCAGCCCTGGTGCTGATTGTCCCTTATTTACCGTGGGTTTCCTCCAGCTCTTAATTACCCTCGATTGAATGATTCACATTCAGATCTTCAGAAATCCAAAACGCTCACTGAGGCTCATGTGCATTCACGCTAAGCAGAGGTCATGTTTGTGTTTTGGAGGGACATCCGCCGTGCTCGGTCTTTATCGTGATATCCCGTGTCCCCCTGCCTCACCCTGCCAGGGCCCCCGGGGTCGCCGTGGCGACGGGCCGTGGGAGCCCCCCTCCGTGCTCCAGGCTCTGGTGCGGCGGACTTACGTCTCCATGGTGCGACAGCGGCGGGACCAGAGCGTGGTGGCTTTGGGCAGAAGCGGCACGGGCAAGACCACCGTCTGCGTGTCCTTCATGCAGGAGCTGCTGAAGCAGGCTGGCACAGCAGGGGGCAGTGTGACCGGTGAGGAGCGTACCCACAATGCACCGCGTCAGGTGCCCTGTGTCTCAGCACCCAAAAAAACAGGGACTCACTCCTGAAATGATGCCTGACATGAGGCTGAAAAGAATGCTGTATTTAAATGTGAGGTCCAGTACAGCATCTAAAAAATGATGACTGTCATTCTGCCCGTGTCATGTGACCGCGTGCCCCCCGTCTGCTCGCAGCTGAGAAGCTGCAGTCCGTCTTCACTGTGCTGCGCTCCTTTGGCTGCGTGAGCTCCCAGCACGGCGAGGCCTCTTCCCGCGTGGCCGCAGTGCTCTCCGTCGACTTCAACCACGCCGGCCTGGCAGCTGGGGGACACCTACAGGTACCGGCCCGCCACAGCAAGCCTTCATTCCTCCGCTAACGCTGCAGGTTCGGGATGTGCGGCCCTGTCCGGGAGGTCATGGGTTCAAATCCCGATGGCCAGTAGAGTAATCGTTCCACCCCTGGGCCCTTCAGCAGAGCCCTTAAACCCCCCTGCGCCTCATAACCTTACTGTCCCTGCTCTTGGGGGCCAAGCTTCCCTCATGAGTCACTCTGGTAAATATATAAATGTGATGCTGCCCTTATCTGACTCTCCTGACTGTTTATTGACTGGCACAAAGCCCCTGGCCCTTCAACCTGCTTGTTCCTTTCACCGTTCCATGAAGCCTGTTTTATCATTGACCCCATTGCCTACGTGTCCATCTTTGGACCAGACCATGCTGCTGGAGAAGTGGAAGGTGTGCCAGAGACAGGAGGGCGAGAGCAACTTCCTGGTCTTCTCCCAGATGTTGGCAGGGCTCAGTGCGGAAATGAGGTCAGCGCCGGCTGAGGCTGCGAGGACACTGGAATTTATGTTGCCTGTAAGGGGGGGGAACAGCCTGGATTTTGAACCTCTGAATTGCCTTCAAAACGCTTCTAGGCAGTAGTTATGTGCTTGTCCTTTTTTTATGCTGAGGTGACCTTTTCGGCTGGAGAATTTGGGTCAGACGCGGGCCTGTAAGTGCCTGTCACATTGTCCCCGTCCCTGCAGGACAGAGCTTCACCTGCACCAGCTGAGTGAGAGCAACTCGTTCGGTATTGTCGCCCTGACGAAGGTACGCAGCAGTGCTAGACCGTTTCACGACGTTCTTCACTGAAACAACTGCAACAGCCCTTCTTTTCCACTCCATGCCCCCACTTAGTACTCTGTTCTGTTTGTAGCCTCTCTTTACTCGCATTACCCCCATCGCCCCCTCTGGCAGGTAGAGGAGAGGCAGAAAGCAGCAGCTGCCTTCACAAAGTTGGTGGCTGCCATGGAATCACTGGACTTCTCAGCCAATGAGCAACGAGCGATTTGGCACGTGCTGGCTGGAATATACCATTTAGGGGCAGCGGGGGCCTGCAGAGGTAAGATGCTGTTAAAGAACAGCAGCAATGCAGTGGGTGGGTATGCGTGTCTCTGGGCCATTATCTCACCTCGATCGCCATCGTCTTGTAGTCGGTCGGCGGCAGTTTGTGAACTTCGACAGTGCCCAGCTGGCCAGCAGTGTCATCGGCTGTGAGGGGGAGGAGCTCCAGACTGCGGTCTTCAAGCATCACCTGCGTCAATTACTGCAGAAGGCCACCGGGGGCAGCAGAGGGAGGCACGCCCCTGAGGGCACAGAGGAGAGTGAGTCCGTCGGCCTGACAGGAAGCCACCGTTTGCTATGAAAATTACGGCAATGACCTGATTTATACTAGTGTATTGCCACGTGTGTCTAAGCTATATCCTTGTCTGTCCTGCGCAGGAATTTTAATTAGCATTAACACGTGTGTATGTCTTTGGGAGGGAATATGCGTATTTGCATGATCACTATGTGGATATGTGCTGTCGTCCACGTCTGCCGCTATGTTCGCTGTGCTCTTGTGCAGACGTGCGTTTGTGCACATCTGTACGCACGTCCTCACCCGGCAAGGTCACGTCCTCCGCAGGCGGCCCCCGGCTCAGCGCCTCTCAGTGCGTGGAAGGCATGGCCATCGGCCTGTATGAGGAGCTCTTCTCCGCCGTCGTCTCCCTCATCAACAGGTACGGCTCCAGCGTCTGGACGCCGTCGTGCGCGTCACAGGCACCCCAGTAACTCACTTTGGGTGATGCTGTCATTCACATCCGAATTGTTCATTAAATAGAATAAATCACAATATTATATATGGATGCAAATGGCAAAGGTGCGCTGTTTATGTTTATAATGGCTGTTTAATTTATTGAATGTTTCTTACTTTTACGCATGTCAGTTAATTTAATTGTGCTATAAACTGATTGTTAAATTGATAAATTGTCATTTATTGTCAATTGTTGTTATGAAAAGCAGTGTTTCCCAACCTGGACCCCTATACAGTCCACATTTTTGCACCCTGCCATGCAGTCCACATTTTTGCACCCTGCCATACAGTCCGCATTTTTGCACCCTGCCATGCAGTCCGCATTTTTGCACCCTGCCATGCAGTCTGCATTTTTGCATCCTCCCAGCTCCCAGTACAGAGCAAAAACGTAGACTGTCTGGGGGTCCCCAAGGACCGGGTTGAGAAACACTATGGAAAATAGGGTAAAATTATGCAAGGCTGACGTTCATTATTCCTGGACCTGGGACAAAATAATTTCAACCGGCTCCCTCACATGTGGATCATTGTCTCCAGTGCTGGGCCTGGAACAACTTCCCCTATTACCCCCCACCACCAAATGCTGGGCTTGTCATTATGGATGTGTAAGGGCAGATTGTGCAAAGGTAGACTACCGAGTTTAAATATCAGCCAGCAATGTTGTCCAAGATTGACACATGGGACCGATGCCAATATGTTGTGCATCTCTATGGCTAGCATTACTTTTTAGCTAGCTAGGAGGCTTGGGCGGTATTATTGTATACCTCAATAATTATAAATCATGAAGGTATTTCTGCTCCTGTTCTTTTAAACTTATACAGAGAAGCTGTATTCAGGTGATGTGTGTTGATACACAGCATGGTGCGTCAGAATCTGATAGCTAAGCCACAAGTTGCAATTGTTTTTTTTTTCTGATGTAAAATGAAATTCAATTTTTACAACAAGGAACTTAGTCAACAGAAGAATAATTTGAAAATAGAAAATAAATCATTTTAATTGCATGCAACCCGAAAGTAGGGGTACCTTTAATTTACCCCTCTTGTCCTCTTAAATCTTTGTGTTTTGAGAGCAAATCTGCAGGCCTGCTTGTGTCTTTGAAGCCTGGGTCTTTCCTGGCATGTCCATGCAGGTCACTGTGCTCCCAGCAGCTGACGTTGGCCTCCGTGATGGTGGTGGATGCTCCCGGCCTGCGAAACCCCCGGCACGGCGGCGAGGAGCGGGCGGCCGGCTTCGCGGAGCTCTGCCACAATTACCTTCAAGAGAGGCTCCTCGAGTATCGCTACAACCACACGTTCACACACACGTTGGAGCAATATGTTCAGGTATGGGGTTCCACAGGCTGCGTGTGTCAGGGGCTTACAGACACACAGAGCCACACACACACATGCATGGAGAGATGGATGCATGGATGGTTTGCTGGATACAGCAAGGAAGTGATTGACATCACTCAGAACCACTGAAAAGGGGGCGGGGTCACTTTGGACGCCAATCCATTTTGCTCTGCCGCTGCTGCTGTCAGGTAAGAAGTAGACATGCCAATGGATGCTTAAGCTGATGAGCGTGATGTTGGGTCCCATTTTTGAATGATTGAAGAACATCTGCAACCCCCTTGATCTTAGAGTAGATCTAGATCAAAACTGATCACTATCCTTTGTGTATTCTTACATAGCGCATTGCTACAGCTGTAATTAATGTGTGTTAGCACTTGATCTGTTGATCACTAGACAGTGTTCATTTATTTAATCATGTCGCGTTATGGAAAGTGCTGTGATCATTCGCAGGTTAAATTCATTTGTGTTAAAAGCACCCGCATGTACTGCAGCACCTCTGCTTTGTCGTCTCCTTCAGGAGAAAGTGCTGGTGGATTTTGCAGCCCCTGAGTCCCGTCCTACCCCAGTCGTCTCCGCTATCGATCAGCCAGTGCTGCAGGTAACGGCTTCTTCTGCAGCATCTTAATGGGGCTGCAAACCATGGAATTGCTGCTGGATTTGTTCAGCGAGCTCAATTACTGCTGCCTCCCTTTGGGGAGAGGAGTTGCTAAGCGGCTCATTATGACAGTAAATTTGATGAGTGGATGGATGAGGGGCTTGGAAACTTCACCCCCCCCCCCGTCACTT
>JAODLC010000123.1:30189174-30201766 GCA_026781145.1 Hippopotamyrus pictus | reverse complement strand
GGGCCCCCCCCCCCCCCCCCGCCCTCCCCTACTCAGTCTTGCCCATGTCTGTTCCTAACGAGTGGATTGAGTTCTTAATATGATATTCTGCCCCCCTCCCTCGGCAGACTGGGGAATTGTTTAATGCGGGGGTGACTCGTGTTTGCATCGGCGCATTTGGGCCGCTTGACTCGCGCCAGAGTTGTAGCTGCCTGATTTTAGGTGTGTTCTGGAATCCAGGCAGCCGCAGCTGTCAACGGCCGAGTTCTGTCCATCCAACGTCTGTTTACGCCTTTAGTCGCTCACTTAACTCAGAACTCATTCAGATACTGCCAGTTTCAGTTTTCCTCTGGAGTGTTCTCCGTTTCACACAAGTTTAAATTACACAATTATGAAATATTATACCTACATGTACGTACATGCTGCACGGGGGTCCATGGGGTGGCGCTGTTGCTCAGGGCTGGGGGTTTGAATGCTGCCTCCTCTATGGAGTGTGTAGGGTTGGCGTATTCTGTCTGTCTTCATGCAGGATTTCTCCTGCAGTCTGGAAGCATGTTCAGCTGATGTCTCTAAGTCTTGCTTAATGTGTGACTGTGCATGTGAACTGGTAACCTGTCCTAGCTGTCCCCTGTCCCTTGTCCTAGCTGTCCCCTGCCTCATGCCTTGTGCCCTGTGCTTCCTACAACTACAATATCAGACAAACAGCCCATTAAGTTCACGTACTATGGTGACAAATGGTTGTCTAATGTGTAGCTAGAGTGTCATTGCATTTATTTCATTGACATCCCTAAAAGTAATGCTGTGATGTGTGTTAAGTTTTGCTGGAGTGATATTTTCGGTTCTGACTGATGTCTTGTCAGCCTTTGAAAGAGGTGTCATGTCACTTTAAGGTGACGGCGTTGTCCTCGGAGCTGAGTGACGAGCGGTTCAGGGGCGACGCTGTGAGCCAGGCCCTGGACATGGAGCGAGCGGAGCGACTCCGCCTCAGCAAGGAGAACAAGGAGCTGCAGGTGCATCATGGGAGAAGTGCACGGAGAGACACACACGCGTGCGTGCATCCTGACACGGACGATGACACGTATTCACAGTTTCACATGCATGCATTTGCATGTGACAGGATTTTCACTTACTCTCCTTTTAATGTGTCATGATGCAAAATACCCACTCTGATAAAGAGGCCACCATCTTATTATTTCACAGATTTTTTTCTTTAAGATGCTTTAGTTGAATAGGCAATGAGAGACGTTGTGGGGAAATTGTTTTGAATTTCTTTCCCCATAAAGATAGCAATGCTCTAACAGACGTTTGTATTCATATGTTTGTGGGGACCATCCATTCATTTCTATGAGAAAAACCCTAATCCCTACAATGACGACCTAAACCCAGACCCAACCTTAAGCTTAAGTAACCAAGCAAAATACAAGTCTTTCAGTATATTTTTGTACACTTACAGCCCCCCCCATACAAACACACACACGCACAAACACGCATGCACTCACGCATGCATTCACGCATGAGCACACAGATGCAGTCCTCAGCTCACCCACACACTGGTGCACGTGCGCACACTCACTCGTACACAGCTCTCCCATCTGTCAGGCGGCGGGAGGTGGCATCCTGATAGCCTGAGCCAGCATACACAGGCGGCCTTAATGGCAGACAGACTCGTGATGCTTGTAATCAGGACGTGCGGGCGAGGTGACTCACTCAGCCTGGGTAATATCTCTTAATTACCACAGAGTGGGGCTCATGTTGGCTCCGCTCCTGAGGTGGAAATGACAAGGACTCTGTTCTCAGTGCTTGTGAGGCCGTCGTCTCATTTGCTAAATTACTTTGTCTGGCTTCTGGATTCCACCTGTGAGTTTGACGCCTAATTGCATTTCCGTTCAACTGTATGCGTCATTTTTAGGAGTCATAATGTCTGCCATTTGTTTGTTCTGGTCCGATTCCTGCCTCGGGCTCAGAGAAACAAGATCACAAGTGAGGGCCTTAAAAGCAAGTTGGGGGGGTGGGGGGTGGTACTGCTTAATAGACCAGTGGATTATGGGAAATAGCTTTTATACGGTTCTCTGCAGGGGGCTGTAAAACAATCCCTTAGTACAGTAGGAGCCTGTTGTGAGAGTCAGAGCTGATTCTGCGTTTTCACTCAAGCATGGGAGCAGTTATGGGACTGAGACGTATACAAAAGTGAAAGAAGATATGAGCTTCACCCAAGCTTTCATTATTTCTGATGTAGCACTAAGGTCGTTTTTGAAGTACTCCTGACTTCTCTGCGTTCCTGTGTGCTTTCGGGAAACTGCTGATCTCCGACGGAACCACAAGCGTGCAAACGCACACAGCACGGCCTCCCTTTTTGTCCTTTAATGATGTAAAAGGTTTATTGGATTTTCAAGAGACATTCATGTACACATTCTGAATTACATTCTGGATGACGTCTGGGTCGTCCTCTTGTGCCTGTAGTATTCAGACTAGTAACCGAGACTCCAAGTAGTGTGGTCTTATTCCAGCTCTGTAAATGGATGAAGTTGTCATGGATAAAAGTGTCACTAAGTTATAAAATAGGGGTAATTTAAGATTTATGTGTGAAACTGGTTATGATGAACCTCCTCCACTATGTGGTTCTGTCAGGGCCGCTGGGACCAGTGTAAGGTCACCATTGACAGGCTGGAGAAGCAACTAGAGGAGGAGAAACAGCAGGCAAAGAGTAAGGAGGCATTCAGGGGTGGGGGTGCAGGTAAGGGGAGCGGCGTGACGTGGCCCGTACTGTAAAGGTGAGCTGCCGTCACCCTCCGCCCCCACGCTGATCACACTGGGGTGTCCAGCAGAGAGCGAACTGCTGCTGCAGTTAGAGTGCGCACAGACGGAGGTGGAGTTCCTGAGGAGGAGACTGCGGCAGGGGGAGGAGAGGCAGGAGGCTGAGCGGGATGCCCGGGCCCAGCTGGAGAGCAAGGTACACCCCTGCTATTGAAGTGGTATGGGTCAGGTCTGTTACAGTGCCCCCTGTCTCTGCTTAGACTCTCCTTAAGCCCCCCCAATCCTACGGCGTGGGCAGGTGTCAGAGCTGCAGACACAACTGGAGCAGTCAAAGCGTAACCTGACTGAGCTGAAGCGGCAGTGTCGCCGCGTGACCTCTGACCTCCTGGATGCCCATGTGCTCACTGAGGCCCTGCAAGGCCGCGCGCACGAGCTGGACAGGAGACAGCGGAGGTGACCTTTGGCTCTGCTTTGCTCTACAAAGGCTAGCAGTGTAACTTTTAAGGTCTTAGGCCTGTCCTGTATCGGAAAGTGTAGCGCTATAGTTTTGCACGATCCTTACTCTCCTTTTTCTGTACCTCTGTATTTGTGCAGGTTTGACAGTGAGCTGACACAGGCCCTCGAGGGGGCTGACACTGAGAGGGAGCAGAAAGAGAAGGCCATTCAGGAGAACATAGCCCTCAGCGCCGAGATCTTAAGCCTGCAGCGCCATCTCCAGGTGTGCCAAATGTCCGCCGGCAACAAGGCGGTAATTAGCGAGACGTGAACGACAGGGACTCATGTCGCTGTGGTCCTGTGTTTCCAGGAAGTCCAGACAGAGGTGTCTGTCCTGCAGCAGCAGAAGGAGGAGTTGTGCGCTCAGATCCGAGACTTGGCTGCGTCGTCGAACCTGAGCTCCGACTCCATCCCCAGCCTCAAAAAGCAGCTGCGGGAGCTGGAGGTGCAGGAAAAGGAGCACGGGGAGGAGATCTCCAAGCTCACTGCCAATATACAGTGGCATGAGCAGGTGACTTCCCCTATACAGACACAGCACTGACACTGTGAAGCACTGATCAATTTATAATATAATACAAAAATTAGTGATTTATACTGTCCTAACATTGTCAAGGTGTAATGCACAGACAAACAGAGGTGGATTACCCAGTGTTAACGTTTTGTCAATAGATTGAGGCCTAAATGCTTCATTTGCAGAGGTGGAAGGTTCAGGTTCAGAATGTATAAATCCAGACCAAGGTTTTGTTCCGACCAACCACTTGAATACTATGTGACTGTGAAACTGTATACTCGACTTGTTGGTTGAAACAAAATCTTGGTTTGGATTTGTACTTTCTGAACATGAACCTTCCATCTCTGCAGATGACGCATTTAGGCCTCAATCTATAGACAAAACGCCAACACTGGGTAATATCACATATTAGTCCCCGATGACCAAGCGCTGAGGCTCCAACGGGGTCAGGCAAACGCTGCGGACAGTATGTGATACACACTGACGCTGATTGTATTGATTGAATACTGACAGCGTGAAAAACGGAGAGGAACTCTTTAGGAGAAACAAACCAAAAAGTACCGACGCAGTGCTGATGCGATGCTGACACCGCGAGGGCGAAGCTGATGAAATGCGATATCGTAGATGCATCTGCGCTGCGAGATGGAGGTGGAGAGGATGAAGCAGATTCACCAGAAGGAGCTGGAGGACAAAGAGGAGGAGCTGGAAGACGTGCAGAAGTCATCGCAGAGACGGGTGACCGGGGGGGGGCAGCTCAATGGGATGTCCAATAACTCCTCAAACATATAACTCTGTGTTGTAAAGTTCCCTTTTTTTAAATTAGCTTTAACCCTGCTTTTATTTTAAGTGGAACAGTTATTCATATTTCCCTGTCCTTATCCAAATGCATTTGCCACAATATGTAATGCCTGCGCAGCTGAGGCAGCTGGAGATGCAGCTAGAGCAGGAGTACGAGGAGAAGCAGATGGTGCTCCACGAGAAGCACGACCTGGAGGGGCTGATTGCCACGTTGTGTGAACAGGTACGGGGGCGGGGCCTATGGAGGGCGGGGGGGCAGGCGCACGCCACTGGGATTTACACCCATCGCAGATCTGCTGTTACCAGCCTCGACATTCTGTGGTCTGTGATCCCTGACTGGGTATCGCAGGGGGGGCTGAGTCATGGAAAGCAGATGGCACGATGCCAAGAGGTGACATCACAGCGGATGGCACCTATTCCTGTACCCACTACTCACTAACAGGATGAACATGCAAAGTGAAGCAGTTTCATGATGTCATATGGTTACGTGTTGTTTCCTAAAATGTCCCCCCTCCCATTCTCAGGCGGGCCACAGAGATTTTGACGTAGAGAAACGCCTGAGGAGGGACCTGAAACGTACCCATGCCCTTCTGAGCGACGCCCAGCTGCTGCTGTCCACCATCGACACCCCAGGCCAGGGGGCTGCCAGCCACCAGCAACTGGAGCATCTCAAGATCCAGGTGCCTCCTACCCGGCCCCCCCTGCCGCATCACCAGCCTGCCCAGCATCCTCACCCCCAGCAGGCACTCCTGCCTCGCTTCCCTTCCTGGATATTGCACATTGTCACACCCCCTGGCCAGAATCTCCGGTTTCCTAACCCCCCGCCAGCTCCGTGCTACCTAGTACCTGTGAAAGTAAAGGGCACCTCTCTGAGTAATGCTGGGGGGTCTGCGGCTTCCCACCACCTGGGCATGACCATGAGGACCACCTGACCTAACCATTATCCACATGCTGTTAAGAGAGACCGCAAGGCATATATGACTCATTAAAGCATTTCGGTTACATATCTGGTAACATAGTGAATATGTGTAACAATCAGTCATGATGATGGTGATGGTGGTGATGATGGTGATGGTGGTGGTGGTGATGGTGATGATGGTGGTGATGGTGATGGTGGTGGTGATGATGATGATAGTGATGGTGGTGGTGGTGATGGTGATGGTGGTGATGATGGTGGTGATGGTGATGATGGTGGTGATGGTGATGGTGGTGGTGGTGATGATGGTGGTGATGGTGATGATGATAGTGATGGTGGTGGTGGTGGTGGTGGTGATGATGATGATGGTGGTGGTGATGATGATGATGGTGGTGGTGATGATGATGATGGTGGTGGTGATGATAGTGATGATGGTGGTGGTGATGATGATGATAGTGATGGTGGTGGTGATGATAGTGATGATGATGGTGGTGATGATGATGATGATGATGATGATGGTGGTGATGATGATAGTGATGGTGGTGATGGTGATGATGATGATGGTGGTGATTGTGGTGATGGTGGTGATGGTGATGATGATGGTGGTGATGGTGATGATGATGGTGGTGATGGTGATGATGATGATGGTGATGGTGATGATGATGATGGTGATTGCGGTGATGGTGATAGCTGACTTGGCAGCATCCACCATCTCACCTTCTCCCCTCCCACTGTGCTCCTCCTGGGCGGACAGCTTGAGGAGAGTGATACCCGGCGTGCGGAGGCCGAGAGCATCCAGAAGACACTGTCCATGGAGCTGGAGAACGCCCAGTTGGAGCTGGAGACCATCTGCAAGCATAAGAGCCTGGTGAGGCGGAGATCAGTCTGCGAGGGGGGGTCGCAGGGGGGCAGGGTGACCCTGGTCATACCAGCTAAGCGGCATTGAAATGACACAGATGATTTAACAGCTCTGAGTTTAAAGACACCTTCAGCAAAAAAGGCCATCAGCAGATCCTAAATTAGATCCAACGAGGCCTTACAGCATCTGAACCAAATCTCATTGGGGTCCAAAATACCAACACTGATGAATCCTTATCTCATTACCAACAGTCTGACCAGACAAACTTGTCCAGCACAAATACTCCCCAGTGATAAATGAGTTTTCCAGCCCCAGCAAATGAAAGACTGAAGCGCGTGAGGGAGATGGATGGATGAACGGACGTGCAGCAGACTCACTAACAAAGTGACAGGATGTGCCCTGCGGGTGGGCAGCAGCGGGCAGCTACGCTAACAGGCTATAGTGATGCATGTGACGCAGGCAGGAGAATCAGGCAGACAGCTAAGATTCTGGGAGAGCTGCTCAGGGCCTGTGATTATCTGACTCGGGCCACTGATTGTTTTGTCTGATGTTTTTGCCTGTTTTTGCTAGTACAGTAGTTTTGTTTTCTGGTTATTTATAAAATTAACCATCTATCAAATCACTTTTTTAATTTGAACTTTATGTGTGGTAGGGAGGGGGCACAGTGGAGAAAGAGGAGGCCTGGGGGGTGGAATTGGGTGGGGGAGGCAAAGAGATGAGGAGTTCAGAGATAATGATGGGGATGAAGATGACAGGCAAGGGTTAGCAAACATGGAGGGCAGGCAGCGGATGTACGGGCCATGCAGATGATGCAGGGTGGCTCTCGAGACAGACGGCTGCTTCATGATACTGCCCCTGCAGGTGGATGAACAGCTATCCCACCTGCAGCATGAGAATGCAGACCTTCTGAAAAGACTGGAGGAAGACCAGGAAGACCTCAATGAGCTGATGAAGAAGCACAAGGCTCTCATAGCCCAGGTGGGCTGTGTGTGCCTGTGTGTGTGCGTGCCTGTGTGTGTGCGTGCACGCCTGTGTGTGTGCGCGCCTGTGTGTGTGCGTGCCTGTGCCTGTGTGTATATGAGCCTGTGCTTGTGTGTATGCATGCATGTGTGTATGTGTGTCTTTGTGTGCCTGTGTGTGTGTGTGCTCTTGCCTCTGATTGTGTATGCGCATGTCTGCGTGTGCACGCCTGTACATATGTCTGTGCATGCCAGTGTATGTTTGCATACCTATACGAGTGTGTGTGTGTGTGCCTGTGTGTGTGTGTGTGTGTGTGTGTGTGTGTGTGTGTGTGTGTGTGTGTGCCTGTGTGTGCATGTTTATTCACTATGTGTCCCTCCTACTCTGCATCTGACTGTCACCGGTCTGACCGTCAGTCCTCCAGTGACGTCTCTCAGATACGGGAGCTGCAGGCCGAGCTAGAGGAGGCTAAAAGGGAGAAGCAAAGACTGCAGGACGAGGTACGAGCGAGGGAGGGGTCTAACCGGCCCCCAGGACATCCTCCCAGCTGGGGTGCTGTGAATGCCACACTTCTATCCGGCATGCAGGGATATTGGCAAACACAGTCACACACGGTCCACAACACAGGCTGAGCGCTCTCCTGCCTGCCCCTGACACACACTTTTTCATAGCAGCAGGCTTGCTAAGAGCAGTCAGTATCAAAAATAAAGCATGGCTCAATACTACCCCCTGCTGGTACTGATTTGCAATACGGCAGCCTCGAGTATGGGGGTGGATTCACAGCTTCTGCTACGAAACGGTAAACAGCAGCATATAAATACCCTTTAATGTGGCGCTCCCTCACGACGTGGATCCACAATATCCCGCAAGTCGTCACTGAAACGGAGGTACGTTTCCAACACGGGCTAAATCTCGATCCATCCGTTTTCAAAGAAGCTCTCATGTCATTAGGGTAAGCGCAGGGCATGGGAGTACATGACAAGGCAGCTAAAGGCTGAAAGGTATTTGCAGTAACATCACGTGTGCTTTGTTAGCTGATGCCTGTCTCTGCGCAGACAGCGGCCATCCATTAATTCAGCTGCTTACTCGGGCATGCTGCTCGAGCAATTCAGGTTAAGTCATTTGCTCAGTGACCTTGGACCGGTAACCTTTTGCTTATGAATTTACACCCTTAGCTATATGCTATGCTTACGTCTGCTTGCCAAGGTTACCATGGAGCACTGAAAAGTCCCTGGATAGAAGCGGCTCTCCTAGATTAGCCCTAAATCAGACCACATCAGGCTGTATCTTCAAAATATTTCTTTCTTCTCCCTGCTGACAGCTTGCTCGAGCTCTGCCTTTGCGCCTCACCTTTCGTCTCCCCTTCTCCTGCTCCTCCTCTCATCCTCTCCCCCCGGGGGCTGGGGGTGGCAGCTCCAGCAGAGCGTCACGCGGCACCACAACCTGGAGGCCTCCACGGTGGCGAGGAGCATCGTGAGTCTGCAGGAGGCGCGAGTCTGTGACCTGGAGAACAAGCTGGAGTATCAGAGGGGCCAGATCAAGAGGTTTGAGGTCAGAACTCTGCACCAACCATGGTAGATGATGCGGGAGACGGGGGGGGGCACATTGACTGGGTTTTACGTCGTGTCTGTGTGGTTTGTGTGTGTGTGTGTGGTGGGGTGTGGCTCAGTGGGTGTGGACGCTGTACCTGTGATCAGAAGGTCACTGGTTCAAATCTCAGGGTCGGTAGAGTGATTCACTCTTGGGTCCCAGAGCAAGGCCCTTAACCCCCAACCCTGTTTTCCTCAATAAAAAAATGTATGTCACTTTGGATAAAAGCAGTTGCTGAATAAATAAAAAGTAAACGGTGAAGAGCCAGAGCACTGAACTCTGTCTACACATCTACATAAAGTCTGTAAACTATAAAATATGTTCAGCAGCACGGCGAGCGGAGCGTGATGCTAATGGCCGCTTGGGCTCATGACTGCGGCTTGTGCCTCCCACACCGTTAATTGGTGTCCTTGCGTCTGTCATTCTGAAAGGCTTCATGTCTCCCTGGCCTTGATCCCGATTAAAGTGTCTGTCCCTATTAGGCCCCTTCCCCCCCCACCTCCCTATCATGCTTTTTAAGTGCCTGATTTCCCCCTTGACGCTATGTGACTAAGCTTTGGTGACCCCCCCCCCCATGTCACATCCTGGCCGTGTGGCCTTCACTCACCCGCTGGCACGAGTTGGGGCCTGATGTAGTTCTGCCCCTTTAAGCCACGAGTCCATCAAGACCGGATTCAGTTAGCAATCGATTAACACCTGGAGCCACCTGGGAGCAGATCTGCTGCTCTGAGCTCATCACACTATCTAGTCCTTTCCGTTGGTCTTTCCTTTGCTCCGTCTTTCTCTCTTAGCTTTTATGGAAATGGGGAGGACAAGAATTTTTACAGGATTGTAAATATTTGCTGTCAAGAAAGACCAATGGGGTATATAAATATTCAGCTCTAGGTTCCGTCCTGAAACAATTCCTCTATATTAATTACTTAGCATATGGTGCAGATTATTGCTCCATCAACAATATCTGACAACATAGAACATTATTACTAATTTTGTTAAGTGCATGTTATAAAAACCATTAATTTCAAGACAGTGGATTTCTCCTTCCACTCTGGGAAAGTTGTGTCTACTTGCAGAGGATGTTTCTGAATTTTGCCACAGGATTGTGCTAACAATGTCAGCTATGGCAGGACGAGTACAATTAAAAGTGTAATTATAACTTCAGCCAATGCAGAATTTTGTACCAGTCAGCTTAAAACACTGATCTATTAAAATACAGATCTATTAACTACTACAAGCCTTCTGGCACTTTAAAAATTAACTGTGATAATGCAAAGTCAAATGTGTGTCAACTGTAAGGAACTTTAGAATGATTCATTTGTGCCGTCAGACATTACAAATTATTTTGAATTAAAATACATCCTAATGACTCATTTATTTTAACTGTCTAAGGCTGAGAAGAGAAACTCATTAAGCTGAAATTGAGTTGCAAGTTACAGGTAATCATTACAAACTTAAAAAATATTTTCACAAAAATTCTGAACACTCATTTACATCCAAAATGCAGAGAAAATTTAATTAAACTTCTAAATCAAGTCTAGTTAATTAAGTTGCTAAGAATGAAAATTAGTACGAGAGCGGTGGGGCTGGGTTTGGCTAACGCTGGCTGGAGCTCTGCAGCAGAAGCGCAGAGCTAGCTGGCATATTTCAGACGATTAGTCGATAGGGCCTGTCTTTGCTCTGATTGGTGCCAGCTTTCCCGCATGGGGTCAGGTGACCTGCACTGTGTAAGGACAGCGGTCCACTTGGCAGGGAGGCCGAACCTTCAGCTGGATACGTGTGTGTTTTCTGTATGAGAGTCTGCAGCGCTTCAGTGGGTGTGAGGAAAACAGGTGTCAGCTCACTCAAAGGATGTTTTTTTTTATTGACTGCTGAGGCTAAATATATCCTACTTTTGGCAAATGAAACAGACATTGCCTGAATTAAAATAGTGAGATCACCTGCCAAAGTTGCCTGGATGTCTATTATTTTTTGGCCTGAGCTGTGTGTTATGTGTGGAATGTTAACATCCCACGGGAAGGTGCCGCTTCCACGCCTGGTCTTCCCTCGTTGTCTGGAGGGGGTTGATCCTGCCCACGCTTCATGAGGTTTCCACGCAGCGTTTTCCGGTTTCCTGCAGCCTGGCCACTCTGTCTCCCCGCGCCCCCCTCCAGGTTCTGGTCCTGCGTCTTCGGGACAGCGTGGTGCGACTGGGCGAGGAGCTGGAGCAGGCCGCGCAGACGGAGGCCCGCGAGCGCGAGAACGCCCACTACTACCAGCAGCGACTGGCCGACACGCGTCTGGAAATGGAGGAGCTGAGTCTGCGTGAGCAGGAGAGCGGTCGACGGTGCATGGAGCTGGTGAGGGCGGACGCTAGGGGGCGCCAGAGTGCGACACCCTGAGAGGCTGGGGCTGAGTTGGTAGCAGTATACTGTATATACCTCAGGAAGCTAGGAGTTATTAGTGTGACACCAGAGACTGGATGCTATGTAAGGTCCTTAAAGCTAAGAGTAATGTAAACATTTAAATACTGCATAACTTGGTGAAAGATCACTGCCGGGGGACTAGTTTAGGATGGGAACTGAGTAATGCTGTTTATGTGCATAATAGCAGCTGAAGGGATCCTAGCATGGGAGTGTTATCCGGCTATTCCTCACACTGCTCCTGGTGAGGGTTGTGGTGGCAGCACGCCAAGCTGGTCACATCATGCTTCCCTCGACGAAGTCGCACGCTCCAGCTCGTTCCGGGGGATCCCCGGACGTTTCCAGGCCAGCCGGGCGATGGTCCCTCCAGAATGTCCTGGGTCTGCACACAGGCTTGGGACAGCTCCCTTGGGATCTGACCATTCGGGGGCCCAAGCTATATCAGCTGACTCTTCTCCATCCATAGCAGCAGTGACTCTATATCGAAGTCCCCCTGCCCTCCCCACGCTGTGGAGAACCCTCTCACTTCTTCCGCATGTACCTGTGACCCTGTCCCGTCTATCATGACGCACGGCTCGTGATCATGGGGTAGGACAGCAACATAGACTGACCGATAATCGGTGAGCTTCCCCCCTGCTTCACTGTCATGGACCGTTAACAGGGTTAGGGTTAGGGTTGGCCTGTTTGCAAGGGAGGCCCTGCCAGGAGATCAGATTCCAGAAGACGCAGCTTTGTGGATCACTGAAGCACACAAACACCTCCACCACACTAAGGTCACCATCCTCTGGAAGGGGGTCGGGTCGGGGCGGGGGGGGCGGACATGCAGTTTGTTATTAGAGGAAGGTTATTCTGTTGTGTTTATTCTGTCATATTTCCCCAAGCTTCTAATTTTGAACAAAATGTCCAATTAGCATTTATGCATATTCATCGAGTCGTCAACTTAAATTTCCTTATTTTTGAGGCTAAATTACATGTTTGTCCACAGCAAGTCATGACCACTCGCTTTCTGTAATGCGTGCTGTGTTAAAGCCACGGAGAGTTTGGCTTGATGCACGTAGAAAGGGGCATTTTCCTGGGTCAGCATTGCCGTAATGGACACCAGGGAGAGGCGCGATGGCTGGGGGCGGGGGGGAGAGAGAAAACATGGTGGAGGAACTAGTGAGTTTCCTTCAGGCACCCAACAGATACACGCGCACAAGTCTGCTCACACGCGCCACGCAGAGGGAACACCTCAGGTTAGTGGCTGCAAGGAGGGGAGGGGCGGTTGCCATGGTGATGTGGGGGGGGGGGAGCAAAATGGGATTTGTTGTATCAATAACCTTGAGGAGACAATG
>JAODLC010000123.1:30167667-30188055 GCA_026781145.1 Hippopotamyrus pictus | reverse complement strand
TCTTCCTCCAGCTTGTTCGTCTAACCCCCCCCCCCACCCGCCCACCTACCTACCTTGTTCTCTGTTTTTCTCTCTGTGCTTCCAGCGTACAGACAGCTGTCCAGGCCACTGCTAGAAAGAAAGATCTGTAAGAGTCCTATTTCATCCCTGACTCCCCACCGCCTCGTCTTCCGGTTCCTCTTTTGCTACCCTGCTTGGTCTTGCCATTGCCCGCTGTCATACTGCCCTAACTGCTCTGTAACAGCCTTGGCTCCACGCAGCAGAATGTAATACAACTAGGACACGATTATCTTGCTTGCGTCCCTTTTGCTGAGGAGTAGACTTTAGCAAAAGCTGACCAGCCCGCACCCCCACCACCGAATTTCATGTATCCTGCTCTGGTAAACGCGTACTTAATGTTCTAGACAGTGACTTATGCAATTAAATCTTCTGTTAGAATGGCCCCTCCCCATAGAAAAGCAGTGGTGGAGCAGGCCAGTGTGCACCAGGAAGCGGACCTCAGTGAGAGGAATACCCATACTGTCTCCCGTTGGTTGTCCTCATACCCATGCTGCCTCTCATTGGCTGTCCTCATACCCATGCTGCCTCCCATTGGCTGTCCTCATACCCATGCTGCCTCCCATTGGCTGTCCTCATACCCATGCTGCCTCCCATTGGCTGTCCTCATACCCATGCTGCCTCTGCTGTGCCCCGGACATCCTTTGGTTGGACCCCCAGCTCAGCATGACCACTCCTCGCCAGCCACAGGAAACTGGAGACCCGTACTCTTTCATAAAAAGAAAAATCATCCATTTATCAATCCATTTATTACAAGAAGTAGTTTTTTTTTTTTTTAAAAGGTCAAATGCTATGTATTTTCAGGGTAAAATGGGCTGTAACTTCCTGGTGAGATGTGTGACCTAATGTTTTTACTTCCTTATTCCTGCTCTCAGACATTTGAGCTGTTTTGGATTTGGTTGGGGTCTTGTTTAGTTTTCTACCTCATTACCCTAAGTGACGCCAAAGGGACGGCTGTCTCTCTCTGGGAGGTCATCACCTCCTGCCAATGATTGGCTCTCAGGGCGAGAGAGAGAAGCAGATGGGCGGGTTCTGGATCAGGGGGTAACACGCCTACGGCCCCCCCCCCCCCCATTTCTTACTGTGGAGTCACGGCTGCTGGCCCTTCATAAAACTGAATTAGCAACTGCAGATCTGCAAAGAATATAATGGGGGGGGCAGGGGTGGATGCATCTGGAATACATTCTTTATTTACAGAAACTTATCCAGACGTGTGAATTGAACTATTGCTGCAAAGAGGCTTCTACCACTGCAGAGGGGGCTTTACTTGCACAGAAATGTTCTCAGGGCAGAAGGAACGATTGGTTGAGAGAGAGAACCAATCAAATTGTAGTTTAGGTGGATCCAACCAATCGGATGTCTTGGTTCTGCCTCCTCCAGTCGCTTTCGCACACCTTTTCAATAAAGCGACTGGCTATCACTCTGAACTAATCATTGTTCCTGCTGCCCTCAGAACATTTTTGTGTAAGTAAAACTCCCATGATCCTTCTCCCAGCCAGCCGTCAGGATCTCTTTGAGCAGTGGTTGAATTTGATGAGCACCGTGATCCTGGATGGGAATCCCCTTCTCGTTTGGCTAAAAGCAGGCTTTGGCGAGTGGCGACCATCATGTACCGTGGCTCACAGAGTCCTGCATGGCTGTCTGCATACGTGGATCTCTGAATGGATGGAGACGGCCTGCATTAGCTACAAGGAGGAGGGCACAGAGTGCTGTGATAGGCCTTCTCACGCATGTCCTTCCTGGTCTTTAATTAAGCAGACCTCCTGAATCGGCTCTCTCCTTAGTCTTGGCACAAATTCAATTTATGGTTATAGTATCTCTTATGGGATTGAAGCTTTCTGCCAGTCTAGTTACTTTAGTCCAGGGGGCTGTCAGTGAGACTGCAGATTCCTCAGCGGAAATGATGAAGATTCGTTTGATGTGAAAGCTTGGCTTGTGTGTATGTTGGTTGCATGCGTGCTGCCGGCCCCGCTTATGTGGTCCATCCCTGGCCGCACTCCCGTGTTCGAGAGCCGAAGCCCGCGGCCGCCCTATTGACGTGCCGCTGTCACCGCAGTGACACGGCCTCCAGCGTGGGGTCCCTGGGCACGGAGGACGTGGGCGAGGGGATCCGCACTTGGCTGGGCGTGCCCCGCGGCAGGACATCTTCGCCGTATGGGGGCAGCAGTACCACCGGCAGCCTGGGGGGGCGCCAGTCTGTCACAGACACCATGAGTACCTACAGCTTCCGGTGAGTTCTAACCACAAGTGCCAGCTTCAGGGGATGGGGGAGGGGGGGCAGAGGGGTACCTTCCGTCTTCCATGAATGTACTAATAAAATATAAGGCCCTACTGCGCACTTAAGTGCTACTTTAGCTATTCTCAGCAAATATCACACTGTTTTCCTTTTCCTGAGCCATTAATAGTACACATTCTGCTCCCCATTATTAAGAAAAAGTACTTTGAGGTAAATGTCACCACCATATGTTCGTTCTAAAAGCCACCTTGAATGACAGTCCATTTATTGCATTTAACGGTATTAAAATCATGTGGGTTGACCTTCTCTGAAATCTCAGACAAAATGGAACAGGGTTACTGTAATCTTATAGTGAATTTGTTCTTGAGGAAGAGCTGCTCCGTCATCCATAGGGCCCTTCTCCTCCTGAAAGGACGAGTCACACTCAGTTTCATCTGTTTTCAGCCAGAACCACTGTCTGGGAATGCAGGGTCCATACTGCCTAGGAGATCCAGTCAGTGTCACACACACACACACACACACACACACAGAATACAGGGCCACCTCTTCACCTGAGCTGTCTGTCTGTGGACTGTGGGTGGAAATCCCACACGCATATCTGAGGTCATGTTCAAACCCCGCAAAGCTGTAGGTGTAAGGAGGCAGCCGCTTCTGCTTAGTCACCGTGCCGACCGGCGCTGTTCACATTCCCTGAACAAGTGCCGCCGCACCTCCTCTCAGCGCGACGTGACAGTCTCCGGGTGCGTTTTGGCCTCAGAAAGGCACCGATTAACGACAGTAACACGTCTCTGAGGAGCGGAAAGGCGCACCAGCCGTTTTCATTCCACATTCACACGTATGTGAAAATGCATCCATGGAATAATCATGCAGCATTTATAGTCAGTAGGGCCTTTCTCCAGCCTTACCTGGGGGGAGGAAGCCGGCGTAGGCGTGGGGGTGTGTATATATCTGCTGACAGACAGAGACATTGGCACTGACAGCTGTTAGCTGGCTGCTGTTGATAGAGCTCCAACCTGCTGCTTTTAGCCAGTCGCTGCATCCCCCCCCCACCGCCGCCCCCGCACCCTGGTCAATGTGCAGCCACAGGAAACGAAGCTCACGCTTGTGCGGAGAGCCCTAGGCAGTGCCCGCCCGTTACTTTGCATATACCTGCCGCCCATAATCCCACCGTTAGTCAATTAAAGGCCAGAGAACAAACACAAAAAAAAAAATCTGTCTGCTTCATATGAATTTCACAGGCCCTGGGGAGGGATTGGGGGTATTTTATCGGCTCTTTTCCAATCTGCCCTTCATTTTACACCCCCCCACCCCCAACTCCCCCTTCCCCTTTTTCTCTGTTTTACTCTCAATCAAAGGTCTTTCGCGTCGGAGCGGGAAGTGGACCAGACGTCGACGGGGCAGGGGGGACAGGCATCATCCTCATCCGCCCTGTCCGAGCTGCTGGAGGGGCTGCGTAAGAAGAGAGGGGGGTGGCAGCGGGCAGCCGACCCAGGGGAGGACAGCTCAGTGTCGCTGCCCATCTACCAGACTACTGGGGCCTCTGTCCTGCGCCGGAGGGCCTCTGCCTTGTCCCTGCAGGATGAGGAGGACGCCGAGGGGCCCCGGCCCGGAATCCTGAAGCCCACCAGCCCCCTGGTGCCCCGCGCCTCCAGCTTGCGCTCGTTGTCTGACGAGGTGACCGGCGGGGCGAGCGGCAAGCTGGGCCGCTTCGGCTCCTGCGAGTCCCTGGCGTCGTCCGTGACCTCTGCCGCAGCGCTGAGCCGCCGCCGCCCCAACCCCTCCATCCCCGAGGAAGAGGAGGAACGGTGCGCTCAGGCCCCCCCCGCCACCCGCTCCCCGCAGCTCATCCACCGGCGCATCCTGGGCGGCCTGGCGGCGTCCGAGGCCGGCGAGTTGGAACTGGGCGCCGAGCCGCTGGTCTTCCAGAACCGCCGCCTCCTCGGACACCCGGAGGAGGAGGAGCGGCTAGACGACGCGGCGGCAGACGCAGCCTCGGACATCCTGCCCGCCATCCGCCATGCCCGCTCCGTCAGCAGCCTGTCTGGGGCCAGCGCCGTCCGGGGTGGGGGCCGGCGCGCCCTCAGCGTGCACTTTGGGGAGCTGCCCCCCTCCCGGACAGCCTCCCGCCGTGGCTCCGACTCTGACGACTCCGGTTCGGGGGGGTGTCAGCGTCGGGGGGAACGCCTAGAAGCCGAAGGGAGCGAGGGAGACATCAACGCCGTGATGAAGAAGTACCTGCGCCAGGCTGAGGCAGACTGAGGTGAGGCCGCTCTTCATCGCTCTGTACCTGGCTCTGAGTGAGTCATGCAGACCCGAGTCATCCCAGCCTCCTCTCACCCACGTCTCCCCTCCTCCTCCTCCTCCTCCTCCTCAGCGTCTGACTGTACCAGAGGCCTCGGTGAGCACTTCCACACTTGGAGAGAAACCACTGAGTACCCTGTCAGCCTGCAAGCTGGATGCGGAGGCACGTTGGAAGCGGCCACGGGAGATATTTTAAAACTTGTTTATACTCAATAAAGATCACATAAAACCAGACTAGTTTATCCATGTGGTCTCCAGACGCTCAGGATACTGCACAGTGCCCTCAGAGCTCCATTTCTTGGGCCCCACCTTGAATAAAAAAGTTCAGCAACTATTTGAGGAAATACTGGATAAATTCAAGATGGGTCTGTAAATCATTAGAATCCAGCCCTGTACCGTCCTAAAGATATTTTTCCCATTACCTCATACCCTTGGCTGTGTTGGGAGCCAAAAGCGTTTAACTTTCCTTAATAGAATCAGCTAGAAAAATGCTGAATTGTGTACGCAGAGTTTTGCCCCATGACTCAGCATCTGCCCGGAACGTTAAGGTCAAATGCTGTCAAGTTCAGGTACTAAAAAAAAAAAAAACACGTCCATTGGGGGGCAAGCAAAGGCAATGCGTGTCAGGAGGCCATGACTGCATCTGGAAGGTCACCAGTTCAAGTCCCACGCCTGACAAAGTAATCACACATTCAGTGGGGCCCTTAACCACAGCTGATCTTGGGCGGCTGTATAAATGGCTGACCCTGTGCTCTGACCAGGCTTCGCTCTCGCTTGTGTGTGTCTTAAGCAAGATGGGACACGCAGTGATTCTCTTTGTACAGGTGCAAAGTAAAACGAAATGGGAAAGTTAACTGGGGATAGTTTGCCGTTTTCAAACTCACGTGTGTCCTATTCATATACGCTCCTGAAGAACACTGGGGAGTCACAGATCAAGCAGATTAAAAGGGCGACTGCATTAAAATAAAATAAAATAAAAAAAAAAAAAGCTGACCAGCAATGATCAGACTCGAGAAAAGTTTGAAGCTAAAGAAACTTCCTGTTCAGCCCCTAGAGTCATTTCAAAGCCATAATCTTTAATTGATCGAGAGGTCATGTGTCCATTTATGGACAAAGTCTATAGGTCATTTTATCCATTTGGAAATTGGGATGGTCCTTCAGATGAGTAACATCTTCAAACAGGAGGGATGATGCTTCTGACCTGGATGTCAGCTGCCACGGAGCAGATTGTCAAGTAGCACATACAGGAAGACTTACCAGCAGCGCACAGAACTGAAATGAAGCATCTTTATTTACAAGTGACAAATGGCATAACAGATCAAGTCAGTCCATCTACAAAGCCCAGTGCACATCTTCCCTCATTTATTCTGGCAGGTAGAAGCTCTCATTTTCAAGAAGCAGCTCTTATGACCTACAATTAAAAAGGTAGGAGACTGGTGTGAATATTCAAGTTTTATTCATGTCATCTTCATGAACATCATCAGCAAATCAGCCACACCATCAATGCTGAAACCATTTCTGAACATCTACCTCAGACTTTCTTGGCCTCTTGCTTACGTCCTCTTCCCTTGCCCTGAAAGTTTTGATTTCAGTTACAGAGCAGAAAATCATCCAATTACACACACACACACACACACACACACACACACACACACACACACACACACACACACACACACACACACACACTATATTCTAAACACTGGACCTACAGGGGACCTTGTAGTTTAGTTTAAATACTGACCTTTTTGGGGGGGTTATTCTCATCATCAGAGCCTTCACTTTGAGGGGGGAGGAAAGCAAGTTAGTTAATGTCTTACAGTAAAACTTGAATACTGCAAACAAAAGACATGAACCAGACAATTTCATCCAATGCAATTCACAAACCTACAGGTGTGGCACTAAAGTCAAACACCCCCATTTTCATACAGGGTGGTGAATAGCACCCCCACTCCTCCCCAATTCACTTAGGCAGCCACCTACCCATCATCTGCTTCTTCTGGCTTCTTTCTCTGGCAGGGAGGAGATCCAGTTACGGCATTAATTCTACTTGTTAAATTTCCCTTAACCCCCCATGATAACATCTTGCACTTCAAGAAACTTGGTTGCTAAAGCCTTTGACTACTTCATAAGCATAATGCCACCCAATAATACCTTACCTTTCCGGAGGCTTCTCTCTTTGTCGCAGGCTTCTTTGCTGGCTTAGGGGGAGATTCCTCAATCTCTTCCTCCTCTTCCTCCTCACTCATTTCTTCGCCAGCCTCCTCAATCTCCTCATCAGAGTAGTCTTCCACTGCAAGAAAACCCTCGGGGATTAATTTGAATTTTCTAGGACAGCTAGCTGAAGAGCCATGGACAAGTGCACGTGACATGGAATAACCGGTTCAGACAGCGTGAAGACTGGGGGGAGGGAACTTACATGCGACGTGTTCCCCACATATATAAACGGGTCCTGAGCCATTTTTCAGTCTGAACGTTATTGGCGGGTGCAGTTCTATGCCACAAAGGTTTACCTGTTAAAATGTGAAGCTCATTTACGTTAAATCAGAACCCAGGTCAGCACATTTATTTGTGAAGCCACCCTGCTCACCGTGGGCAAGCCGGGCGCCCGCAACGTCGCCATGGGAAAAGCCTTGATCTCATCCTGCCCTTGTTGTGTAACCAGCTCAACTACATTGAACTCGTCGTTTTTAGCGTCGGCTCCTAAGCACATCTAGAGAAAGACTCCGAATTAAGTTCGTCAAATTAGTTGAGCTGTTTATTTTATGCGTGTTACGCTTACGGTTCTCAGCGAAAGCTGATGCTGGAGCTCCGTGTCATCCGTCCTAAAGGTGCCGGTCTTGTTTTTCTCGTTTAGTTCACAACCTTTAACAGATTTCGTGAAGGACAGGAGGGGAAAAGGTCAGGTTATAGCGGAGGACAGTAAATCGTTGTCCACTGTTAAATAAACGTAATCTTTTAAATGATTCATTATCCTCCCAAAGCTTCCCTTACTCCCAGTTAAACAGTTGGCTAGCTTTTGGAGATAATGGTCTGAAGCTGAGTGATCTACCCCATAGAGTTGAAATAGGTTTTTCGGATTTGCTGGATTCGTTTGAAGCCATGTTCTCGGACACCTCAGACCCAGTTAAGTAGTAAAATTATCTTGGCTTATAAAGCCACCCGGCGTGACGTCCTTTCCCGTTGCGGGATAGAGCACTCCCTTTAGGAATACCCTATGGTAATACTGGGGGGGAAAAGATTACTTCTACTATGCAATGATTTTTTTTAAGAAGCGGCGGCTGCATTTTGGCAGGTGACTTGAATTAAACTGACGGCCAATGAGCAATAGGCTACAAAGCAGGTTATAATCAAGCGAGCCTGAGCCGGATGCAGCCTGAGCTTCTCCTCGGCAAAGGGAAGCTGCATGTCTTCATCGCGGACCGTCAGGCTGCCGCCGACACTCGCGCGTTATGGAGGCGCAGCGGACCCGATTTCACGCTGCATGTCCTCGGTTGCTTCCCAAGTCACAGCTTGTCATTCCGGACGTTTCTCTGCGGTTTCCTCATTAAGGTTCCCGTTTAATAAAAAGCCACAAACTTTTTATTCACACGCTTATTCCGCCTTCTTTAAAACTTTTCAATTTGTATGTCTCTGCTAGACTCCCTATAAACTCTAAATGTTAGATAACCGACTTACTCAAAGTTTTCATACATTATTTGGATATTTAAGCTATTTTAGGCCTTTTCTGTTCGCAGTTTTGACAGACTAACGACACAGTCCTCAGACTTAATCCTCCCGTTTTCCAACATAACCTTCAAAATGAGCCTTTTCGCTAAAATTTACTTAGCAATATTAAAAAGCGCTTCTAGTCCAGGTCGACTATGTAATACTCAATGAAGTCATTTTCACGAATCGCCAGTGTGAACCGGATAATACAGTTAAATGTAATGTAGTACATTTTATAATTGTCGATTTACGGGGAACTCGTGTGTAATGCTGTTTCTTGATTAAACAGACTTCATCGCTTGTTAAAAATACTGGTGTATACGTCAGCTCATGAGTGGTACATGTGTAAATGACCTCCTTACTCATGCATTTAATCTGAAACAGAGACGTGGATGGGAGGATCGATGAAAAGATTCACTGATAGTACGAGGCTCGCCCCACGTGTTTCGCCGTCCGTGAGAGATGCATCGTGTTTTTCGGTGAGTTTGATCATCCACATTGTGTGTGTGTGTGTGTATGTGTATGTGTATGTGTATGTGTGTGTGCGCGCGCGCGCGCGCGCGTGTGAGAGAGAGAGTAAGAGAGAGTCCCCCAAAAGTCTGAGTCAGTGCTGCTTTTTCCGTAGGGAGCTGCCATATATGTGGCTGATCTCCACAGCAACAGCTCCTACTGCATGAATTGTCATCACGCGGTTTCTTACGTGGTGAATCTCTGGATGAGTTCACTGAAGCACATCGGTGAATAAGTTTGTGTGTGACGCTCTGTATATTAAGTGTGCACAAGCTATGTGTGATTGTCTGAGTAATTGTGTGACACGATGCGGGTGCTGGTGAATCTGAATTTGCGGGTCAATAAAATGGCTGCATCTGCTTGCTTATGGCTGGGTCTGTGTCTGCCTATCATACAGCTGTGTGATGTATAATTAATGATGCCCTCTGGCCACAGAGACACAAGCTCTAGAAAAGTGCTTAGGGGCTGTGACCCTCACCCCCTGGAGTTGTAGGGCATAGCCCACCCTCTCCATGCCATCAAAGATGATTAGAAAGGGGGGAGGGAAAAAGTAGTATGTATAGGTAGAGAAAAGAAAGATCACAGCCCAAGGCTGTACAAGCACTGTCAAAGTCCACAAACAGCTCGATAACCAATCCACACATTAGGTTACACTCTCTAGCACGTGATTCCCAACGTTACCCCGACATTGGTCAGAGGTCTTTAAGTACCACGCCACCTGCTGCCTCTGTGTGTGTGTGTGCCTATAAATAGTTCTTGATGGAAGTACATGTGACTTGTTGCCGTGGAACCCTCACACCGCTGTAGACTGTGCCTCAGGTGGGATTATTACCTTTGTAGTGGAGGCGCTGATGAAATTCTAATGCCCCCCCCACTCACACAGACGGGGAGTGCCTTTGAACGATCCTTTTTTACCTCTGACATATCCGCCGAAAGGCAGATCACGCTGCTCTTTCCCCACAATGAGAGGCCATACCGGATTAGATTGTGTCTAAGAATGCAGCCTGAGATGGTTTGTTTGTGTCTCTCTCTCCCTCTCCTCTCTCACATCGTTCGGCTGCCTCTCCCTCAAACTTGCCTGCCTTCCCACCCTCTCTGCCTCATTTGCCTCTTCATCCCTCCTCTCCTCTGTCCATCCCTCCTCTTCTCTGTCCATCCCTCCTGTCCTCTGTATTCCTGATGTGGCATTGACCTGCTCAGATCAGCATATCACAGATGCATGGATGACTCCAGATTGACCCTGACCCAGCCCCCCCCCCCCCCCCTGCTTTGATATGGCTTCATTACTTTGTAGGGCTTATAAATGTTTTCTCTTCCACTTTGAGTGCCATCGTCGTCACCCCCCCCCACTCCATCCCTGCAGTGCCTTCTCTTTAATGCAGCTTAGCCTGTATGCTTGATGGGGTTTGGTGGTGTTGGGGGGGGGGGTGGAGCCTCGTCAACATGCCCTATACACCCCTCCACCTCCAACCTACCAGTGGAGTCATAGATCAATCGCTGGATATCGGATGGCAACACACACGCAGTAAATCTATATTTATATCCCTGCTCTGTGTGAGCCAGAGAGAGGGAGTCCACTGCTCTATCTGTGGAAGCGAAAGCAGGGATCTCTCTGCTCGTCCCACGCATACTCAAATGCCCTCTACACTGCGAGTAGGCTGTGATGTTCTGGCTGCCTGTTAATGGATTCCGGTGGCTCTGCAGGCCCAGAGAATGTTCCCCTTACTGTTTATTTCTGTGTGTTTTCTATATTTCCTGTCTTCGGCGGGGTGGGCTGTCACATCTCCCTTTGTTTGCTCACCAGCTTTGCGCCTATCTGTCATTCAAGGACCCTTATTTCAGGAAAATGCCTTTCAGACTCATGATCCATACTAAATGCATCAATGCAAAACTCAGTAATTAAGTATGGCTACAGGGCAGCCAGTATAAACCCCTATTAACTTTTGATAAAGGAATATTTGCGAGCCCAGCTGTTATTTTATTTTTGGCTTGGAGCTTTCATAAGCATATTAATGCACGCGTTACAAAGCCAAATGAAGGCATTCCGTCAGACAGTGAAATGCAGTTGGCCATCGAGACAGGTTAACGGGAATAATTTATACGAGGCTATTTTGAGTTGTACATTGTTATTCGGTGGAATTAAAACCAACCAGTTCGACACGACCTTGTGACAGCTAATTATTTAACTTGCTGCGAACGTGACCGTCAGTTGTAAATCAATTTCTGATTAAAATGTAATTCGCTATTATTTTTCAGTAGTAATCAATGTATTATTTTATTCAGTAGAATTGACCTTGTAAAAATCTGAGACACCGTATCCTCGCTCCGTGTGTCAGTACAAGGACCGCCCACTTGGCCTTCAGCACCATGGACAGAGCTACGTACGGGAAGCTCTTTCACACTGCGTGCGCCGACGTGAATCACTATAAGCTCTTACTTTTCCATTGTGTCCAGTCTGTTAAAGCCTTAGAAGATCAAATAAAATTGTTTTATACCTCGAGTGGTCCTTTTAAGGATTTCTCTTGACTTCTGAGTGTTTGTAGATGATCCGAACAAAATGGAGGTTCACTGGGAAACTGCCAGCGTGTAGCCTGCATTGCCTTGTCTTGTGCTTCCAAAAAAAAAGACTAAAGATATTTGGATGAATAATTAAAATCACATCTGCTTAGTCTAACTACCTGCATTAGTAAACAAAAAACGTGTAAAACAATGCAATTGTATACGGACTAGGAGAAAAACGTCTGGTTTGTTGCTTTAATGATTTACAGGGGGGTGATCGGTTGTTCAGTGTCTATATTCATGCGAAATCCTAAGTGAAACCATCCTTGTACTTCATCTCCGCTTCCTGGCGTCTCAGACTCGATGACAGTCTGGAACACTTGCAGAGTTTAATATTAACTGCACGAAATCGGGTCAGACAGACTCCCACGCAGTATTTTGCTCAGTCCACACTATAGAGGTCATCTACAGACGTTTTAAAATAAATCGCTGCAAATCACTGTATTAAATTATTTTGTAACATGTTCTGAGATGAATCCTTTTGAAACTGAAGGAATCAAGCTATTAATTGTGTAATAATAATAATAACAATAATAATAATATTCATAATAATACAATTACATGGATTAATCAGTCTTCTAGCTATTTAGTACAGGGTCGCAGGGGGACAAACTGTATCTCTGACAGTGTTGGGCACGAGGTAGGCATACCCCCTGGACGGGGTGCCAGTCCATCGTAAAGGGCACACGCTACGGGCAATGTAGAAACGCCAATTAGCCGGAGAAAACCAGCGGAACACTGGAGGAAAATGCACATTCCGCACGGGCTGGTACGGGATTCCAGCCGAAAATCTGGAGGGAAGAAAATGAGGGGGAAAGCAACCGATAACAAACGCCTACTACAGCAAGTGCATGGGTCTGCTTGATGCCCTTCCCTATCTAAGTCGGACACCTTTCACACGTCTTTCATTATTTCGTTTGAAGATGGAAAGAAACCAATCATACATAGGAGTAATAGAAGTCCGCCAAAGCTCGACAACTTATTTAACCACCTTGGAATAATTTGAATAACTTCAAATGACATGTATATATAATCCACTTACAGAACACGTACGTCAGTTGTACACAGAAATGTTTTTGTGTTGACGCGTTGCTGCATCTTGCATTGATATATGTGTGAAGGAAATCGCAGCGTTGCTAATAACCTGACAAACGCCAGCACAATGTAAGCATGCAAACACTCTTCCCTCTGACCTCCATCTCCCCAGATGAAATGCAATTAATTCATTCACTGAGGCAGCTCGTTCATCCCAACATAAAATCTCTGCGCGTAGCGTATATTTTGCCTGTAGCCTCCTAAATAACTTACAGCGCAGCTTGTCAGCAGCTCGGGTGCAGATCGCGTTAGGAGAGCAAGGGAAAAAAAAAGAAAAAAAAAACCTTCTTAAGCATTTGAAAGGTCGACGTCGGGTGGAATTAGTAATTAACTAATAAGTATTAATTTCGGTAAATCGTTGTGATTTGCCTCGAATGGTATTAAATACCTTAAAAGTATGAAAAGCGATTTCAAAATGGCGAGATATCCGTTAACGTTAGTTTATGAAACGTAACTTTAAACACAAAAGGAAAACTCTTTTAAAAATATTTTCGGCTGTATATAGCTGTGGAACTCGTTAGAATTTAAATAGATCTATGTTTAATACTTTAACTGATACTATGCAAATTCTGGACAAACAACTACAACAAATAGCTCCTAAACGTGTTCTCACTCAGTCGCAGGTGACTAGCAGATGCAATAAAATTAAGTCCGAGTGTATCCTTCAGATATGGAGGGAGAGACAGAAAGGGGGGTGGGATCGAGCGTGTCAGGGAGGGGTGTGTGAGGGAGACGCGCACACTGCGGAGTTCAGGCGAGGAGAGGAGCGTAGAGGATAGTGAGACACCGCACCGACCGAGCTGTACAGCCCACCGGCGCATCCAAGGCGGCTGTGCCAGTAATCGGCAGCGTGGTCGTGGCAGATATACTGGGGGATTTATCGACTCTCATCCGTCTGCGTTGCAAGTTGGTAATAAATCGGACTGTAAAGGACCATGCTGGCTATACTCTCGGTGCTGAGAGTCGTACTTACAGCCGGGATTCTGCGGGGTCTTGGCTTTGCTCAAGGTAAGCTTAATATGGTTTCGACGGGCTAAATTAAATTAAACAGCAAATTTACCTCTGTACAATAGAAGGTCTGTGAGCCCGAGTTCGCCTTGGTTATCTTTATTTGAGACACGTTTGCCCTGTTACCGGTTTTCGCGTTGCCCGGCTCGAGTATGACTTTCGAAAGTAATTTTAATGAAGCCACAACTCTCATAAAGCGGAATACAAGAGTAATGGGAGACGTTTGGAAACGCAGGCATTTTCGCATTCTGCATTGAAATATCTGTGGTTGTCGTTCTGCGTGGGGAAAATGCAGGGCAATGCACTTAAGTCAAAAATGCGGAGGATAAGACAATGACCCAGAAATGTTCCTTATAATAAAAATCGCGTCTTGCATCTCGGCAGTGTTTGATGGTTGGCGTGCATGTGTGCGGCCGGTGCTGCAAAGCGGAGGTTCGGCGTCGATCTGCAGCGCCGTGCGCGCGACGACAACAGTGAGCACTGCGGGTTCGCATCCCGACCTCTGCGTGCTTTAATACGAGTGGCGCTACAAACTGAATTATAAATCACATATCGACCCGCTGGGACACGCCGCAAGTGCAAGGGTAGACTGGGCTATTTCTCCCGACCTTTACCAGCGCTAATATAATTATACGTTAAAAACACGATGCATGCGGTAAGAGTGTTACGGCAGACACGAATGACCTACATGTAACTCTTTTACTTTGGAAGAGGATGTTTTGTTTTTCGGCCGGTACACATGAAATGTTGTTTGCTTTTTTTATCAGGGTACATTGGATGCAAGATTTGATTGATAGTTGCATGTCGTTATTTTTTAATTACAGAAATCGTTCCGACAAACACACTTCCTTTTGAGGAGGAAAATGCCAAACTAACCTTTGTTAAATATAGGCTAAACTTGGTCATGAGAATGGGCTGTATTGGGATGCACGGTTTAGCGTGCTATCGCGTTGTCTTGCAAAATAACAAATGTTTTTTTTTCTGACTAGCCCTTTAAGCCAAAGCTCCACTGTCGCCGTCCTCGTGGTTAAACGCGTCCCTCCCCGGTGGCTTCGCCCTCCGCCGCCGCCGCCTTGTAAAAGCAGCTCCGTCTGGCGTTTGGACGGGGGAGAAGGTAGCGCGAGCGCTGAACAAGCGACACGCAGTGAGACTGGCCTGCTTACGGGGCACGTATACCACACCGCTTCCGCGCACGATTATTATTCCAACGCAATTTATTACACTGGTTTTTGGGGCACTAAAGCACTACAGACGTGCAGTCCTTTGGTGGCCCGCTGTGCGCTCCGGCCCCGCGCCGCCCGGCTCCCTAATTACCGCGCCGCTATTGTGTCTGAGCGCCGGCGACCGGCCTGTGACACATTAGTGCTGGGAAGCTGGGGGTCTTGCTTTGGCATCTCAGCGCTTATTTTGCTCCTAATGGGCGAACTGATGAGAATTAGTCATATTTACTTATGAAGAATTTAAGGTTTATCGGTTCTGAAAGAGTCACAAGATATTTGAAATGAATTGTTTTCGATTAAGTTGTATGCGGAGGGAAATGAAACAAGCTGCAGGTTTCTTAATTGTGATCAATAAAAACCATTCTAAATGGATAGCTGTCGTTACTTGAAAGCCGTAAAGGGTACTCCTCTCTTGCTATCCAGTGCTTACTTTGCTGATATCGCAAGTCTGAAATGGCATAACGGGGATTTACTGTAAATGTCTGAAATGTTTCTCTTTTTTTTTCCCAGAGTCATGTCGCAGTAATTTTCCGGACTTATTTGTCTGTTCACATTAAAATACTCTCATCCGGGATACAGCTGTCCACTTTCATTCCAAAACCGTTTTTATAGACCATGTCTAACTTATCCATTCCGATATGCATCGACTCAGGCTGTTTTCGGTATCTTCTTTCTCACCATAAACATTACCGGCATCTGTTTACACTTCTGTCGTTTGGGAAGTATATTGTGCCGGTAGATGGGGGCTATTTTTGGCCGGATAATTGCAGCCGAGGGAACTTCAGTTTCACATTTATCTCCGATAGACAGTATACCAGATACCAGGTGTCACTGGCGGGGAGCCATGCGAAAAAAAAAAAAAAACCATAAACTGGGCATTGTGTAATACTGCTCTGAAATATTCCCACAACAGGCTGCTATCTAAGTCCAAAAAAGTGATTTAACATGAATGTTACACCATTTGAGATTAACAATTAATAGCTTACGCTGGAACAACATATAGGCCTAACACCAGAAACAGAACACATCTTGTAACATAATTGTACAGTTGTATTTCCTAGGGATCCACCTGGAAATGTCTGTCTGTCTGTCTGTCTGTCTGTCTGTCTGTCTGTCTCTGTCTGTCTGTCTGTCTGTCTGTCTGTCTCTGTCTGTCTGTCTATCTATATAAGTATAAGGCAAATTATTAACTGTTTATTTTGTTGATATAGAGAGGTAGGCCTCCTTGTCATTTGCACAAAATAATTGCATAGCATTAATATTAAATTCAGATTTATATTAACATAACTGTATTAATTCTTTAAACCAATATGATTGGATGATCTATGAGTGCATTCGGCTGAAACATTAACACCTGAACAGGTAGCTGAGCCCAAAAGATGTGGCAGTTGCCATTAGTGATGGTCCTGAACAGAAATGACACTTCAAAAGGCGTGGGGGATGGATACTGGATACTGTCAGTGTCTCTTGGGTTTAATGTAGCTGGAGGTTAATTAAACCAGCGGCAGCGTACAGTGATAATCCTGAAAAACCTTGTTCCCCATCCCTTTGGTGGATGTCTTACCTGAAGTGAAATTAAATTTGTCATCCCATCCATATAGAAGTACAGTACATGGTGGAACAATACGACAAGTTTTCACAGCCACAATGCAGCACATGTGCAAGACAGCTTGTACATGAGACAAGTGAGACAAGCAATCAATATACAAGTAATACACATATCATACCTCCCTTCGGCTGAAGAATGTTTTGTGTTTTTAAAAGCCTGATTTTCATCTGGTCAGTGTCATTCCCTCTTAATGGTGTTATGAGTAAAATGCTGCCTCTGGTTACAGTAGGTAGCAAAGAAACATGATGCATTGTGGTTTTTTGGGTTCATAGGCCCCAGAGCATGATATCATTCATTTATTTATTTTTTTGCTACATTAAAAATGACTCGTGGTACAGCTCATGTATTTGTTCTGCGTTATTAAGCAGAGTTTCAAATAATTGAGATGGTCTCATATCTCCGTTCGATTACCTCATCGCGAATATCAAGGCAAACCTCATGGGGGTATTACCGGAGAAGACAGGAAGGATGACGACGCGATGGGAAAACTAGGTCATTTACTGCTCTGTGCTCATATTTCTTCATCAGACTGGCTCATTGGCTCCAGAGATTGACCTTTGACCTGTGTCATCTTTATAGACAGGATACCGGGCTTCAGATTCAGCCCTGTGCCCACGGAGCGGTGTCTGTCATGCCCAATTTGAACCCAAGCTGCTCTTTTTGGTAGAACTGTCCTCCATCATAATTTTAGTGCAGCGGTCCCTGGATTAGTGTGCTCGCTCGCATGTTGGACTGTGCTGCCGTACGAGGTGTTTGCTCTCCCTCTTTCTCGCCGAAGTCATCTAATGGTCAGATTCAGCGGCTATTCATCATTTGCTGTTGATTTCAGAAGAGTCGAGGCTTTGAACACAGCGTCGGATGGGTCGTCCCACACTGTCAGTCGCTGGCTGGATTAACCCGGTATGAACCAGTAAGGTAACTGACGAGAAGTGGATTAAAGTACCTTGTGACACAATAATAAGGTCTATTCAGTTCTTCTGAGTATTCTGAGTGATTAGGTGATTTTTCTGCCTTCAGCTGCAGTGTAGCCATCCACCCAAACATAGTAATGAATGTTCTGTTTATATTTACGTTTGTTCACGCCTTTTGGGAGTTAACACTCTTCAGTGCTCGCACGTGTGTCTTCTAAAGACTGAGAAAGGCACAGCTGTGGTGATATTAGGTGGCAATAAGTATTCAGTCCCACGACCCCGACCAGGATTAGCAGGAGATTTGGGTCCCAATGGCTGTAAACGAAGGGAAATGCTTGTACGTTTAATATGTTATTGCCTCATCTGGGTCACATTATTTCTTCCACTGACTGCAACTTCTAGAAAAGCATTTTATTTGGTTTATAAGCGATTGTTTTCATTCTTTGACTCTCTCAGTGAAGGTGGCATCTCCATGTCTTGGTTCAGCCAAGCTGCTATAGAAGGTTTGGCTGACGGCCGCCGCACTTTCCCTGGGGAGGGCGAGACGTCACGTCGGGCCGCAGGGGAAAGGGTGTGTGGGCCGAGGTGACCTGGGGGGAGAAGCTAGCTGAGCTCTCACAGTGTCGCCGGGTCAACCACGGAAGGGGGGGGGTGATGGAGGGGGCGAGGGGGCGTTATGGATGGGAGCTGGAGAAGCTGGGGGGGCTATTGTGAATGCTGGAAGGCAACACAGAACACGCTCAGTGCATCTCTGTGGGAGGGGGCCATTGACATACCGCTCACACCCTTCCTCACTTTGCATGCAGGGACAGTAGGACGGAGAGATCGAGGTGGCTGGATGCAGATGGGGGGGGGGGCGGCCTGGACTGGACTGCACTCCTCTCATGAGCCGCTGGTTGTGTTTAATATCCTGCCCATCTTCTTTAAATATGCCGAAGCAGAAGGCGAGTTCCCATGGGATTTTGGAAATTCGGACGGTAGCCCCCGCTGTGGGTTAGGGGGCCGCGCCTCTGTTTTCAAGGAGCTGCATGATGGAATTGGGAAGTGGAAGAGAAAAAAGATTGACTTTTATGTGGAGGATGGGGTTGTCATGGAAACGCTTATGTCAACACAGAGTACATCTGATCGCACAAACAAAACAGCAAAAATACAAAAATAAGATCTCCACTATTTTTCATGCGTGTTTTTTGTCTGAAACTGCCATTAAAAATATCCTAATTTTGAAATCCCAAACAAGTTATAATTATAAACAAGTAATAAAAGGTCTATGAATAATTTGAATAATTATGCAACTAATATGTATGTATGTAGCTACAGTAGAAACATATACATAAAAATAAAAGGTTTTTAACCTTGGTTTATATAAGTTCTGTCTGCAAATATCCTCTGGTACTTATTTTTGCTTCTTGGGAAGTTATCGATTGTTAGCAACGTACTGTAGAAGTGTAGACTGGAATGTGAAATGGAGGGCAGCAAGTCTATTTATGAGATGTTTTACTGGATTGGTCTTACAGAAGCCTGAATTGTTGTTGCCTTGTGAGGGCTTGTTTTTATGTTCCAAGTTCTGTGCTGTGATGGATGTTTCTAGCAAAAAATAGTTGGCGACCGCAGGGGGGGAAATGCCCCTTCTTCTGTCTGGCCCTGGGTCTGCTGGTCTGCCGGTTTGTGGGGGCCGTGTAACAGCCAGCAGACGGCGCTTGGGACAGCGCCAAGTGTAGAAGGCTGAGGGGGGATCAAGGTCAGGGAGAAGGTGCAGCGGGCTGGGGTGGGAGGGTGTGGTAGGGAAGAGGAGAAGAGCGTGAAGGTTGGTGAATGGGAAGGCAAAGAGGGCTGGAGGAGAACAGAAGGGCAGAGAGAGGCAGGCTAGAGAGACACAGCTGTGGCAACAGACTGGCGGCACCTGTGAGCGACTGCTGAAGGAGCAGGGAGAGGAGCAGGCAGTGGGAGCCATCTGCTCACCGCCGCGGACATGCCGGAACTGCGAGTCGACCAGCCCGTCAACCCGCCGGTTCCGGTGGCTCGGCTGCGCCCCCTGGTGCCCGAGTCGGGTCCAGAACCAAAGGAGCATCCAGAACGCCTGGCAGCCAGAGCAGGAGAATAGTGTCCAAACAGGCAGGATCTGAGACCCCCTCCTACGGTATGTGGATCACATGCTCATCCATAGGCCCAGAATATGATGGTATCCCAGCATTCCTGCGTTCACCTGCCTGATTACCAGCAGAGCCCGGTGTTTACATTCGGGCGGAAGGGGGGGGGGAGTGCCTCATGGAAAAATGCCTCGTTCCTTAACTACCAAAGCCCCACCCACTCAAATCAATCTGGTAGTTCCTACTCGCAAAAGTCCTTCTGGTAGATTTCATTTACTGGGCCTCCAGACCTATGCAGTGCTGGGCCCCCCCGAATCTGCCGGCTGCGCTGGGCCCCCCCGAATCTGCCGGCTGCGCTGGGCCCCCGTATCCATGCCCTGGTCAGAGCCGCTGAATTTTCAGAATTGTGAAAAGTAGTCAGAGGTGAGGTGGGAGGTGCAGGTCTGGACCTGACCCCTGGGGGTGTCCTCTCTCTCTCTCTCTGGCCCCTGGGGGTGTCCTCTCTCTCTCTGAACAGTTGACTGTACCTGTTACACGATGTTTCATCTCAACCATCCACCCTCTCACTCCTCCTGCAAGTGGGATGTTTTACACTCCTAATGAGTCAGTCTGCCGGGCGTGGTGCTAATTGTGATAATGGAGTGAATTCTAGCACAGAGTGGTGGTGAGGCGGGGGGGCACGGTGTGTGGGAGATGTGAGATGATCGAGGCGGCGTAATTGTAAGGGAGTCTGTATTTTTTTTATTTATTTAGTTCTAATTTAATCAGTCTTCACAGTGGAATCGCTCTTCCCTCATTACATCCAAGTAAAATCCCCCCCCCAATACCAACACCCCAGCTTCTCTCCCTTTCATGAACCATTTAACATGTTATGCATTTTTCAAACCCACTGCCTCGGGCTCAGATCGTGGAGTTCGGTGCTGGAGTTGGGCACCCTAGAGTCTGGTACCAGTCGGCGTGTGATTCCAGGCTGGGGTCTCAGGGAATGACACTGGACATGAGCTGCCATCGTGTGTCCCAATGGCCGCAGCTGCTCCTCTGGGGGGGGGGGGGGGGGGCAGGGGGGTCAGCCCCCCCGCAGGCCTGC
>JAODLC010000123.1:30141806-30152950 GCA_026781145.1 Hippopotamyrus pictus | reverse complement strand
CTGGCCATGCTTTCCGGCCATGACTCGCAGGGAAAACATCACTGACGGTAAAACGCACCATGCGCCCCCTGCTGGCCATGCTTTCCAGCCATGACTCGCAGGGAAAACATCACTGACGGTAAAACGCACCATGCGCCCCCTGCTGGCCATGCTTTCCGGCCATGACTCGCAGGGAAAACATCACTGACGGTAAAACGCACCATGCGCCCCCTGCTGGCCTCACGACTGCCGATTATGTAAAGCTAACACTGACGCGCACAGTTTAGCAACAAACGGTAATAAAAATAGAACAGAAAGCTATATTCTGCGCTAAAGTTTTACTTTGGCAGATTTAGGTTGCCGTGGTTCATATCCATCCTAATGGTTCGGTAAGCATGCTTACGACTGGAATGTTGCTGGTTCGAATCCCTGACCAGCAAGGTACCGCCCACACGCACTGCTCCCCGGCTGCTTAATAATAGCTGCCCACTGCTTTGTCACATGGGTCAAATGCAGAGGACACATTTCCCTGATGTGCACTGTGTGCTGTGGTGTGTCAACAATGACAATATCTCACTTTCTTGACCACGAGTGAAAACTTCGAGGTCACACTCAGGCACTGCTGGCCCATCAAGCTGATGAGCATCTCCAGGCTGTCAGACCCACTAACTCTGGCTGGCTGCCCCTCCCACCTTCCTGTTCCTGCCTCCTTTCAGGCTCAACCTGAGCGACAGTGATATGGTCACCATCTTGGACGGGGATGAGGGTACAACCCGCATCCTGGGCCAGTATGTTGGTGGGACCAGCCCTTTCAAGCTGTCCTCATCTTCCCCCGACCTCACCATCACGTTCCACTCGGACCCGGCCGGCCTGGTCTTTGGCAAAGGGGAGGGCTTCATCATCAACTATATGGGTGAGTGAGAGCGTAGGGCGGTGCTGACGGAGACCAAGAAGGAAGAGTATAGTGAGAGAACAACAGATGGCAAAGAGGCTGTAAGAGGAGCCTGATGAAAGAGTTGCTTCTTTGTTATCTTATCTGTCTTTTGTTATTAATAGTAGTACAGTGATTATAAATGTCTGAAGAGGGAGGCAGCAACCATAATAAGCTTTTGCATCAATATGTGCTTGTTTTTTGTATCATTCTGAGCAAAAACCTGTCAATGTGCATTTAAAATGGAGCGAAGACTAGAAATAGAAGTGCAAAGAGAATCATCAAAGTTAGCACGACACAAAAATAGGGTTACATTTTACTTTTAAGAATTTTATTCCTTCCAAGAAAACAGGTGCTAGTTTCACATCATCTTCATGCATCTGATTGTTTTATTGAGATTCAGCTCTTTTATATGCAGTCTTTCTCCATGTCCTCTCTCATTACCTTCTGCCCCCTCCTCCTTCACCCATGTCTTCATCCTTTCATGCACCAGTTCCTCATTCTCTCTGTCCTTATTCACTCACTTGCAGTTTGTCTGGGCTCTCCTCCTATATCCTGCTTAGACACGCTCGCATACACACACACACACACACACACACACACACACACACACACCCACTCATAATTCTGATTATATGTTAATAATAAGATTGCATTGCCCATGGGAAAATAGTGATTCAATCAATAAGCAACGGATAAATCGGCAGACTTAGAGCTCCAAACTGCACGCTTATTAAATCCTCCTGGACCAGCAGTACAAGCAGAAAATTGCCGTAAATTGCAGTTTTTTCACCATTTTCATCTCAGATGGAAAGAGAAGCAGGATGCGGTCAATATGACATGAATAATTGATTAAAATCATTGTCACTTAGAGAGCCCACAGGGGGCATTACATGTCGGGTCAATTAACACGTCGCTTAAGGAAAATCAATGCCTTTGTTTACACTTTAGTCAAAGATCTTCTGCTGAGGAAGTATCTGTAAGCGGTGAAGACGTGGCGATAGGAATGTTTCTAAGTGATTTTGACATGTGTCTCAACCCTCGTTAAAGGGGACAGACCTAGAGGCAGCGCCATGAAATGCGTCTTATCCAATAACCGCTGGCTGTTTGGGATCCGACCCATGTGCTGTACCATTAATATATGGTGGTCATAATATACCCATAAGTCATAATATACCCATAAGTCATAATATACCCATAAGTCATAATATACCCATGAGTCATAATATACCCATAAGTCATAATCTACTCATTTCAAGTTTATCCCATGACGTGACACTGTTTCTGAACCATAACGATGCTGTTTTGCTTTCTGTCTTTTATGTTCTGGTACCAGAGGTCTCCAGGAACGACTCGTGCCCAGACCTTCCTGAGATCCAGAACGGCTGGAAGACGACGTCCCACGCGGCACTGGTCCGGGGCTCCCGCATCACCTACCAGTGTGACCCCGGCTATGACCTGGTGGGCAAGGAGACCCTCGCGTGCCAGGTGGACCTCACCTGGAGCACGCAGCCCCCCTTCTGCGAAAAGAGTGAGTGCAGTAGCAGGTTGCGTGTGCGCAGCTGTGTACCTGAGCGCCAATATGAAGTCAGTAACAGAATGCAGACGAAACCCTAAAACATACCGGAGCTCCATTTCTCCTACACATTCCATCCGCATGACCGTGATCTGAAATGTAGTGACGCACCAATGTTTTGATTGCCTGCATCTCCCTGTCTTTCCCCTGCTTCAGTTATGTACTGCTCAGATCCAGGCCACGTGGAACACTCAACTCGCTCACTCTCAGATCCCAAGCTGCTGGTTGGAACCACGATCCAGTACACTTGCAATCCTGGCTACATCCTACAGGGCGGCGCCATAATCACATGCTATGGACGAGAGCCTGGGACCCCAGTATGGACATCTCGTCTGCCCCATTGTGTCCGTGAGTTACCCTAATGGCCATGCTGTGATGTTCGAAAAAGTAGACCATGAAAAAGGAAGATTGTTATATGTATTAATGTTCAATTCTATGATTACCATAGAATTATCTTACCCTCCAGCCTGTGTCACGTCTTAAGGTTGCTTTTGTAGGGGAAAATGGACAATTGAAATCCGTAAATCTTTTGCTAGAATTAAAGATTATTTTACTAAGCTGGAAGATTGGGACGGAACAGTATCTCAGCGTTTAGCACCTTTACTTCACACTTTCAGAGTTGTGACTTGGATTCCTGACTCTGTGTCTGTGCACAATCTCCCTGTGTTTGTTCAAGTTAAAAAAAACATGCATTTCAGGTGAACGTGGGTTTCTAAACAGCCCATAATATGAGTGTGCGTGTACCTTGCCCCTGACATCCTGTTCAGGGTGTCCCATACCTCGTTCCCAGTGCTCCAGGGTCACTGCGACCCTGTACTGCAGTATTTACCAATCCGGTCCTCAGAGACCTATAGACAGTCCTTGCTGTTGCTCCCTCTCAAGTCCCGGTAGGGAGCAAAAAGGTGAACTGTCTGGCAGGCAGCTCGGAGGGAGCAAAAAGGTGAACTGTCTGGCAGGCAGCTTGGAGGGAGCAAAAAGGTGAACTGTCTGGCAGGGAGCTCGGAGGGAGCAAAAACATGGACCAACTGTGGACTAGATTGGGAAACACTGCTGTACTGGATAAGCAGTTATAGAAAATGGATGTAGAAAATATCCCTTTGTGAATACGTGGAGGTTTGATGTACGGTCAGGAGCAGGCATGGAGTCACCGATGCTTCCCCCAGCCTGTTTCTTCTGGCCTTTTTCCTACATGTCAATCTCCAATCTTCTCCCTAACCCTCCCTCCTGCACCAGCTGAGGACTCCGTCTCCTGTGAGAATCCAGGCCTCCCGGAGAACGGATACCAGATTCTCTACAAGAGGCTGTACCTACCTGGGGAGTCTCTCACCTTCATGTGCTACCAAGGCTATGAGCTTATTGGGGAGATCACCATCAAGTGTATTCTGGGAAATCCATCCTTTTGGAGTGGACCTCTTCCACTCTGCCATGGTATGCTCTCTAGGAAGGAGAGATAAGCTATACATTAGTCTATATAAATTAGTCTGTCATAGTTTTGAAGGCTCGTCATAAACTCATAGCAAACCTTTTTGTATTTAGTCCTCCAGTGTTTCAAATGTTTAAAAGTTATTAATCAAGAAAAAGTCATGATAAAAAAATTTGTGAACATGAAAGTAATGGCAGTATTTTAATTGGCATTGTATGCAAGTCAGTGACAGTGAATAAAATATGGTGTTCTCTTTTAGCTAACCATGACTGCTTTGGTAACCATGCCCTAGAAGGTAAGCGTGTCACTCATATCAAAACGCACTGCTCATCTCAAAGGAAGCTAATGTTTTCTGTTCAGGTGTTTCCTCAGACTAGAAGGTGACTTCTGTCTCGGTAGTCTAGTTTTTGTTAATCCACCATTAGTATATCTTGTTGTTTACTTATGGTAATTTTCTATGGGGAATCTACTGCATTTTCAAATCGCCACACAAATGGCAGTCAGACCATATTTATATATGTCTCCATTCAATGCAAAGGTGTTTTAAATGGGATCACAATTTTACATTTAACAAAACTGACAAAGCATGCATACATAGTGCATATAATATAATATAATATAATATAATATAATATAATATAATATAATATAATATAATATATGTGGAACAGTATTTTGTGTGTTAGTACAGCAGTATATATACAGGACAATAACAGTACAGATGGACCTGTTTCAAGTACTGCTGGAGATCCACAGATGTGCTCAAATGGAAACTTGTCAGCCTGTTAGCTTAATTCCACATTATTTGAGGGTAATTCTCACTTCCACCTGCATATCCCATCTGTCTCCTCCCTCTAAGTCGCTGAGGCAACAGCAGATTCCTCCTTTGACGGAGGGAACATGGCCCTTGCCATTTTCATCCTGGTCCTGCTTCTGTCCGTCCTTCTCGGTGGGGCTTATGTCTACGTCACAAAGTAAGCAAACCCTTTTATTGAGGACTGAAACCCAATGCACTCTCTGAGACCCTTAACTTAATGCAGCGGCGGCGAACCTGATCCATGGAGAGCCGGTGCCGGTTTTTGGGACGACCTCTCAATCAGCCAATAATGAAGCAGTGGTTCTCAGCTCCAGTCCAGGGGACCCACTGTTATTGGCTGACTGAGAGGTCATCCCAAAAACCCGCACCGGCCCTCCATGGATCAGGTTCGCCAATCTTCACTTAATGAGTCTTCCTGATAGCTGAATACATTTTATCACCATTACTGAGCACCTGCCCTTAACCACTGAGCCTCAGAGCTTTATCATTCCACATCTAATTTTATCATATTCAAGGGCAGTTAAAGCAGGTCTCCTTATCAATTGTTAAACTATACTTGACGTTCCTTCTAAAAACAAACTCTAAAATGCAAAACAAATAACCTCATAGTGGCTGTCTGTCTGCCTGAGAAGTTCTATCATGATGGTTTGAAAATGATTTTAAACTTTCAGCCGCTGAAAAAACTGCAGGCCAAAAATGAATCAAGGCTTGCTCGATGTGTACCTCTATAGTGAAGGTGCGATTCCTTCATTCACCACAAGATAAGAGTCGCTGTAGCGCACACGGCTGCAGTGAGCAGCTTGCTGGCTTTGTCAGGCCCCCAGCCAGAGACAAAATGCTGCTACGATTCACTCTGACGGCTTCACAGTTTTTAAATGTGTTGTTTTCCCCTGATGGTCATCTTTCAAGATGTAACATAAGCCAGAAAAACAATTAAATAGGCATACATATTAAAATTATGCAGGTTTTTTTCTAATTTGACTGTAACATGGATAGTGACTTGTTTAACACTGTCTGTACTTTATCAAGGGTCCACCTCCTCATTCTCTGCGCTGAATGCTAACTTTGTATCTACATGAATTTCTTCTATTCTTTAAAAGAGCCCTATTATGCTCATTCTCACTGTTCATAACTTTATTTTTGGGTTTTACTGGAATAGATTTACATGCTTCAATGTTAAAAAAAAAACAACATTATTTTTCTCATACTGCACATTTATATTCCCTCTGTCTATAACACTGTCTGAAACGCCCTGTTAGAGCTTTAAGCCCCACCCCTGAGCAGCCTAGTGTGCTCTGATTGGTCAGCTCGCCCCATATACAGACAGGTCCTTGCAGGTAGGCAACCAGTAAGGATTGCGCTACTTGGTGACCTCACCATGTCACAGAAGTAAAGGCTGGAATTCCGACGAGGCGTTTCAGGCAGGGTTTTTGTGGTGAGAGTTACTCCCTTTGGCGTGAACTTCAGGCCTTAAGACACTGGAAAAGCATAATAAGGCCCCTTTAATATGTATATGCCCAGTATATCATTTGCTGAGCCCATTTGTTGACGTATTAATCTTACCGTTATACATTCTGAAAGGAGTCATGCGTATTCCAGTAAAACCAGTGTCATTTGTAATCAGCAGCAAAACTGGACAGATGATTGACAATAAACACTTAAGAACATGAATTTTCTGCCCCCCTCCCTAGGTGTCGCTATCATTCCAACCTGCGCCTCCCTCTGATATATCCCCACCCCTACAGCCAGATCACTGTGGAAACCGAGTTTGACAACCCTCTCTACGAGACTGGGGGGGTGAGCGATGCTCCTGAACACCTTGTGGAAGTGGCCAGACATCTTCATCCTCACCCTCACCTTTTCTTGTTCTTCTTTTCCCAAAGTCAACAGCTGTTGCCTATGTGTGTCCCAGAAAACACACAAACACAAACACGCACACACACACACACACACATACTTCAGGCACATGCAAAGGGGGGGGGGCTTGGGTTGCCCAAGTATCTGCGTCTTTTGCCTGATTTAACTTGAACTTTTGATTTGTTAACCTGAGCCAACCAAAGCAGAGGGCGTAAGTAAGAAAAACTATGTTAACTTATGTCCTTTACAAATACCATTATGGTTCTCCTTAGGCTGTCAGTACTGAGCCACAGGAAATATATTTTTGAATAAGAGTAACAAACTCCAAAACATGTTACTTAGCACTGCCGCATTACTATGAGTGTACTACGCGAGTATCATTGACCTCAGCATCCCTAAGTGTGAGTGAAAGGTCCTGGTCTGAGTATTTTCATTTACCTGTTACCTCTTAACGTGTAATTTTGTAAGGTCTTACATGTAGGACAACATTTCACTGGTAAAGAAACCATGAGACCGACAGCTAAAGTTAAAAACGAGATGAGTTTTCCAGTGCTGTTAGGCAGTTACAGTGAATAATGCAGTGCGGACCAGTGAATAATGCAGTGCGGACCAAACTGGGCTGGTAAATATAAGACTGCTCTAGACACCATGACTATTAACTGCTAATCATAGGTAGCTAAAGAGGCACGCTTAAGCTAATAAGAAAATGTACCTCATTAACCTTTTCTGAGAGGGTTCAGCTGCTTAACTCTTTCCTTGTTCTTTCATGGTGAGAATGAAAAGAAAAAATCTTTCCAGACCAACTCATGTTACCAAGAAATGAGATTCAAATTTTCCACCCAGTATATTTTTGGGGGGGGGGGTGCTGTGGTTTGGCCTTCCTTTCCTGTAGACATCTCACATTTAAAGGTGAGGAAAATCCCAGAATCAGAGCCATGGCACAGTGTATCTCAGGATGCCAGTGTTTCAGGCACGAATTCCCTCCTGTAGACATTCTGTGATCACATGGATAAAAGCATGATGTTAGCAGCAAGGCACAGGAACAATATTATAAGCATGACATTTAAATTATATGATAAAACCTGCAGAATAAATACATCCCTCTGTTTTCTGCAGTGGAGGGCCACAGTGTCACGACCACACTGTAGAGATGGCAGATGGTAGTCCCCCTTGACCTCGAGTGAGCAAAGTTCAAACAAAGGGAAGATGTCCAGACTGGGGGCAGCAGTCATACGCAGACCAAGGGGGTTTTAGACCACAGTGCTAATGCTGCCTGCTCTGTGTCATCCTCTAAATGATTATTTTTCAAATAATATCAGACAGCAGCTTTAATAGTGAATCTATGATGCAATATCCTCTATGTATAATCATAAGTATTTGAATAAGAAAAATGTCATATTGTAAATACCTAAAATAATGCTACAGTTCTTTGTCAGTCACAGTTACACAGTAGTGATCAGTCCAGTTTTCTTATAGTAGAGTTGTGGGCACATGATGTTAAAATGTCATAGAAAATCAGAGTTTACCCGAGGTACTATAGATTCTGCGATTGGACTGCTTAGGGAGCGATAACATCAGCGTACCGTGAAACTCACGCTGAGGACCCACGCAGTCTGCGAGCCGCCCAGTATCTCTACTAGTGCACTGCAGTAAAACAGGTCTGAGGGTCGTGGTGGCAGCATTCCAAGCAGGTGAGAGCGAAGTTTATGCTCCTTCTGGGGGATTCCCAGACCTTCCCAAGCCGCCAGGTACATCCAGCATGTCCTGGATCTTCCCCCGGGCCTCCAGCCAGTGGGACATGCCTGGAACAGCTGCCTTGGGAGCCGACCGGGTTGCATCCTTATTAGATGTCCAAAATACCTCAGCTGGCTCCTCCCAGTCCAGAGAAGCAGTGGCAGAGAAACATCATTTTGGCTGCTTGCACATGCAGCCTTGTTCTTTCAGTCATAACCTACAGCCCAGGGACATAGACTGACCAGTAAACCACGAGCTTCATTTGACAATACAGCTCGTGTTTCACCATCACAGACCTGTTCACTTCCCTCAAGACTGCAGCCACCAATCTGCCTGTCACTCTTACGTTTCCTCTCACCATCATTCATGTGCAAGATCCTGAGGTACTTAAACATCTTCACAATGGTCTACGGAGTCTACTTTTTCAAGAACAGCACAAAGGGTGGACCATAGGCTTGGATTTCGAGGTGTTGACTTCCATCCCCACCACTTCGCTCTCAGCATCTAACCACTCAAGCTGGAGATCCTGGTGGCTTGATGCCAGAACCACAAAATCATCTGCATATAACAGAGGTGTCACCTCTAGCCTCCATGCCGACATCCTGTCTGTGAAGATCACAGAAGGCCAGATGCACCCTTGCTGGAGACCAACACCCACTCATACCACATAGATTTAGTGCCAAGTTCAAAGACCAAGCGCTTATTGCATTTACAGAGGGACAGAGTAGCAGGCAGTAGCAGCCCTGGTCCCCTGTATTCCAGCAGCACCTCCCACGCCTAGTAAGCGCTGAGGCACATGGTCATCTGTGCCTCATCCAAGTCCACAAAGCTCATGTAGCCTGTGTTTGCAAATTCCCACAAGCCCTCACAAAACTGATATTTGGATATTAAATTAATCATAAGAGCCACTTGTGGTTAAGGTTGGGGGGAGCCTGTGTCAGGCAGCATACAGGACAAGGCTTGGGTACACCCTGGATGGGATGCCAGTACGTATCAGGGCACCACCCTGGATGGGATGCCAGTACGTATCAGGGCATAAACACACACGGCTACAGACTCTGGGTAATTTAGAGACATCAGTTGTCCCAACTGCATATATTTGTACTGTGGAATTAAACTGGAATATGGGGTGATCATGCAAACTCCACTGAGGGACTGATGACGAACACAGTACTTGTGTGTCTAACTGCTAAATATTGCTAAAGCAAGATATACACAATATGGACAAAAGTATTGGGACACACATCTTAATCACTGAATTCAGGTGTTCCGTTCAGACCCATCACCATAGTTGCATAAAAATCAAACACCCAGCGATGCAGTCAGGTTTTTGACATCTGTGAAAGAATGGGTCGTTCTGAAGAGCTCGGAGAATTCATGCGTGGTAGTCATACGATGCCACCTTTGCAATGAGTCTATTCATGGATTGTCCTCCCTGCTAGATGTTCCATGATAAACTGTAAGTGGTATTATTGCAAAGTGGGAGAATTTAGGAACAACAGAAACTCAACCATGAAATGGCAGACCATGTAAAGTCACTGAGCGGGGTCACCGAGTGCTGAAGCACATGGTTGCCAGATCTCTGTTGACTCAAAAACTGCAGAGTTCCAAACTTCCTCTGGGATTAACCCCAGCACAAAAACTGCACTGGGAGCTTCATGGGATGGGCTTCCATGGCTGAGCAGCTGCATGCAAGCCTCATATCACCAAGCGCAATGCCAAGTGTCAGATGTAGTGGTGTAAAGCACGCTGCCACTGGACTCTGGAGCAGTGGAAATGTGTTCTGTGGAGACGAATCATACTTCTGTCTGGCAGTCTGATAGATGAGTCTGGGTTTGGCAGATGCCAGGAGAACGTTACCTGTCTGATTGCATTGTGCGAACTACAAAGTTTGGTGGAGGAGGGATAATGGTATGGGGTTGTTTTTCTGGGGTTGGGCTGGGCCCCTTAGTTCCAGTGAAGGAAACTCTCAATGCTTCAGCATACCAAGACATTTTGGACAATTCTATGCTTCCAACTTTGTGGGAACAGTTTGGGGAAGGTCTTTTTCTGCTCCAGCAAGACTGTGCCCAAGGGCACAAAGCAAGGTCCATAAAGACCGGGTGAGTTTGGTGCGGAAGAACTAGACTGACCCACACTGAGCCCTGACCTCAACCCCATCAAACACCTTTTGGCTGAATTAGAACAGAGATTGTGAGTCAGGCCTTCTTGTCCAACATCAATGCCTGACCTGACAAATGCTCTTCTGGATGAAAAGGGCAAAAATTCCCAGAGACACACTCCAAAATGTTGTGGAAAGCCTCCCCAGAAGAGTAGCAGCGGTTATAGCTGCAAAGGGGGGGACCAGCTCCACACTGATAGCTATGGGTTTAGAGTGGGATGTCTCCTCCTCTGACGACTGTGCCTTTTCCCATTTCTCTCTCAGAACTCGCACCCTACTGTCATTCGTCAGTCGAACACAGACTCCAAAATCAAACTGATAATCTGTTTGTTTGCTCATGCCTTTAACCTTCCCAGTCCATAAAGTTTTTTGTTTGTCATACATTTACTTTGTTCTTTGTAAGTGTCTTTGAGTTTTTGAAAAACGTATTAAATATAAATAAATACATAGTAGTACCTCTCTGTGGGTACCATGTATATACTGTTATCTTATTAATCGCAATATCTTGTCTTCTTTTCTCACTCAGGACACAAGAGAATATGAGGTGTCAATATGAGGGGCATCTCTACGCTTGAGGAACTTCCTTGACTCAGCCCCCATCTCCCCCCAGTCATCCTGATCCCTGCCCCCCTCCCACTTCGACTGGATGTAAATACCCCCTGAACC
>JAODLC010000123.1:30114547-30128370 GCA_026781145.1 Hippopotamyrus pictus | reverse complement strand
AACATCCAGAAGGAGTCCACCCTTCACCTGGTCCTCCGTCTTCGTGGTGGCATGCAGATCTTTGTGAAGACCCTGACGGGTAAGACCATCACTCTGGAGGTGGAGCCAAGTGATACCATTGAGAATGTCAAGGCCAAGATCCAGGACAAGGAAGGCATCCCCCCTGACCAGCAGAGGCTGATCTTTGCTGGCAAGCAGCTGGAAGATGGTCGCACTCTGTCCGACTACAACATCCAGAAGGAGTCCACCCTTCACCTGGTCCTCCGTCTTCGTGGTGGCAACTAAGCACCCATTTTGGTCTTATGGCTTGATGTCTTTGTTCCCTGTATTTCACTCTCTTCACTCAGTTTCCCTTAATAAAGTTGAAGCATTCCTGAAACTCTGCTCTTGTCTTTCTTCCAAATTAGGGTGAAAACCTTGGACTGACTAGTATGGCAAGTTCCCTAGAATGGAAAAAGGGAGCTGTGGATAAGGTGTACTCATCTGCCTTTTTTCTAGTTCTTGCTTTTACACACTAGCTTCATGACAGTGTTTATGGTATTGTCATGGGTGGCTCCTTCACAATAATTTGCTGCTATATTATAAGATGGGGGGGTGGGGGTTATATATATATATACGCACACACACAACTATTACTGCCTTGGTAGGCTATTGCATTGAATCTCTTAATAGCTGATTAATTTTGCTGCCCTATATTAAACTACGTTGGGTTTTAGGTTCTGTTTTAATGTGGAGATTTTATGGGTAAGTACATGAAATATCACTGACCCAGCTAACCTACTGTGTTGGTAATGGAAGCTGGCTTAATGCCACTAGATGGCGCCTAAACAGTTTTTGGAATGAGCAGGAAGCATTTCTGTTAGCATTTTCCGGAGTATTAATCTTTCAGTATTCAAGTTCAGTCTGCCATCTGACTGGAGAATGAGCATTGGTACTTAACATTTTATTAGTGTTATATTTATTACTGTATAAATACTAAATACAGGGATAAAATTTTTAAGATGACTAAATATTCAAATCTCACTTTCATTTCCCTGGCATGCATGTTTATCTAAAATAAGAAACTGCAGTATTACTGCTTTTTAAAATCATATCACACATGAAAGAAAAAAAAAACCTAAGGTTTAATTTATACTAATGTATGACTTCTAACGGGACCCTCAATTATATTTTGGTTTGCATGACAATTTATGAATTATTGCATTTGAATGCATATATGCATCTATTGAATACATTTTTTTTTGGATAAACACTGGTGTTTATATACTCGATGCATGTGATGAGAAAAACTTGAAGATATGCAAGTTCCTCAGACATGGAGCAGTGATGGGATTAAATGTTTTTGGCTCAACAGCAAGTACTATGGACACACAGTCATGCTTTATGAGGTTGATTCCTGCCACAGCTGTGTGTGTGTGGGGAGTGTAAGAAAATGTTACCAGTTCAGACCACTGTATGGCTGTATTCTTTTTTATGTTCACCCCATTAAATTTTCTGAGAAGTTCAATATCAATACTATTCAGTGGAGTCTGGTCCCTCCAACGGTTTCTTCCTTCTAGGGAGTTTTTCCTTGCCACTGTCGCCTATGACTTACTCCCTGGGGGCTTTGTGTGGGGATGCTGTAAAGTGCTTTGAGACGATGTAATGTGATAACGCGCTATGACTTGAAAGGTACTTTATATCTACAAGTAGACATTCTTCTGTGTGTTACCTTTAAGAAACATTTCTCTTGACCTGCCCATTAATGCATTACAGAATGTGCAATCCATTGCAGTAAATGGACAGCAATACATATTTACACTTACGCTATAATTTTCAGATGTCTACCATCTTGGACAATTCTCTTACAATTGTAATTAGTATCCACAGAAAAATTTATAACTCTAATGTGTACTGGAGAAAACTTATCTAGTGGATTTGGTACACTTTTGGAAATCCCACAGGTACATAGGTCTGGTACTGTTCTGTATATAACCTTTGCCACTAGTGTCAATGAATATTGTCACCAGCATGTGTGGTGGTTCTATACAGAAGTGGGTAGAGTACTGATCCCAGAGAACTCCACGTAAGGGCTTGGCTACATGGCTACAGATATTATCCTTAAAATGAGTCTCAGCACAAGCTCACCCTTGAATGACTGACCATCCATCCATTCAGCAGGTACAGGGTCGCAGAGACCCTGCTGGGTATCCTGAGAAGCTCGGGACCCAGGGCGGGGTCCTGACAGAATTCCAAAACCAGTCACCATTTTAATGCTCAAAAATGAATACTGAAGACATACTTAAAATGTATCAGTGGAGCAATTAATTCATAATTCAATTCTCCATCAACTGCATCAGGAATTAGCATACGTGTTGGAAATCCGGAATTACACGTATCACTTCTTGTCGGCATAATAGAACAGTATATTCTGAAAAACAACGTTTAAAAATGATTCGTGACTGTTGCATGTGCATGAACATCACGAGGGAAACATGTTTCCTCGTAAACTGTAGAAGCAGCCCATTTGTGATCACTGAAAAATAGCAATGTTAAATGTAATCGCCTCGTAAAACTGATGTATCCGATGACTGCCTTAACAAAATAAGGTATATTTTTGTACATTAACCACAGCTCCCACATCCAGTGATTCCGTCGAACGGCAGCGAGGTAAAACTGCAACTCCCGAAATCCTCCCTTAGAGGTGTGGTTATGCTAGACGCCATAAACACGAAAGCAAATCTACTAATCCAATCCACCCACTTCAAACAGTTTTTTTGAATCAAAGAAACTTGGACTTTAAAAGATAAATGAAATGAAGCATGTAGTCAGTTTGTTTGTGTGGACTGCCCGATCGGTCATTTCGGGGTCTTTTTTATATTTGTTTGTGTTCTTTATATTCGGCTGGCAGTTAAGGTAGAGACAATATTCGCAGCGTGCAGATACCAGCATGTAAACGACAATTTTATTTTTTAAGTGATACCACAATAGTGACATTGATTTCTCCGAATTGCAGTTATTTGTGCAGTGCGCTACAAACAGGCAACAAAGCCACATTATGGCCACATCCAAATCGAGGGCGGCTGTGGGACTTGCAGTCGCAGGATTACTTGTGCTTGTTTTGGGGATCGTCCTAGTGTTTGTGCGACCTCTAATAATTGACGATCAAATAATAAAGGTAGGTAGTTTTTCGCAGCGTAATTGACTGGCGAATTAAACTAGAGAAGCTGTTGGAAGAAGTAATTTTCATGTTTGCTTCCTGGTCTTTTTAATGTGACCTAATTTGCGTGAGGTTTCTAGAAAACTTTAACGCTTTATTCCTTGTTTCTCGCTGATTTGGTTGGTTTCTCGCAATGACTATAACTCCGTCGCGATTCTCGATGTCGGATAGATAATGTGTTAATAATAGTAATGAATAAGAACTATGTTTTGATCACACCACGTGTGTCGCCGATTGGGGTGCAGAACACCTGCATGCTTCAGGAAAAAGGATGATCCCTAAATTCCATGAAAGTGCATCCTGCGCATAAGCATTTCATAAAACAGACACACGACGTGGTTCCGTAACATTTGTGTTTAATGCAATAAAAATCAGTATTTATTATAATGTATGATTATAGTTACACGTTAAATGTCTTGTAGGGCTCTTAAGCCGGGTCACACCGTCGTCCGTCAGTTTATAGTTCACATGTGATTTACTGAACATACTGTAAATGTGAAATACAAATTTAATTTCAAAGGGAAGAAGTCCTATCCGTTCTTATGTTATATCCGCATCTCTTTAAAACGATAATAGCGGTTCACAGTACTGGTACATTGGAATCCTTTGGTTTTCGCATATAAGATCTATGAGATTCAGACATGTACAGGTGAGAGAAAAGCTTAGGTCGGTCATTTGTCCTGGAGCAGGTTTTGGGGTTCAGGGCCTCGAACAAGGGCCTAGCAGTGATATGATAACATTGCTGACCACGGGATTCGAACCAAACTCTTTGGACCGACAAACGGATCCTGTCTGTGTAAATGGTAAATAAAAGTATCATTATTAATGAGATACATAATGAGATTATATTAAATAATATCTCACAATCCTTCGCCCCCCCCCCCCCCCCCCCCCTTTATTTAACCTGTACTTCTGAACCTTTGTAGTTTTCAACAGTCTTATTTAACTGAAGATGAAGAATGACACTGGAGGCTTTAAAGTTCACCAATTAAAGCATTGAGATATTTTCAGTGAAGTAAATATGTCACAGAAGGCAAATGCAAAATGTAATGGAAGTGCGTTAATCAGTATTCATCAGGTCCGAGACATTTCCAGGAACAAAGATTTAAACAGTAAGTTGCTAGTCTTTATTGTTGTTGGCATGTGCAAAAAGGAACAAGGAATTACAGCTCAGATTGTGGTGAACTGGTAATATCACTTTTCCTTTATTTCTCTTTTTTGACTTGCCAGCTACAATAGCCTGTTTGAATGAGGAGCTCTCGGCGTTGAATAGGAAGTTGACTTGTGTCATACTCAGTAATGTTTCTCTCACCTTCATTTAGCGCCTTGAGTCATGAGTATGAATCTCCAGCTCTATGTGACGCTTTTTTCTGTTTCTTTGGTTTCAAAATATTTTGCACCGCTTGTCACCTTGATGCTGTTAATCTCATACATTTTTAAAGTATCTCAATGTTCGCCGCAGAAGCTGTTCTCGCTACACCCTTATTTTACATAAAGCAACTTGTATCATTATGCATTTTCATACCGTAAATTTAGCTATGTGGTGTCAGTCGATAATAACCATAGAGAATTTTACCAAGGATGCACCCTCTACTGATGAAAATGCTGTTTGGATGTATTAAGTTCAACAAAATTAAACTATACTTTAACATTGTATTTGAAATTGTGGCCTGTGTTAGTCATATCGATGTGCAATAACAATTTATTGTAAATATCTTCATTTTTTTTAAGTGGGTCAGGCATGATGTCCAGTCAAATAAAACTACGACCCCTATCTTGATGGTACGGGACATTAACACAGCTGCCGATGCCTGAACACCTGCCCCTTTTGCACAAACGATGGCAGGTGCCCCTACTCTGAGGTGCTGTGTGAGATGGTCATGCTAAATTTACCTAGGGGGTCTCCCCTCCCCCCACCCCTCAGAATCTGCACGGCAGTGATCTGGATGACTGACTGGTTGGGCCCTCTCGCCTTGTGTCCCCTGTGAGAGAATCCTATAGTTGCCTATGATAAGTTACTAATTTGTGGTTTCCTCTGTATAGTGTATGGTGGTGTTGGATGGTGTGTGGTTTGCGTGTGTATATTAGTGATAAATGTTATTCATTCCAAAAGTGAGTGCGCTAAAGACTCGGACCGACCTCCACAGCTTCTCTCCTCAGGCCATAAAATCCTTCTAAACCAGGACCCTTCTGACATCCCTCTGCTTTCATCTGCTGCATCTGCACTTCGCTGCACGCATTGTAATGCTCATAGCTGCCAGAATTCCCTGCCCATAATCCTTCTGAATAAGAAGTCAATGCACATATTCACTTTGACTTGTTGCACTGTATATAGATTTGTCTGTGGTTTGCTTGTGTATAGTCAGTTTTATGTTTTTATATGGTGTATCTCTTATCTTTTTAAAATGTTTTAATTTTATTGGATTGATAGGTTGATGCCTGCACCAAGAGAAATTTCTTGTAAGAATATTTAATATGAATAATTAATATGAATATTTACAAAATTCTTGCTTCACTGTATTGTTTCAAAGGGATTGAAAATTTCAGGTAATTTTCCAGAAACTTTCCATGGGAAGTAGGGGGTGGGAAATTTCTGGAAACTTTTTTAGAAATTTTCCAGGGGAAGTTAAGGTAGAAATATTGAACTCTGTGGAACTCTGCACGGGGTGTCAGATACAGCAAAGAAGGGAAACCTTGAATAATGCAACAAAGAATAAATCAGAATTGGGGTTTTATGTGGTGTGAAATACACAGGTCTGTGTTCAGTTTCAAATGCTGCAGTTGGCTAATGTCAATACTGTCTATTTTGTGCTTATTGCAGAATGTGGAGATCAACCCAAAGAATGACTTGTCCTACACCATGTGGAAAGACATCCCTGTGCCATTCTTCATGTCGGTCTACTTCTTCAACATCCTCAACCCTGATGAGATTCTGAATGGGGAGAAACCATTGGTGGAGGAGAGAGGCCCATATGTCTACAGGTATAGGTCACACTTTAGCTTACAATGAAGCTACATTTGCAGTAAAACTACCTGTAGTAAGCAATGAGATTATGCTTCTGTGAGTAACTTATGAATGATGTTTATCGTGTTTAGGTGAGACGATAATTGGCTCAGTCACCTGACCCTCTGTCTGGGCACTGTTGGGTGGTTATTCCATTATCATCCATGGATTTGTCTTTGGAGGACTTGCTCTACCATAATTGGTCATGCCCCTGGTGTTGGGGGATGGGATATACCTTATATTGTTGGATAAGCACTATTTTGAAACATGTGGTTTCCTGTTTTGGACACAAGACACATGACTTTGGAACAGACTTCCTCCAGCCTTCATTGCTGTTTACCTCTAGACATCAGCAGATTAGCGTTAACAGTAACATTGTGGGGTTGTAGGACATTAAGTCTATTCTGTTACATGAAGATTTTTTTTTTTTTGATCTGACTCTCAACTACTTTGTATGCTTGCAAGCTGTCCCCCCCACCCAAGTCCTGTCATGCTTTCACCCAAAATCCCTTGCTAATTTTCCACCTTTTCTGACATCACAGCCCCTCCTCTTTTTCAGGGAATACCGTCAGAAGGACAACATAACATTCCATGCCAACCAGACCGTGTCATACCGAGAGTATCGGCAGTATCACTTTGTGAGGAACATGTCTGTTGGCAGTGAGTCCGACGTGGTCACCATCCCCAACATGCTGCTGCTGGTATGACCTTTGGCACCTCTGCCTTTTTATTGGGTTAGCAACATGCTAAAGGTGTCACAGTGAAACTTGCAATGATATTGTTAGTTAATGTTTAATAACCATGCACCCTTAATTTGAGTAATTATTTAGCTACCAGCATTTTACAATACTGAATATCCTCTTCTTCGAGTCGGCACATGCTGATTGTTCAGCACTTTCTCCTCCTGCAGCTGACCTAACGTTACCATTGCTTCAGCAGAGCTTATCTCGTCTAGCTACTATGTGCAAAGAAAATAAAATAAACACAGTCTCTGAACTTTGCATGCATATTGTCATTTACCCTAACAAGTGGAAAATGTTTAACATCAGCACAGGCTGCTTTTTGCTAACACAGTATCACTGTGTTTTTCTTTTCTTTTTTTTGCAATTCACGCTTAACCCTAAACATGTGGTGTTTATGGGAGCTTGTATTACTTTGTAAAAGCATTTTAATATTAGAGATTTTGTCCATTTCCACATGGTACTTAAATTTACTGGATTGAGTACAAATTGAGGTACAGACCTTTAAGGACACTTGGGTAGATTAGAATATTAGAATACTTGGGTAGATTAGAATATTACCCTACACAATTACTTATAACGACGTGTAGTCTCCTATTTCCTAAAGGTATGTCGAGTACTTTATAGGCAGAGCTGCGTTGGTGTAGATTATGTAGTACACGGCTACCAAAGGATTCAATGCCCCCCTCCCCTCCTTCCCTTAACCTGATAAGCCTGCCTTTGGTCGTGGCTAAGAATGGAAAGAGCCTTTGTAGAAAGGCCTCCACCTCCATGCTGGGACTGCATTCACTTCCTGTCAGGCGCTCTGCTCTATATGGCACAGGCGCTCTGCTCTATGCTCTATTTGGCACAGATGCGCTGCTCTATATGGCACAGGCGCTCTGCTCTATGCTCTATATGGCACAGATGCTCTGCTCTATATGGCACAGGCACTCTGCTCTATGCTCTGTTTGGCGCAGATGCTCTGCTCTATATGGCACAGGCGCTCTGCTCTCTGCTCTATATGGCACAGGCGCTCTGCTCTATATGGCACAGGCGCTCTGCTCTATATGGCACAGGCGCTCTGCTCTATATGGCACAGGTACTCTGCTCTATGCTCTATATTGCACAGGCACTTTGCTCTATGCTCTATATGGCACAGGCACTCTGCTCTATGCTCTATATTGCACAGGCGCTTTGCTCTATGCTCTATATGGCACAGGCGCTCTGCTCTATGCTCTATATTGCACAGGCGCTTTGCTCTATGCTCTATATGGCACAGGCACTCTGCCCTATATGGCACAGACTCACCTTTGCATCCCTTATCCCCCAGGGAGCAGCAGTGATGATGGAGGACTTGTCACTGGAGTTACGCCTTTTTCTTAGCTCCATCTTCAGTGCCTTCAAGGAGGAGGCCTTTCTCACTAAGCCAGTGGGTGAGCTGATGTGGGGCTACGACAGCCAGCTGGTGCAGTTCCTTAACAAGTTCTTCCCGGGCATGCTGCCTGCTTCTGGCAAGTTCGGCCTGTTTGCTGAGGTCCGTGATGCTTCTCCACCAGCTGCGATCCGCATGCTGACAGGGCCGTTCACCTTCTAGATGCTCTCAAATGATGATAATTTGTGTCTTTTGTCTTCCTGTCCTCTCTTCATATCCACAGTTTAACAATTCCAACACCGGACTTTTTACTGTGTTCACCGGCCAGGATGACATCAGAAAAGTCCACAAAGTTGATTGGTGGAATGGTCTCAAGGAGGTGAGCGAAAATACCCATAATGCAGATAGTCTTATGATCACCCATTAGTTGTGTGAGTCTCTGGGCCAGGAGAATTCTGCATTGTGGGCGTGTGTGAAACCAGGGCTGTGGAACTACAGGCCAAACAAACAACATGTGGTCCATGAGTTGTTTAGCATTCCAGTAATATATAAAGTAACCCCTCTGCAGAATATTCAAGGGTCGACTTCCATCTCTCTTCTTTGGTCCTAAAGTTTTCTTTACGCTCTGCCTGTTGCTGCTTCTGTGCAGGCTCCTTCGGCCTGCAAGTGGCCTTCGTTTTGGAAGGATAATGGAATCTGTGCATGACTTTTTCGAAAGTATGACTTGGTGTGAAAGACGGTGGCTGTGAGTGAGATTCAGGGTTTCGTTTTGGGTGGAGTTGGATTTTCCCACAGCCGTCGGACAGATTTGGTTCGGTGGGTTAATCCTGTCTGTGTTGCTTGATAGCCCTTGTTAAAGGGTGATGAATATAAACAGCATAGATGGTTCACCGGAGTCTCTAATGCCCCCACACCAGCTGAGCTACTGGAGGACCAAGCAGTGCAACATGATCAATGGGACTGCTGGTCAGATGTGGCCCCCCTTCATGACCACGGAGTCCACCCTGCCCTTCTACAGTCCCGATGCCTGCCGGTAACCCTAAATATCTACATTTAACTCTGTTTATTTGATAAATGTTCTAATGCTTGAAAATCTATAACATTACCCTGCATTCCCTGTTTTCCCAGCATTTTCCCCCTTAGTAAGTGGACGTATTATTAATTTAGAAGAAAGTTTTGGCTGTTATTAATATCATGATAACTTCTACAAAAATTATGGATTAGAAGTTTGCTAGCTGAAGAGAGTATGCCTCAGATACTTAAAAGGTTTTTTAAAAATCAGTCCAAATGTCAGTGGCATTATTCATCTGTGACTGAAATTAATTTGTGGAATAAACCTCTATATCACTGGGCACTGAGGGGCAGACAGAAGTCTGCATGCAAACAGCTGAATCCGGCATGTTCCATGTGCTCGACTCGCTGCTCTGCCTTGGCTTTGTGTTGCTGATGGAATTTGGTCCTCATGGAAAAATAGTTGAAGATCCCTGTTCTATACTTTTTATTTTTTTGTGCAGTTTTTTTTATTATACAGTTAATCATATGTCTTTCTGGTTTAAGGTAATCCATTTTTATGGTATGGTGTTCATGGTATGGTGTTTTATTGTTAATTTTAAATGTCATGCTATGTTTGACACTTGCATGCCGCATGTCATCAGATGTAAGAGCATTAGGGTTTGACTTTTAGCATGAAGTGGATAAAACATCACTACATTACATTAACCAGTGTGCGGTGATGTAACAGTCCTTTATTACTAGAGATAATGTGATGGTAAAATTAAATCCACCAGCTTATCTTGTAAATGATTTGCTTTCTTAAGCACAGATGAGTCATAGGTTTGGTTTCCCTTTCTTGCGATATCTCCTTCCCTCCCCTTCCAGGCTCGTTTTATTACTCTGCCATGTTGAGTTCCTCCACAATAGCCTGACAGATCCTTAGTTCTCCTGCTTTTGATGGCCACATAGAATCGGCACGTTCTGCTCATTGCCTCTTGCCTGATGGTTGTGTCGTCGTGCTTCGCAGCTTTTGGTCGAGCCCGCTGCTACTCTGCTCACAGACTGTGGTTTTTACACTTATGTCAGGTCAATGGAGCTGGTTTACCAAAGACCAGGGGTGGTGCGGGGAATTCCTGTCTATCGCTTCGTGGCACCCACAACTCTCTTTGCCAATGGATCAGACTACGCCCCAAACCAGGGCTTCTGCCCCTGTAGACAGTCTGGTATCCAGAACGTCAGCACATGCAGACTCAGTAAGTCGCCTTTTCTCACGTCGGCCTCCGCCTGGGCTTTTGGACAGACTGGCACCCTTCATAAGCACTTCTGTTAATTTGAAATGGAAGCTGCATTATGCTTGTAGATTTTTCACATGTTAAACTAATGAGGAGCGTAGACCTGCTGTTTCGAATGAGGCTTTTTGAGCCGCCATTACGGCCTTTGCTTTTCAGCTGGATTCACTGCTAAGGTTCCCCTGTCTGGTCGTTCACGGCTGGGCAGCGCACCACCCAGTGCTCCTTCTCGCCCCAACCCCACATCTGACTCTGTCGGCTTCTGCTTCCTTCAGATGCTCCGGTCTTCATCTCCCACCCACACTTCTACAACGGGGACCCAGTCCTCCGCGACTTGGTTCGGGGGCTCGATCCTTCAGAAGACAAGCATGGCCTCTTCATTGACATCCATCCGGTGAGTGATCCTCCCTACTCGCCCCCCCAAGTGTTGGTCATCCTCCTTGTTACAAAGTCTGTGAGTTATGTTATTTTCCTTTACTCCAGCCCCTTCAGGCTCTGGTTGGAGATGGGGGGTTGACATACCCGACATTCCCCCCCCCCCCCCCCATTTCCTTTACCAGATGCTTCCCCAGTCTGTTCTACTTCAGCGAGGTTCAAGGAGACGCGAGTTCCCTTCAGGGCAGTGCATGTAGGGAGGCCTGTTGTTTTTATATAACACTCCTCCAAACTTTGAATGCTGTTAACTTTGGAAGGTCGTTTAGTAGTTTATCAATTCAACCCCAATATATATCTACAGTGACACTCCGCCATGATTGTTTGCAGGAAAACATTAACTTTGACGTGTGATTATGCAGTTCTGTTATCTGCTTGTCTGGCAGTATATGCATGAAAGTGAGGGTCTCTCCCGTCTTATCTGAACTGACTGAATAAACATCCTTGTTCCCCCACCCCCCCCAAAGACACGTATGACCTGCAGATTTATTCAGAGCAGCCCCTGGTAGCCGTTTTGCATATCGCCTTGCTGCTGAGGTGCCCCCCGCTGTGCCCCCCAGCTTCAGCCTGTGTCTGATGCTTCGCAGCCCTTACCTGTGCAGCCGGCCTCTGAAATTTGATCCCTTCGGCGGTGTGCTCCTACCAGCGCGCGGGGTTAGGCTCTAACTGTGCTCCCGCCAGCGCGCGGGGTTAGGCTCTAACTGTGCTCCCGCCAGCGCGCGGGGTTAGGCTCTAACTGTGCTCCCGCCAGCGGGCGGGGTTAGGCTCTAACTGTGCTCCCGCCAGCGGGCGGGGTTAGGCTCTAACTGTGCTCCAGCCAGCGGGCGGGGTTAGGCTCTAACTGTGCTCCAGCCAGCGGGCGGGGTTAGGCTCTGACGGTGTGCTCCCTCCAGCTGTGCCAAGGTCTCTGATCGCGAATAAACCAAGGCCGTTTTGATAAGCTAATTGGAAATGACTTTGAGGGCCACTTACCGGTTAAGATTATAATGATAGTACGGGATTATCAGTGCTTTATGATGTCACTAAAAGGGTTATTACCTCATAAACTGGGTTTTATGCAACATCCATGTGAACAGCAACCCTGCAGCTAAACCATCCGCTCCGATTTATCAGCTTGATCAGATTTCTCTTGCTTACTCTGCAGTAATTGACATGGGCAGCACTGATTAATTATCCATTATCAATGTCATCAGTGGGTGGCCTGTATTTATCGATGTCATTCAGTATTTGTAATGCTGGTGTTCACATACTTATACATATGCTTTTCATATGTAATATAGACAGGTTTTAAAAACAAGAAGTTCTGTCTCATTTCATAGAAATAGTGAAAACGTAAGGGGATACTGTCTGAAATTTACATTTTCTAAATCTACATTTTGTTTGAAGTCATCTAAAACAAAGTCCTGCCATTTCTTTGGAGTAAATCCTCTGGTCCTCAGGCATCTTAGCTTCGTGAACTCCAGGCTCATGTCTGTAATTTAGTGACACTGGAAACTGATCAAATAATTAACGAGAAAGTAATTCAATGCAAACTTTAAACAGCTGGTTCTCTTTCAGAGCATGAACAAGAATATGAAACCAGTAACTTGAAATGGGCTCCTAGTTTTATTTGACTGGATAATATCTTTCAATGATGAGGATTTTTCCTTTGCCGCTTCTTTGGCTGCCTCGTGTGGCTCATGATTTAAGAATGTGACATTTAGCACTTGACATTAACGAGATGAATGCCTCGCCGTTATAGATGACTCTGATGAATGTTATCATTTGGCTGTTTTGTAATTATGTGCTGCCTCATTATGAAAATGGAACCCTTTGTTGTGTGAAAATGTGATGTGGTTTTAAGACCTTTATCTGTGGTGACGGTGGCTTTGCCATAGAAACACGTTATATCTGAACTGAGACAGACCTCAGAACGGTGGTCTAAAGTAAAAAAATGTACTTTCCCGAACAACCCAGATAAATAAGTGCAAGAGGACTTATTAGATTTAATAAAGCCTCTTATCCAGTGGGATCCTGATGTACAGCTGCTTGGCCTGGTGTCTCGGGGTCTGTGGTCCAGCCGGTTTACACACCTGGGCCCTTGTGATGGTTTATCTGCTTTTTCATACGTGTCCTTTAAGACCCCCTGTTCTCCCGTTTGTTTAGGGACAAGCGACATTGTTGGAACACAGTGGCATAAACTTTATGCTACACTTTATACTCTCGTAAATACCAGAGTGATAATGTGCCAGACGGCCAAGGTGGACTCTGTTCAGTGTTTACGCTGGTTTGATTGGGAGATGGGGACTTGGCGTCAGTTAGACGGCATGCACGTATTTTTATGTAGCGTCTTTAACGAGTGTACATAGTGAGGATTGTTTGTTTTACTTATGTTTTCTTAAAACTCTCCCCCCCCCACAATAAGCTTTGTTTAATTCTGTGTTTGTATTCAAATATATATCATATAAAATATATAAAATAAAATATATCTTTGGGGGGATTACTTGACTACTAGCTAGGAATGAACACTATGTAAAATCTTACCACAGGGCCATGGAGAAAGATAAACATGTTAGATTAAAAGGTTTAAGGAACTGTGCTATGGGTATTGAGGGTTATAATCCCGGCTTAGTCGATGTACATAGACAATCTGGGAGTCATAGAAGGACTTGACAAAATGTTCCTTTTTAAGCACCGAGTTCATCCATCCATCCATTTTCCAACCGGCTTTATCCTTAATGGGTCTTGGGGGGGGTTTGGAGCCTATCCCGGAAGCAACGGGCACGAGGCAGGGAACAACCCTGGACAGGGGGCCAGCCCATCGCAGGGCACA
>JAODLC010000123.1:30028197-30038417 GCA_026781145.1 Hippopotamyrus pictus | reverse complement strand
TCTATCTATCTATCTATCTATCTATCTATCTATCTATCTATCTATCTATCTATCTATCTGTCTGTCTGTCTGTCTGTAGTGAATGTGGGCTGGTATGGTAGAGTGTGTAACTTTGCCACATGTTACTAAGTCTGAATATCCACCAGGCAATGAAGAACGTAGAACAACAATAAAACCAATACGCTCACTTTAAAAAGCCTTTTGGTGCTGTTGAGTTAAAAGATCTCTAGTTTCATATCACAGACAGCAGAGCCCAAACCAGCCCACTAGGCTAGATCGGTGTAACCCACAATGCACCTGGCGGCAGGTTCTGTGGCGGCCTGTGTCTGGACATCAAGCGGAAGCTGCCCTGGCTTTTTAGCGACTTCTACGGGGGGTTCCATATCCAGTCCATCTCTGCTGTGCTCTTCATCTACCTGGGCTGCATCACCAATGCCATCACCTTCGGTGGGCTGCTGGGGGATGCCACAGACAACTACCAGGTGGGTCGAGCAAAGGGGGCTGCTTCCTTCCTTTTCAGTTACCCTCATCCGGTGATGGTTGTATGAATTTTTGTGCACCATAACCAACTTCCCTTTGGATTCTTTGTTAACTACCGCTGCATATGAGAACATGGTGATAGCCCATTCATGGTGATAGCCCATTCATGGTGATAGCCCATTCATGGTGATCCTGCTCCCCATGGACAACATACACCTGATGGGATCTCACTTCAGCTATCAATGGTATTGTCAATTGTAAATTAATGAAAACAGCAACACATGATGACAACAAACAATAAATGTCACCATAAACACTATATATAGACGCAAAGAACAGATCCTGTCATTTTCTGACAGGATGAAAAGAGCACAGATGTACAAATGCTGACATACATAACCAAGGGTATGGAGGCTTCCTCTCTTCCTCTCTTCCTCTGTCCCGCACTCAGGGTGTGATGGAGAGCTTCCTGGGCACGGCCCTGGCTGGCACCGTGTTCTGCTTCTTCGGAGGCCAGCCCCTCATCATCCTCAGCTCCACGGGACCCATCCTCATCTTCGAGAAGCTGCTGTACGAGTTCGGCAAGTGAGTTCAGAGTCATCCTGGCTAATGGGGACACAGATAGTCAGAGGGGTGGGCAGGAAAAGGACAGGAAAGGAAACAGGGAAATGAAGAAGCAGCTCAGGATTGGTGTGGTACTGTACTGCAGTTACACATTAATATTACACACTCATCTCTGCCCTGACTGCTAGGAGATACAGTCAGCCCTTGGAATCTGCAGGGGTTGATTCCAGAACCCCCCCACGGATACTGTGGATGCTCAAATCCCTTATATAAAACGGCGTAGTATTTTCAAATAACCAACGCACATCCTTTAAATTGTTTTAAGTTTACTTATTGTACCTAATACAATGTAAATGCAGCAAAAGTACTTGTTATACTGTATCGTTTAGGGAATGATGACAGGAAACAAAGGCTGTATGTGTTGAGTACAGACGCTGCCATTGTGGACCTAACTAAATAGTAACAATATGATGTTTTCTTTCTTCTGTTTAATGACCTGAAAGAGAAATGCGTAGAATAAGACAGAATACTTGAAATACAAGGACAAATAGAAAATACAACTTTAAATAGAAAAAATATAAATTAATTCTCTCTCTCTCTCTCTCTCATACACCCATACACACATAGACAGACACACACACACACACAATCTCTCCATTCACTTCCATGGGAAACCCCTAATCCCAACAATCAAATATATTTTTCAGGCTGTACACTTAACGTTGTATCATTGACAACATAAGGCAAATTTCATCATGCATTGCGAGGCAGTAAAGCATGTCATGTGATAGGCTTCGGTCATTTAGAAAAAAAACTGAGACAAGGAAATACGTGACAAAAATGGTCCCCACAACATCAAAATAACAGGTTTTTATCACATTGTGGGGTTTGTCGCTTTCCCCTCCGCAGGAATAACAGCATTGACTACATGGAGCTGCGCCTTTGGATCGGCCTGCACTCATGCCTGCAGTGCTTGATTCTGGTCGCCACGGACGCCAGTTTCATCATCAAGTACATCACACGCTTCACAGAGGAGGGCTTCTCCAGCCTCATCTCCTTCATCTTCATTTCTGATGCAATCAAGAAGATGGTGGCCTCCTTCAACTACTACCCCATCAATAGAGGCTACAAGCCAGAATACGTCACCATGTACAAGTGCGAGTGCCAAGCCCCCAGTCAGTGTAAGTGTGTGTGAGTGCCAAGCCCCCAGTCAGTGTAAGTGTGTGTGAGTGCCAAGCCCCCAGTACGTGTGTCCCCAGTACTCAAGGAGGGTGGAGCCTGGATCTGGCTTACAATGCAAGAGATGAAGGTGGAAATCGAATAGCAGTGATTGGTTCAAGGCCAGATAAACATCCAATAAGTAAAATGCTGACAAATTTGCATGATGATGTCAATACCCATCAATAGTGTCACTCATTTCTATTGGAATTTGATATCCTGCTGTGTTTGTGCAACCAGGCACTGCATAGACCTGTGATCCCAATCCTCGGGGACACGCAGACAGTCCACATTTTTGCTCCCTCCCAGCTCCCTGCCATACAGCCCGCATTTTGGGAATGGACTGTCTCAGGGTCCATGTAGAGAAACACTAATACATACTGTATCCAATATACAATTTAATGTGCAGAATCCATGTTTTGTTTTAGGTTTAGTGCTTGAACATTTTAAATTATGACACTATGTCCTTTTTAAGGGTTTTTGGAATATACACAGTTGTATATGTTTGACTTTTGTAAGGTAACATTTAAGTGTTATTGGGTGTATAATTTCCCAGTGGAAAATGAATATATAATTATACTTCTGTAACACATCATTATAAAATTTGTGTTGTATTATTGGACTGAATTTGTAATTCCCTTCTCTTCTCTTCCCTTCCTTGTTTCTGTGCAAGAGCAGCAGACTCCATGTTGAACATTTCAGGCCCAACATCAGTGGACCAGACCAGCGATCTCTCTGTGGTGTGTTACCAAGGCGACAAGTTTGACGCTTCCCATGCTCATCGAAACTGTTACCGTGATATAGGTCTCACTTGGTTCCAGATATCAGCGTCTTTGTCTCTAATTGTAAATGAATTCATCTCTCGTTTGTTTTTCTTTTCATCCTTTCTCTTTTATCCCCACCCACACATCACAAAAATCCCCCACCCTCTAACCTCTTTGTCCATCTGCCTGCTATACGCCTCCCCCACTCCCCTCAGCTGAATGATACAGCTTTAGACTGGAGCCAACTCAGCAAGAAGGAGTGTCTCAACTATGGCGGCTCCCTCGTAGGGAACTCCTGCAAATACGTCCCAGACCTGGCACTGATGTCCTTCATTCTCTTCTTCGGCACCTACTCCATGACCGTCTCGCTCAAGAAGTTCAAATTCAGCCGCTACTTTCCCACCAAGGTGAGGCAGGCATGGGGGTGTTTGCAGTCTCAACGGGAAAGAGAAGAAGTGCTAAGGAACGTGAGGGAGAGACCAGTGTAACGCGCCATTGATCATCCACAGTTATACCTACAGGGAATACTAATCCTGCCAGGCAGTGATTTACAGAAAGAGAGGCATGCATAGATTAACCAGGTAAAACAGACATGCTCAGGTTGATAATAAACATACCCTTCTCTGTCCTGACCCCCCCCCCGCCCACCACCACCTCTGTCTCTGCTCCAGTGCCGCACCTTCATCAGTGACTTTGCCATTATTATTTCCATCCTCGTCTTCTGCATGCTGGACCACCTGCTGAACTTGGATACCCCCAAGCTACATGTTCCCACAGAGATCAAGGTCCCAGACTCCTACCCCGGCCACCCCCACACGGCTCCCTTTCACTCGTGGGAGTTGTACTTACACAAAAATGTTCTGAGGGCAGAAGGAACAATGATTGGTTCAGGGAGATAACCAATCATATTGTAGAGGAGGTAGGCCCAAGCAAGTAGAGGAGGCGGGACCAAGACATCTGATTGGTTGGCCCTACCTAATCTAGTTCCTTGGACCCACCTCCTCTACAATCTGATTGGTTATCTCCCTGAACCAATAATTTTTCCTACTGCCCTCTGAACATTTTTGTGTAAGTAAAACTCCCATGAGCCTTCCTTTCTTGTTCACCCTTAGAATCAGGGGTCACTGAAAAAACCTTGTTTTGATCCAATTAAACCGATAGCTGTGTAACATTGGCTCTTCATATATAGTTAAAATAGTAAATCCTGCACTTGATTGATTCCTTTCGAAAAGCTACCCCAACCATTGCCTTTCCATGCTGCTCTGGTTTACATCTCCTTCTCCTCTCATTTGTCTTTCTGCCTAATCAGCTTCGGAAGCTCATCAGTGATTTCTCCACCCTAATGTCAATCATGACGTTTGTGGGTCTTGATATGTTAATAGGGCTACAAACGCCCAAGCTCATAGTGCCTACAGAGTTCAAGGTATGGCTGCTCTAGACGATGTCGGTTCGTTTGCCGATGCATGTGGCATTTAGTAATACCTGTCTGTGTGCGTTTGAGCCACGACTTTTCGAAACGTGGCACCACACCCATGAATATAAGTCTCTGTGTATTTGCTTCTCCTTTGTTGGATTGTACCCCTCAGCCAACTCGCTCAGACCGGGACTGGATTGTGAAGCCGTTTGGGAAGAACCCATGGTGGATATGTCTGGCCAGCTTCGTCCCTGCACTCCTCGTCACCATCCTCATCTTCATGGACCAGCAGATCACTGCTGTCATCGTCAACCGCAAGGAAAATAAGCTCAAGGTAGTCAAACGTGATGAGTGCCACCCGGCTCCTGTAAGTTGTAGTGTTCATCTAGGCTAGAGTTGGTTTAGATGATTTGTGGTGCAGCACTTTGTGCCTGCATGTTGTGGGGTCCGGATTCCCTAGCATTCCAGACCGCGTTTGCCTCGTTTGACTCCCGTACTTTCCATCTCCGCTCATCCCTGGAACAGAAAGGGTGTGGGTATCACCTGGACCTCTTCTGGGTTGGGATCCTGATGGCCGCCTGCTCCTTCCTGGGGCTGCCTTGGTATGTGGCAGCCACTGTGATCTCCATCGCCCACATCGACTCCCTGAAGATGGAGAGCGAGTGCAGCGCACCAGGAGAGCAGCCGCAGTTTCTGGGAGTGCGGTGAGGTGATGGGGTACAGGGCATGGGAGTGTGGTGAGGAGGTGATGGGGTACAGGGCATGGGGGGTGGTGAGGAGGTTATGGGGTACAGGGCATGGAGGGTGGTGAGGAGGTAATGGGGTACAGGGCATGGGGGAGTTGAGGGAGCATAGGGAATAGGCGGGCAGTGAGAGGGTTAGGGGGGTTTGGAACCTACGTTGAGATGGGCTCTGTTGGTGTCACTGCAAATGTGAAATTTTGACTCCCCTGGTGTCTTTTTTGGCATCCAGGGAGCAGAGACTGACAGGGATTTTGGTGTTTGTCCTGACGGGGGTCTCCATCTTCCTTGCACCTATACTGCAGGTGAGGCAGCAACAAATAGTAACCTAGGACAATAATAATGATTGTCCTGATTACTAAAGCAGCATGACTCCTATGGCTACTCTGGCACATAGTCAAAAGTTTAGGTGTGTCTCAGTTTTGAGTAGTACTTGAGGGTTTGCTGTGTGATGGAATAGCATCACATCCAGTATGCAGTATATTCTGTGATTCTTTATATTTGCTTTGGAACTGTATTATGATACAATAGCACTTTATACAAAATTACCATTTACTCAGAATTTGGCATGGATTTTGTTATTCTTGCACGGTATATTTACACTCTTATCCCTACTGAATAAGAATCATTCTGTGGTATCTTGATAGTTTATCCCCATGCCTGTGCTCTATGGCGTCTTCCTCTACATGGGGGTGGCCTCTCTCAGCGGTATTCAGGTCTGTCTGTCCGTTCTTGTGCATGCATGTGACTGTGTTTAGTTTAAACTGAGCGCGTTTAGCATCCGCGTTCTGGCTAGACACTAGAATCGTCACACCTTTGTTAAAATTGTTGATTTTATCGATTGTATTGTGCAGTACATTGGCAGACATTTGTCTTTTAATTGTGCTGTATAATTAAAGATGCCATTACCTAAAGAAAGGCTCCAGCTCACTTTTCTCCCCAGTTTTGGGACAGAATCAAACTGTACCTGATGCCAGCAAAGCACCAGCCCGACTTCATATATCTGCGCCACGTTCCCCTGAGGAAGGTGCACCTCTTCACCCTGGTCCAAATCACCTGTCTGGCTGTGCTTTGGATCCTCAAGTCGACCGTAGCAGCCATTGTCTTCCCTGTCATGGTATGGGTTCCTCACAGTAGGCAAATCCTCCAATGTGTGAATTAATCATTCTCATTTCGCAATCGTTGGAGATCCTTTACTCAACAAATACTAAGTAGCTCTGAAATAAAGCTGATTGGTGTGATGGTTTAATCCACCGTGGCGGCCTGGGTGGTCCTGCCCCCACCCAGATGTCTCTCAGCCCCCACCCATTCAGCATTCACAGCGAGCGACACAGCGCGATAAAACGATTGCATCTGTCATGTATATGTGTGCGCAGTTAGATCAGTTGGAGGAAATGTTTTGCTGAGAGGCAAATAGATTTTTCTTTCTCTTTGTCCATTTGGTCTTAGTAATGTCATGGGTCATTTAAAAATTTATTAGAAAAATTTTTAGTTGAGTCTGTAGTGTGATTTTGTTGCCAAGTAAATTGTTATGGGACTGGCCTACCTGATTTTCTGTCAGCTATGATGGGTTTTCACCAGTTTCCTTGGATTAAAACTATTCATCTTTCAACCAGTTTTCCTTGGCAGGCTCACGGGGGGGCTGGAGTCGAGAGTAGGGTACGCAGGGCACAACTAGGGTACACCCTGGATGGGATGCCAGTTATTTAATCCTACTGATTTGCCATTTGTGTGTGAACAACATGGATAGTTCATCATCTTCATGGTTTACCCTTAGCTCAGTGCTCTGTGGTGTGAATCAGCATAGAGGAGAGGTTATTAATATTTATGAATATTAATATCGGCATGCTTCATGAGAGTGTGAGAGATGCTGTTAAATGTTCTCATCTCCTCAGATTCTGGGGCTGATGTTGGTGCGGAAGATGCTGGACTTGGTGTTCTCCCAGCACGACCTGGCCTGGCTGGACGACATCCTGCCCGAGAAGGACAAGAAGAAGACGGAGGACGAGAAGAGGAAGAAGGACAGGAGGAAATGCAAAGGGTGGGAGGAGAACAGTGATGTGGAGGTGAGGGAGGCGCAGCCTTACACATTACGCCGCGCACATTTACACATTCCTGCAACTTGCGTTAGGGATATGCCTGTTGGTCCTACTGAAAGCTCCTCCTCTAAGCATGTATAAGTCTAACTTACATTCTGGAGATTTAACAATGTTTCATCTCGTATTCTTGCCAAAAAAAAGCACAATTTACGTTCCTCCATGTGTCTATGTTCCATCCCAACCTGCCCGCTCACATGTGTGTCTCATGCCCCTCTCTGTGAGCCCTCACCTGCCCTTATACTCTTATGACGTATGTGTCCCCCAGTCCAAAGACCCAAGCCGTCCCCCTATCAGACTTCCCATGGAAGCCCTGCCCCCCTGCCCCACCGTCCCCAGCCTTGCCACAGCCCCCCCTCGCCTCAGTCACCCCGCTCCTGACTGTGAGTACCCCATCCTTTTCTCCACCATGCCAGAGGCTGGTCTACCCCAACATGCAAGAGCTGCCCTGTCACAGCCATGTGACCAGACTGTGAATCCCGTGCTTCTGTGAATCTATAAGCCTATATGAGCATCTACCTTTAAGCCTGTTCAGTTACTACAATCACATATAGACAACAGAGAAAAGGAAACATTTTTCTGTTGCTTTTTTCTGATGTTTCTGTCCTAATTTCACTGTTCTTTCTTCTCCTGGTTACCTCCAAACATCCACCCTAATCATATCACTTTTCTTTTTTCTTTTTTCCTTTGGCCTTACCATCTCTTCCATCTTCTACACCTATTTATCTGTCCCTCTGTACCCTCTTTTTCACCATCACCCCCTCCCACTTCCCCCTCCCTCCATCCGGCATGCGTGGCTGTATGTGCATGCGTGCATGCGTGTGTGTGCGTGTCTGTGCATGCAGAGGAAAGGTCATCCCTATTTCAGTTACTCGCCTGATGACAATGGCCGGGACCGCAGGCACTATGTGCTCAAGCTGCATGTGCCGTACGGTGACCTGGTACAGCCCCCTGAGAGCCACGCCCCCTGGGGGGCAAGCTGTGAGCTGGATGACACATACTCCTACTGAGTCACACGGCCGACCGCGCACACGCGGATGACACAGCCGACAGCCACTCCTACTGAGTCACATACACACGCAATGATCCTAAGAATGACACTTTAGAGTTTAGCATGTTTACATATATAGACTTTGTCTCTCATTCTCTCTCTCTCTCTCTCTCTCTCTCTCTCTTTCTCATACACACACACACACACACACACACACCACACACACAGACCTGTATTCATGTCTTTGTGGGGACCATCTATTCATTTCTATGGGTGAAACCGTAATCTCAGCAATAACAACCTTAACCCTAACCCTACCTTTTGGTATTTTTAGTTTTTTGATTGCAGTCACAATTTTTTTTATAAAATTGCATTTCCCCTTGTGGGGGCTGAAAAAATGGTTCACACAACATCAAAATAACAGGTTTTATCACATTATGGGGACACAGACACACACACACACTGGGGTTAAATATCAGTCCTGCACCATCAGGTTCCTCTTCACTTTTACCGAGTGATAAATTTTGCCGACCGGACTGAGGGGGGACATGGTTTGGAGTTAGGGTTACGGTTAGGGTTAGGGTTAGGGTTCAGGGTCCCTCACATACCCCCTACATCGGCCATTGGCACACACACACACACACGTTTGGAATTATATCTTTGTGGGGACTCTCCATTCATTACTATGGGGAAACTCTAATCCCAACATGACGACCTTACCCTCTAACCAGCCCTAACCTTAACTATAAGTTACCAAACCAAATACGGGACTTTTGGTATTTTTACTTTTTTGATCGCATTCACAGATCATTGTGGGACCAGAAAAATGGTCCCCACAATGTCAAAAAAACACTTGGTCCCCACAATGTAACATAAACCTAATCCACACAATCACACACACATGTGCTATAGGAAAGAAATGGTGATGAATTTTCTGTCTGCGTTTGCCAACACCAGCAAGACAAGATTGGTGTTTTAATGAAGCTCATGCTGTGATTAGTATGGAAATGGACCAGGAGTCTTTTCCAAGCTGCAGATGTCATTGGCACGTATGTGAGTGTTCTGTATGGGTATTTCTGCTGTGGGTTTTATAATTCAGGATTTGGCCTCTTTGCAGTTGTCTGATTAGTGTCTGCTTTTAGTGTCGTGTTAAAAACGTGACCCTAAATAGATAAATGGATGGATGTGTGAATGCACAAAAAGCTGTTTGTATTTGGCATTTGCTGTCATAAGGCAAATGATGGGCAGATTTCTTGTAATTATAGGGTGTAACATTCAGATAAAAATATTTAGCATAAAAAAACCTTTGTGACATTTGGACATCATCCACACACCTACAGAGCAGTGGTTGGATTTGAGTTTAATGTAACAATGCAACTCACTGGGACACCACACTACCCTAATTCCAGGCCATATACATATTAAATACAATGTGTCTTGAATCTACAATGCCTCACGTTTCAGTTTCCCATCAACAATTACTGCACATCAGTGTCTCCGCAGCTCCTAGTCGGTACCAAAAGAAACAGAATCATTAAAAATAAAAACAGGGAGGATCCAGGTGTAAATCCTAAGGACTGAAAGTCTCAGATGCAGAATGAACATTGTGATTATGCGAACTGCGTGGTGAGAGTTTGCTTTAGATGTGAGCTGACTTCACTGGCTTGTTCTGAAAGCACCTGTTGTCCCTGGTCGCCGGTTCCCTGAGAGCTGACGTTCCCCGGCAGGCAGAGGATGTGTCTGTCTGCTTATAACAGTCACTGCCACAGTCCTCACTGCAACGTCCACTGTGCTTATTTTAACAGTGTTTATCTGTACTTCTTCCTCTGCCTGTTATGTTATTCCTGTCATATCTGCTTCCTGTCATGCACATCTCCCTTCTCTCTGCATTTTATTTACTGCCTCCCGTGGCTTTCTGTCCAGCTCAGTTGCATTTCCTTATTGCCGCGCCCC
>JAODLC010000123.1:30005700-30016752 GCA_026781145.1 Hippopotamyrus pictus | reverse complement strand
TCTCAATGGGCTAAAGTAAGTACTCTCAGTAGGCTAAGGCTAGCCGGTAAGTACTCTCAATGGGCTAAAGTAAGTACTCTCAGTAGGCTAAGGCTAGCCGGTAAGTACTCTCAATGGGCTAAGATATTTTTAAACCAACTATTCTCATTACAGGTTATATACATGTACATGATACACATTTTACAATGAAAATATAGTAACAGTACCCTGCATTTTTCATCATTCCTTTGTCCTTTGAGTGGTATAAAAACTGTAATATCATCTTTTGCGATTTAGGCTAAAACGCAAAAATCCCTTTCATTATGGAGAGTACAATACTGAACAGTAATGTATAATGTCCACATGCTTTATAATACTGTAATATTGGTAATCTTTACTATATGTAATTTATCAATTAAACTTCACCAAGTGTATGTATATGAATATCATATCATATATATGAGGCCCACGGATGGTTTGCTGTTATCTGCAGTTTCGACTGTCCGCAGTAGGTCTTGGAACATATCACCTGCGGATACATGGGAACTGCTATAGTAATAATAATAATAATAATAATAATAATAATAGTAATACTAAATTATTGTTATTTATTTATTATAAAGCTCAGGGAACTTTGGTGGAATCCTGCTGTTGCATAGATGGTTTACTTGGGTGCTTTCCCTTTGTGCTCGAGCAGATCTGTCTCCTCTGTAGAGAAGCGTTCTTTCTACTACCTGGCAAGTCCACTATTATGATAGCAGTCCCCCACCTGGCTTTAAAAGTGAATGGGAGATGACAGTCTGATTGGTTTATAGCATGTTGTGCCCCTAACACATCCATGACTAATTATGAGACTTATGTGTGACCCTTTTAGACCATTCGCCTGGTGCTGTGACTATTTTTCTGCTGTTAAACTAGCAAAAGTGGGTTAGCCGCACCCTACAGGAACCGTGCTGTGTGCTTCAGTGCTTGTGTTTTAGATCTTTTAAATAGGACCCAGGTTGTACAGGAGGTATTGGATTGCTATTTAATTAAGAGATACTGTTGCCTAAGACTTTGCAGAACATTCTGTCTCTAGTTTTTGCACTTGAGTCTAAGTTGAGATAAAATGGTGCTCTGGGTCTCCAGCCACGGCCAGGAAGCAGCCTAGCAAAGGACTGAGATGGGATGGGAAATGCCTTCTCACTGACCAAGGCTGGGGAGGATAGGGAATACAAAGGGAAAAGGCATCACTAAAGGCAAATTATGGCCTTGGTACTCTAAGAATCTTCAACAAAAACGACCCCCAGCTATCTAACCAGTTTTCTAAATACGAGGAGCGTTCAATAATTTATCTACCCGAGTATGAAAGTAGCAAGCGTGCTGAAACAAGTCTGGGCATGTTTTGACGTGTCTTAATGTTACTCATGCACAGTTGTGGCTCAGAGCCAGTCTAAGATCTCCAAGAGACAGGATGTCCAGAGTCTTCGTATGAATCAAGTAAGAAAATGCTAGATTTGGAGCAACGATCAGTGATCAAGTTTCTCACAACGGAAGGGAAAAAGCCAAAGCAGATCCATGAACACATGGCGGCCGTTTATGGTGATTCTGGCCCGTCGTCCTGCGAAGTGAAATTTTGGAGCAAGCAGTTTAAGGTTTAGGACAACTTAAGTTTAAGATGACTTAAGCTTTCCCGAATAGCTGACAAAATGGGCATCTCGGCAGGTACAGTTTGGAAAATAATTCATGAAGAGCTGGGCATGGCAAAGATTTGCTCCAATCACACGTCAATCACAGGCTGCCATCCAAAAATGCGGGTTCCAAAAGCTGAACCATCCACCCTACAGTCCTGACCTGGCTCCCTCAGATTATTTCCTGTTCCGAGTTTTGAAGAAATCTCTCCTTGTCAACGGTTTTCAAGTGATGAAGATGTCCAGGCAGCTGTGACGTCATGGTTTGAAGGTCAGACAGAAGATTTTTTTTTCCCAAAGGGGTTAAGGTCATTGCAGGAAAAGTGCATAAAGTGCTTGGAGTTGTAAGGGGACTATATTGAAAAGTAAAACAATTTTTTTAAAACTTTTCTTTCACACTCGGGTAGATAAACTATTGAACACCCCTCATATGAATGAATATGAATGGAGTCCAGTCACAGGAGATGCTTCTGTTTCCCAGTTCGTCCCCCACCTCAGTGAGCTCTCTGATAGCTTTGATCAGATTACCATGTTCGTCGTCACGGGCAGGAATGGTTACGGCTGGTGTTACCTATCAAGTCACACACTCCACCTTAGAAGGCTGAAAGAAAATCAAGAGCCAATCAATTCTGCGTGGTCATGTCGGAGGCTACGTGATTCCTGCCTACAATTACGGGAACGACATAAAAAAGCTAATTGGAGCGATGCATTTCGATACACACAAGACGGAGAAGATGGAGACTGTTGAAAATATAATGATCAGGATACAGCAGGGTCATATTCCTGCACAGTCCAAGCTCATTGTGTCCAGACTATGCCGCCTGTGCTTCTTATTTGTTCCCTGTTGGTGCTAACCTGTGTTAGCCAACATGTACGTATAACTGTCTGTGCTAGCTTGTATTTCCTTGTTTGTACCTTTTAGCCTGTGCTTGTTTGTAGCCTCTTAAGTTCATAGGCACAGTAATTGTCTCATTGTACGTAATGAGCCAGGTTGGGTTTCCGAGGTTTGTGGTTGCTTTGCCTGGGGGAATCCCCAGGGCTTCCCTCTGGTTCTTTGGCCATAACTCTTGCTGGGCGTAGCCCTCATAGGGCTGCTCCCTGTCGTAGCTTCAGCAGCATCTGTGTGGCTGTTTTTCACGCCATCGTGGCGCCTCACGAGCCGCCGCCTTGGAAGGAGATTCTTGGCAGCCTGTAGTTAACGCCTGGCTGCTGCCAACATACCCCGGTGCATTCTGGGAATCATGGTGGAGCAGGTGTGGTAACAACAATTTCTGCCTCTTCATGGCTCAGTACAGATGTCATGCTTTATGTTGTATATAAATTTCTGCACAACATTTTCCTTTATGTGATGAAGTCCCCTCAAAATAACAATGCACATGCAAATGTACCATGTTTAGTTAACATATGTGATGATATACATTCCATGTAGAGAGTTTGGAAGTATATACCTTCACCTTCTCAGGTGTGAATATTTCCTCAAACAGTGGTGACCATGGCTTAAAGTCCAGCATTTGGGCTAAGTGATGGTCTATCTATTCTTGACTTCTGTTGTTAAATCCACCTTTCCGCTTTTTTTGTGCATCGCCCGCGTTTTGGTCAAAATGCTGAACAGCTGCCTGTCTCTTGTCTTGTCTAGCGGGGACTTTATTGGAAATGAAGGCAGCAGAGTCCCCTGCGGTGCCCTGCCTGTTATGAATTCATAGCAGTCTAAGCTTAGCCAGCGAAGCAACACCACCGCCTCCCCCAATGGACTTGCCTCCCCCAAGCGAAAGGACTCATTGTTCACTGTGACTCATGTCCATGGCAACAGTCATTTTGAAACAATGCCCAAAGTGTGGAAGCAAAGGGTGACTGTGCACATTCGCCATCCCCCTTGGTGTACCAGCTTCTCGTTACTCTGACCGAGTTTCCACACTGAGCTGAATAAGTGTCAGGCAGCTTGCCGTCGTTCAGCAGTGGCTTCCTGGGATGAGTGGCCCCACACTGGGGTCAGCAGTGACTGATATTCTGTGGCTTGGTGGGGGAGGCGGAATGACGGTAGGTTTTTGGATCGCAGCTCTACCTCAAGAAGAAATGGAGGTCTAGTGTTGCAAAGTGCAGTTTATGATGATGCATTTTTCATGGCTGATAGTCACTTTGCAGTAAGATGTGCTACCACTGGTGATGCTAGTGGCCCCTGGTGATGCTAGTGGCCCCTGGTGATGCTAGTGGCCCCTGGTGATGCTAGTGGCCCCCAGCTCGTCACGCCTTCAGATTGCCCTTCCACCCCAATCGTGTATCCGGAATGGATCTGTTATGTCTCTATAATGGAGACGTAGGTGTCCTTTTCTGAGACTAGGATGTTTGACAGCCTGTAGTTGATTTACCTCGAACCCCTAGGAAATTGCGGTAATTGGCTTTTTGGCATGGGAAGGGGTGAAAGAAGACAAAGTCCGAACTCAATCATGAAGGTCAGCTTAGTGAGACTGTTCAATAGAGCTCTGTTGAGATCTTCCTGTGTTCCTGTGCAGACAAATCACACAAACCCAACCCAGACATGTACATTGCAAGGGGCAGTCGCTTCAGTCTCAAACCCTACCTCTCTAAATCGCAGACCAAAGCGCCGGAAATGGCTCCCTGGACACCCTGCTGGCTCTGTTGCAGACTGAAGGGGCCAAGATCGAAGAAGAGACAGAGGTGAGTTCTAGGGCTTTGGGGGCGTCCCTGTTGCACTACTAGCTGGGTTGTTTGTCGCGAGTGACTTTAGGCACTTTTCCCGTTGCCTTACGACAGACTGGCAGTTTTCCATTGTAACGTACGTGAACCGCACCTGTGCCGTAACCACGCTGGCATGGGCCTGCTCACCGGCAGAGCCGAAAGCATGAGCAGACCGAGCTGGTTGCATCACCAGCGTCTGGTTGTTGGAAATGCACAGAGATACTGCTATTCTACGCATAGATTTTCTGAAGTAAAAAAGAGTATATTCTGTATATTATTCATTGTTAGTAATATCGCACATGGCAGTGTACTTGGTGTACTCCTAATAACTCGGATTCTCCTACTGTAGAACATCTGATCAGAATGGAGTAGTAACGCAAACTTACGCAAACGAATGCTAATTCCGCTCATGTTTAATGCTGACATAACACAGCAATTCTCACAGATGTGTTAGAAAATTAGGAAATGAGCAGTAAATGAGCCTCTTCGGTTTTCCGTCACTGTCATTCTCCAAACCCGGCAGCGCCTTTATGGAGCGACCCTTCTGCAGTGGAAACCCAGAGCAAACTGGAACGTAAGCTAGTCTCCTGCAGTACAGCTGGGGTATGGCTCACATGCTCTGTGCTATTTTTCTTGCCGCTAAAGGAACTCAGAAACTGATCAGTCCAGCTATCCCCACTTTAAGAAACTCCTGCCGGCAATGGAACCTTCCAGCTTTGGTGCTTTTCACGGCTTCCACCGCACCAAGAATGTGGGCGTGGTTTAGAGTCTGTTATTACAGAAATGGAGAACTCTGGGGTAGAATGTTTCTGGAAAGTCATGAGCGAATCTCTGCAGATAGAGCGTTCAGTAGATAAAGGAGCAGGTAAAAGTTGGACAAATAGGATATTGAGCAGCGGTGGTCTTTTGTATGACAGCACTCAATTCTCACTCTTTTCTATGCAGAACATGGCCGACTCATTTTTGGACGGTGACCTGCCTCTGGACACCTTCATCGACAGCTACCAGAGCAAGAGGAGGCTGGCACATCTGCGCCGAGTGAAGATTGAGAAGCTGCAGGAGATGGTCATGAAAGGCCAGCAGCTTCCCCAAACTGCCCCTACCACCACCCCTCTCTCCAACCTCCCAGAAAACCCGGCTCCACTTGCCGAGGCTCGAGGACCCCCAACCCCCCTCCCCAGGAGGGCACCTCCGCCTCCCCCAGCTGCCCAAGCTGTCCCAACTCCAGTTCAGGTTCCTGCTCCCCAGCCCATGGCTGTCCCCTACCCAGCGGTCCCCTACCCAGCGGTCCCCTACCTGCCTGCCCCCCCCAGGATGGGCAGACCCATGCCAGGCCAAGTGCCGGGCCAAAACCCAGGCTATCCCAACCCCTTCCTCCCCCAATATCCCCCCGGCCTTTCCCAGAGGCCCCCTCCTCGTATGGCTCCACAGCCAGGCTTTATTGTGCAGTAATTTGGTGGATGGAGTTGGGATCCATTCATGCCTGCCCCCCCCCCGCCACACACACCTTCACAAGCCCTGTCTCCAGCTGCATTCAAGGTGCAATACACCAACTTACAGGACTGTGTGCTCATGTCTCTCTCAGTAACTGTTAGCATGGACACCCACTTAATGCAACTTAACCTTTTGGCAGGGAAGTAGACTTTGTTATTCATTTTAATCCAGTCAGGCAGGGTGATCATCTGTTTCTTAATTTCAGAATATTTTTAGTGGTTACATCTAGTCCAGAAAGTAATTCTTTCCAGAAATCACATTCATAGTAAGGTTTTCTGGCTTGTTCACTGTGTGGTGAAGTTTTGTTTTTTTTTTTGTTATGTTCTCTGCGTGGAATATTAAACAAGCATTAATGTAACCCTGCAGACTGGAGATTCAGCAAATATCAGGACTCACAGACATGGTACATATGCAAAAAAATACTGACAGAACTACTGTTTTACAAAAATCCAACTAACTTTTTATTGTAAGCATTATTTTGGTGGGTAGTCAAAACATCAGGTTTGTTGCAACCTGCAACCAAAGATGTCAATTCTCTCCTCGCTCTGTACTTCTGTTGTGTTTATGTATATAGAGTAGGAATACTACATAGAGAATCCTTCCAGATAAATATAATCTTGGTTTTGTAGTTGTTGGGTGGAGTTGGAAGTTAGGAATTACTGCTCACTCCACGCCCCTCAAACATAATGCGGAAAATGACATTAAATGTGTCCCTGACGAATGTTAAATTATCTGTCATCTGGCCTGTCATATTGGCATCAGAGGTGCCGTCAGTCTTCCATTATTGACACCTAGGACTGTTTGATGGGGGCCGCCGTGGATGACCTCCTGGCCTCTGTCAGTTATTTGTCACTATTCCACAATTGCAAGGTTTTGGAAAGATAATGTTCTATATATGTTGCAGTTTCGAAATACTTCTGGAGATTATCATGGTATTTCTGGATCCCTCCGACTTGGCTACTCTGCCCAAGTCCCAGGTTGTACCTTATTAACTTGCAGTGGTTGATGTAATGCACCCCGCTCTAAGCACGGGCAGCCGCTATCACCATGTGCAGGGAAGGACTTATATCACAAATCAAGTCTTGAAAGTTTCATTTGAGCTGCAATATTTTTTGTGTGTGTATAAGGTATTTGGACTTGTATCAAACTGTAAGAAAATTGCACTTTGTTAACATGTTGATAAACCATTTTTTTTTTTTGCTTTTCAGTTCAGTCATAGGGGAAAACTCATTTTGCGTAGATCAGGTGACAGGAGGTGCAAGATTTACTGGGTAAACATACTGCCATTTTCTCCTTGTTTAAGGTCAGACTGTTAGTCTGTTTTTGACCACAAACACTTTTGTTTCCACCCACCTGTTAGTTGCCACTTCATAGACCCAGACCCAAACTCAGGGCAGTCATATGAGAACCTTTGTAAGCCTTATTAGACATTTTGTCTTCCTTGCGAGTACCCTGCTGACCAGTGTCATGCATGCAGGTCTGCAGCTTCAAAGCCCCGCTCTCTTTCTACCATCTCCTACCATCTCCTAGCTTTTCTTGGTCAGATGTTCTACAGCAAGCAGATGCGTTTCTTTACTGTTCAGCTGGTTTTTGTTCCCTTTGTTCTGTGCTGAGGTGGTTTGGATGATGAATTTAACTGGAGAAAGAATGGTCCATTCAGATATCTAGGGAAATAACATTTTGCCATTTAATACAATATAATACATTAATGACTGCCAAACTAAAACTGTAGTACCAGAAATATAGCTTTTTTGTGTTTTGATGTTAATTTTCTCGTGTTCCATACACAATTATTACAATCCTATTATTTTATTATATAAACCCTCATGTATTGTAAACAAATTCTGACACTCCTGTAAAATATGTTGATCAGTAATTCTGTATTGTATAACTAAGGAAAGATGTAGTGAACTCCTCCAGAAGTTACCTCTATTTTTAAACCTTAATCAATAAAATAGTTTTTATACTTGAGTTCTTAGTCAGAATTTTATTTTCATTGATGTTTTCCCACGTTGTTGGACGGTTTTGTTTCTAGGCTCAGTAATAGCTCTCGTTTCTGGCATTCAAGTGCGTTTAAAAAACCAGAACAAGTATAAAATAGCATAAATTATTAACGCTATTCTTTAAAAAAAAAATACACAAAACAGTGGAGACTAGCATTATGCAATGTCTGTTCCTGTACATGCTTACGAGGCAGTATGCTTCTTTCTGCTTCTTGATTACCTCGCAATCTCTTGTGCTATACAGTGTCTTACATGTTAAAATGATACAATAATCGTTGTACATCGTATAAAAGGATTAAAGTGTGAGAAATCTGTTACAATTCAAGTACAACATTCAACCATCTGATGTTGACGGATACAAGAACTCCTGTACATTTTTAATTACATATGAGGGAGTAAGTCAATTTATAGTTCATTACACTGTGATTGCTCACATGGCCTTTTCACAGCTGCAAGGCCATGTGACTCGGGGTACCTGCTCCACATTCTACCATGTTTCAGACATGGAGTCTATGATGGCATCATCCCCCAGTCTAAACACTATTTGCAGTTATCTTGCAGTTAATGCAGTGCCAAGTTTTAAGTATGTACTGTAATGTTAATCTTCAGGAATTATAAAGCAAACAAAGATTGTGTCTAAAAAGCATAGTTTGACACTTGGGTGTGTTCTTGAGTGTGGTGTGAAGCACAACTCCTCTCACACAATACCCACTGCACCAAACACTTTTTGTTAACCACAGATCTCTGAAGGCGTTTATTTCAATGACAAACCACAGATGATAAAATGGCTTAAACTATCACAGGAAATTACATTTAAGAGCTGAAAAGGTTTTCTTTAAACAAGAACTGAGACTGACAGTAAAATGCTAGGCGTTATTTCAGGGAACACAAAAAGAAGGAATTGTTATTCCTCTCCTCCTTCCAAGTCTTCAACTAAAGAATCCACTGCTGCCTCTTCAGAATCTTTCTCCAGGGCTGCCAGATCCTCACGGGCCTCAGAGAATTCACCTTCATCCATGCCTTCACTTACATGCCAGTACACACAAGCCCTCTTGGCGTACATCAGGTCAGCCTCGGGGCTCAGTCCTCTGCCGTGGCTGTGGTGATGCTTAGCATGCCGACTACAGACAGCCTTTTGCTCCTTGGCCTGATCTCCTCCAGGCACCCTGCTGGGTGGTTAATAGTTCGTGCCAATCTGGAGTGATAAAATAATGCTTTTGCTTAAGTAATCACCTTAATAATTTTAATGTATGCATATTACAAATACTGTCAAAGCTTGTTTAACCATTTTAAATCAAAGTGTTTTTAAAGATTGCTTTAAATTTGCTTTCTTTAAATGGCTTCGGCAGCGGAATGCCAATTCAAATGCCTTTTTGCTTTATCATTTATTTTGTGTGTGTATTATACTGGTGTATCCTTACTGCAAGTTGACCACTTAAGACTAGAATTCAGATTCAGGTTTTTTTTTTGTATGTCACATATACACATGCAATCTTTACTGCCACTGCCCCCAGCGGCTCAACAGATCATTAAGTAAATGTTAGATTTACCTACTGCTTTTCAAGACACCCAAAGCACTTTATAGGACCAATGGGGAGCCCCCACCTGGATGAAACAGCAGCAGCCATTCTGCACCAGTATGCTCACCACACAGTAGTTAAGGTGGTGAAGGGGCAGGAGAGAATTCACCAGTTAGATATAGGGGATGTTTAGGTGGCCAGATTCGAAAGGTGCCTCAGTCACTCAGAGTAGGGAACAGCCCCCACTCTTTCAAATGGTACCCAGGGATCCATCATGACTTGAGTGAGCCAGGACCTCAGTTTTATGTTTTATTCAATGAGACAGCAGTGTCCCCATCACTGCACTGGGCTCCAGGATGGGCGCCCCCTGTTGGCCACACAAACATCTCATCCAGCAGCAACCCAGCTTTCCTGGTTGGTCACCCATCCAAGTACTGGCCTGGTCCAAATCTGCTTAGCTTCAGGTGGATTACCAGGACTGAACTACAGGTGGTTTTGCTGCTAAATGAGGTTGGAGATCCTTGCTCTAGGGCAGTCTTTCCCAACCCAGTCCCCTTCCTGGAGGTGGAAGGGACCAGAAATGTGGATTGTCTGGCAGAGAGCAAACCCACGGACTGTCTGAGGGCTCCCAAGGACCAGGCTGGGAAACACTTCTTTAGAGCAAGGATCTCCAGCCTTATTTAGCAATCTCACCACCTGTAGTTCAGACCTGGTAATCCATTTAATGACAGGTATGTATGTATCTTGAAACCAGTCGAGAAACTGGGTGGTTCTCTTGGTCTTGATAGTGGCATTGCCCGCATTTACATCCTTGGGTACCACGTCTCCATGGTAACAGTATGCAGCAGCCCATTTATTTACCGTGACGAGGATCATATTTCGCCATCTGCTTTTCAGGCTCGACGCATGCATCAGTAATTTCAGCCACCGACATTTGCTCGTGGTACGTATGGCAGGTAGGGCACAAGGTGGGTGTGGAACTGAGTCAGGTCCGCATTCAGGGCTCTGTCGAAGCGCAGGGAGCAGTGATGGAGACGATCTGGTCGATGAGCCTGTTCAGGTTGGTGGTGGTGAAGGTGGGGCGCTCCATGTTGAGATCCATAGACGGCCTCGTCGTCAACCATGAAGGTGCAGTCTGAATACTCTAAAGTAGAGCGAGTAGTCATGATGGAGCTATAAGGCTCTACAATAGCTATAGAAACCTAAATCCCAAACAAAGCGGTCAGAATGCATATGAGTGGATGTACACAAAAAAGACAAGCAGTAATCTTATTGGTGATAAGGGACAGGCTGATAAGGTCCAATTTTACAACAATATGGCTAACTGTAGTGCCAATTTAAAAGATATTTCACATCAAATTTCTGCTCTTAACAGATGTGTTGAATAGTTTTGCAAGTACATAAATGATTTAAAGATGTATCATGTCCTGATTGATTTATCTTAATGGTATATTACTGGGTAATACCTAGTAGATAACTTGTCATCCACATAATTCTAAGTCAGGGTACACACAGGATTGCAGAGTACACAGACAATAAGCACACCAAATTTTCCAATACATATATACTGTATAGTTGCTTGTAATTATTACGAGCAATGACATCGGTAGAGAAGTCAGTATATCTACTATTCTTTTACAAAATGGTTGCTGACAGCTTGAAACACTGATCACTGAGAATGTGAGCTGG
>JAODLC010000123.1:29994556-30005600 GCA_026781145.1 Hippopotamyrus pictus | reverse complement strand
GACAGCTTGAAACACTGATCACTGAGAATGTGAGCTGGAGCCTAAAGAAAGCAACTACATCAGTTACCTACAGGGGGTAGTAGGAAGAGGGTGACCTGATAGGTCACTGGTTAGCCCTGCTGCCTCACAACTCAAAGACCAGTGTTCAAGTCTCCCATAGCTCCCTGTGTGTGGAATCTGCACAGTCAGGTAGTCCCAGACACCCTCACCCATAGCCTGAAAAAACAAATGGGCTGATTTTAGTTAGGACATCACCCCTATTTTTTCCAAAAGATAGCAAAAAACCCCTTAATGAGGCCTTACAGTAAAGAATCAGGATCTTCTCAGACTAACTAGGCTCCCATCCAAACACTGGCCAGACCAAACCCTGCTTAGCTTCACACAGACTACCCAGCCCAAACTGCAGGTACCATGGTTGCTGACAGCTTAAAACCCTGATCACTGAGAATGTCAGCTGGAGCCTAAACAAAGCAACTACATCAGTTACCTACAGAGGATAGCTGGGGTGGAGGTGGTGGCCAGATAGCACAGTGGGTAGCACTGCTGTCTCACAGCCCAAGGACCAGGGTTCAAGCCAGCCCCCCCCACACAATAAGCAAACTTTTCAATACACATATACTGTACAGTTGCTTGTAATTATTACAAGCAATGACATCAGTAGAGGCATGTCAGTATATTTACTGTTTCTTTACAAAATGGCACACCCCAGACATTAAGACAAATCATTGTGTGAGTACTTTAACTTAAAAAATACTTTAAAGTAAATACTTAGTATTGTTGATGTAGCACTTCTGCTTTTACTTGAGTACATATTTTGCAGGATATTTGTACTTTTACTTAAGTACTAAGCTTCAGTACTCCCTCCACCACTGCCCAACAGGAGTGTTGTATCACTTGTATGCGCATTTTCTGGGGCTGACCTGCCTGTTGTGAAAGCGGCGGCCGGAATGTACACGCGGTCTAATTGGCCGTTTAGGGGGGGGGGGCGTTGCTTTAAGTGGCAGGTTCCGGTCGCTGAGGAGGGACAGCAGGTTTCGGCACCTGCCGGTTCGCGCCGCATCCAGTAAGCGGTCCGGGTCCGGGAGCAGAATGAGCGGCCGTGTGGGCGATCTGAGCCCGAAGCAATCCGAAGCCCTGCAGCAGGTGAGCTCCTTAGCTTCGTTTTGGTTTAATCGCTGCTCTGCTTCGTTGCCCCGACACATATCTATTTACCTCCGAGGTGGAAATCTTGTATGGGGTATTAAGGGATTAAAAGAGCATTGTTATATGCAGTTGATGTTTTCTAACTTTTGACGTATGAATGATTCGTTTATTTTTTTTTGCCCACAAATCGATATTTGTTCGATATTTTGGCAATGTTTTAAAAATAACATATCAGTTCCAGATTAAATAAATGCTGATAATTTTTATTGCTGGAACTTTACTGAATATTTTGATATTCGATTTATCTGCATTTTTTTTCTATATAATATATTAATTTGCTTATCTTGACAATAACTAAATTGTCTTATCTCCAAAAAAGTGAAAGATAAAAGTTGTCTAACGGTTATTTCGACAAGGGCATTGTCGGGTATTTTACAAAGCAGGTACTCTTATTGTGTTAATTATAACTTACAAGCTAACAGATCATCTTACGGAACTCTCCGTTGCACCGGAAAGTTACAAAAGGTCTTTCTGTAGGCCCACGCCATGCTATTGTATTGTTTTTCGCATTGCAAACAGCCGTATCCCACTTGTGTGGAAGAAAATGCCAGACCTCCGACTGTTTTTCATTCCATTCCTTCCATCTGCCTTTTTTCCCCTTTAATCAATATGCTCTATGTATCGCCATTTCCAATCCTTAGGAATGCAGAATGAAAACTGAAATCTCCGTAATTCTCCAATTTGCCGAAGTGTTCATGTTTTTATTCGAAACACGAATTTATAGAAATGATCGAATATATGTTGCAGCACCACTTTCTTGTTTGCTGTTATTTACTTTAACAATCCATTGGGAATTAGAACAAATACTTGTTTCTGTGTTACATGTATTTTGAAATCATGCTTATTCAAAATAGAAGACGTATATTACATTATAATGATGACAAACCATATAGACGACCCTGTAAAAGAAAATCTATATTTTAACAAAACAATATTTAATTAATTAAGTGGATGTTCACTGTTGCCTGGTCAAAGTTCAAAATCCCACAAGAACAAATATTTCCAAATATTTGTCTTATAGGGGTTAGAAAGACAGAAAATCTTATAGGTTCATGTGAGTTTCTGTGTGTGTATTTTGGGCAGAGGGTCAATGTTAGACTTTTTTTTTCAGTTGGGGTGCTTGATCATTGGAATAAATTGGTTGTGCCCATATGCAGAGTCGTGGTGGTCGTGTTCATCTGCAGGACCATCGTTAAGGTGTTTTGTTCACAAAGTCACTGATAAAGCTACTGCCTTAGCACCTACACAAAAACTAAAGCATAGATCATGAAAAGTCTTGCTGCCTCCTGTTTAAAAACCATCCAGGTACTGAAAACTGTGAGCTTCTGGCATGGTATTAGTCTATAGCTATACATCGTAAATCCACTCCTTCTTAGCTCTCATGAACTATTTCTTTATGTATTCATCTTACTGTATTTGATGTTGTTTTCACTTCTAGTTGCGAGAGAGAATCCTGGATATTTTGCCACAACTTCCAGCCCAGCATGATCACTTCCTGCTTCGCTGGCTCAGAGGTGACACAATATTACCAGCAGATTTGGAATGCCCTGATATTAAGATTTAATTTAAGATTGAGATTCATTTCTCAGCTGTTTCTGAAAACTTGTAATTTGGAGAAAATCTTGCTTTTGAGTTACATACATTTCTTTCATTTTATGCTTTGAACAATTTGCACAAAAGCAACTTACGGCCGTTTGCAAGTTCAGATGTTCGTAAGTCGTTATTCAGCATCGTTTTAAGGGTATACGCAAGTACAAAGAACTAGGATGCTGGGAGTACGCAGGTTATACTGCTGCGCAGTGGGAGAAGTGGTCGGAAGTCGTACTAGGAGGAATTGGCTCGCTGAAAAAAAAATTGGTGTTGCGGACAGGAAATGGGAGCCCAAGGAACACAATTTGGACTTACAGTCCTCTTCATTCATATGTCTGAAAGTTCGTAAGTTGAAAGTTCGCAAGTAGAGGAGCATCTGTAATTTATTGTGTGAGTCTTTCCTACTGTCTGACTTTATTACATCTGTAACAATTCTCAGTACCCCTACACAGAATTTAGAAACATCGGTAACACTTTACTTGATAGGCCACAAATACTTAGTAATAACTCATTTACTACTGAAGTACAAATCATGAACATATATAGTCGCTACTTCATAAAAGATGTCATGATTCATTAATTCATTAAACATCTATTTTACATGTGTTGTTTATGATTTATTCCTTCAGCAGTTCCTTCAGTAGATCACAAAGGTTTTCAGAATAAATATATAGCTAATCCTTGATGCTTCATGGGCTGAATGGCCTCCTTTCTTTTGTAAATTTCTTATGTTCTTGTAGTAATAATAATAATTGATACATAGTAACTGTGTGAGATAAAACATGAGTCATGATTCATTAATGATGAATTAACATGTGATCAGTATGTGACAGTTTGTGGTTAATTAATACATATTCATCACATAATAATTTGTGCCTCGTCAAATGCCGTGTTACTGAACACGGTTTTAGGAAAACTAGAGCCAGCGATAACTAGGCTTATTCACATCTCACACAACACTTTTTAACTGTTTGTGTGTATCGCCTGCTGCTTTGTAATATTTGTGATATTTAAACACACAGGCTTTGTAATTAAAACTCAAACGAATCCCCCTGTTTCAGAATATCACCCAGCAATTAGAGCTGTCTTGTATCTGTAAATTTTCTGGCAAGTTGTATACAGGGCTGCCATAAGATGACGATTCCAAGGGCCCCGGATTGACAGGGGCCCTAAAAAATTTGGAAAATAACTGGATTAGTCTGGACTGGGGGCTACAATATGATATGCCTTCATGGGGCCCAAAATCTTCAGCAGTGCCCCTGGTTGTATATATATAGATTTTTACTCCAACCTCCAGTCATACTTAATGATTATATTACCTTTTATACAAAATAACAAGCATTTTGGAACAGCAGTTATTTTAGTGAATTTGTATAACTTAGTAGTGCTGTGTATGAGGAAATCTCCGTACAAGCACAACCTTAGGCACCATTTATGAAACGCCTTGAATATGAGTAGAGCTCATACAAGTTTGGAATGAAAACAGAGTAGGAAAACATCATAATTCCGTATATTTACATAGATGAACATGGACAGTTCTGATCGTAACTGGCTTCGCCAGTAAAGAAGCAAAATTGGCTGGAAAAACTTTTATACATCCAGAAAACCTCTGTTTATCAAAGTCAACAATGCCGCAAAAATCTATTTGCAGAATATTTAGTTGGGCACATCTCTTGGAATCAGATCAGTCAATATGTTTTGACAGGATGGACTTTATACCATGGCATATGTGACTTATTCTGAAGTCAGTGACCTGTCTTTGTGATAAGAATGTCAAAGGTAAACATATAGATGAAAAGCAGTGGGCCAATGAAATTTGAAATTGATGACTTCTCCTCTAATTTGCCACCCTGAGGTATTTCTGTGGTAATCAAGAATAAGGCTTTAACACATTAAAGATTCTTTCGCGAAAAAGATTTCCGTTGTGTGTTATGTGATTATGATGGTAGTTATAATCCTACTCTTTGATGGCCTATTGTGTAAAAACAATTGCAGTTGTGAACCCAAAATGTTTGTGTTCTTACATTGTTATAGTAACGTAAGCAGGGTACTGTTGCATGGTGTTGAACTTATTTGTGTCATAGCTTGAATAACCAGTTCCTAACGTCGCCGACCTCTAGTGCACAAATGACCTTGAATGTTCTTAGACCCCAGCTAATAGGGAAGTCGCTTTGCCTCTGTCCTGTTTTGACAGCAGCACTAAGGGCTCAAAGAGTGGCATTACATCAGACAGGTTTGTTTAGCTGACGCTGTTCCAAAGTATTGTACGCTCTGTACCTTTTTATATAAATGCATATTTATAATGAGAGTATTGTATGACTCCTATAATATGAGCCAGCAAAATTTTGGGATCTAGGTCTATGATGGGATCTAAATAGTGTTCTGTCTGCTGTAAAAGGCAATCTTGTGCATTCTGCATTCTGATTATTATTTTTCCAGATTATTGCAAAGAGCACACTATTACAAAACCATAACTGTTAAATCAAGAGACCTTACCAGATTTGCTTTGTGCTAATACACTGATTTGATTTCACTTCCTGAGACGTGACTGTTGGATTCATTCTGATTTCTGTAAAATTTCTTAGGGTGATGATACATGGGGCAACTTTCTGAGCAATTTTGCCGGCAACGGGCAACCAGATAAGACACAGGGCAACTAATCAAGGCAACAGACAGTTGGCAACAGCAGGTAGCATTTTGTTAAAAAAAAATTAGATGTCTAAATTACAGCCTTGACAGATAAAGTTGGGTATCTGTTGGCATTTTAAGCATAAAATTAGGCAAATTCCCTGTTTGAAGTTTACACAAGACAACTTACTGTCTTAAAAAGATATAAGGAGACGCTCCATTGCCACTGAGAGGCTGCCATTTTTGTTGAATTTTTCTGAAGCCCCAAGTCGGTCATGTGATCGGCTGCTAGTGTCACGAAGTGAGCGGGAGCTCGGACCAGGGAATACATACGGAACAGCAAGGCACACGGGGCACGACAGGTAGCGATGTTAATGACAGCACTGGGGAGATATACTCTAACGTAGACTTAAATACACAGGAATAGTGAAGACTCGAAACAGCTGATGACACGGGGATTCCACACGAGGTTAACAAGGGGGCGTGGCACACGGGAGGAGCGGCACGAGCGGGGCGTGACAGCTAGCATCGTGATTCAGAGATCTCAAAAAATTGCAGACTGTGTGAGATCAAAATGGCCCAGATAGAACTTTGCTGCCCATTCTCAATGAAAAAGTGCCGAAGTATCATCACGCTTAGGGACTCGTGATCTACAACTGGAAATCTCCCAGTATTCCATCCTCGCTTTTTTTAAACTATGCTGAAATTTTCCTAGAAGTCTGAATTTGCGTGCTGCTCTTTTAGTGAATGATGTAGTCAACAGTCCAACTGCCATTCCTTCCAGTCTGCTTGCATATGTGTATATTTCAACTGATAACCAACAGAGCAAGTTAAAGGTTATATGGGTATGTTTTGGTTATAAAAGGGACCCCTGCACCTTCAGCTCAAGCTGCTTATAACAATGCACATTTTTTTCTGTTAATGTTCCAATTGTACATTACATGCTCATTTTTACGGTTGCTTAGCGTTAGAATTTAACCTAAATTTATGTCTTACCATTGGAAACATTTCTACTGAAATTAACACTTCCATCAAAATGAATGATTTTTCACTGATATTCTTTTTCAGCCAGATCCTTCAGTGTGTCAAAGGCAGAAGCAATGCTTCGAAAGGTAAAGAGACAAGTCCTTGTTATTTAAAAACCATTCAGTTGCCTAGTTATGGTCCTTTGAGTGGTCTGTTGAAAACAGCTCCACGATGTTTCTTAAGTAACCCAATATTAATTTTAATTAGGCTTAAAACACATTTCATTGTGTTACTTGCCTGTACTGCTAATTGCCAGCAGTGACTGCAGAGTATATAAATCTGATAACAGTGTCTGAAAAAGTGCTGTATTCATCAGAGAAATCTTAGACCTTTAAATTGGCTAATGTTAGTAGAACCGCGTATGATTTCCTATTAAATGAATTTTAGATATCTTTGATGTATAGGTTTGATATCTAGTTAAAAAAAATTTATGTGTACTTTAGATGTCCTTTTGGGAAAAATAGTAGTAAAAATCGCAGTATCCTTATACATGTAGCATTTAGGCACAATGCCATTTACTTTATTTATACCCAGTGACCACATTGGTAATACAAGTAATATCTTACAATGTTAATGACACAGAAAAAGAAAATCATGATACCTTTGCATGTGAAGTGATGGTATTTTGAGAAAACAGAAGAAGCAATCTGAAATATGAATATGTATTTTAATACTGATTTTAACCGATAAACTCAGTACTGGGTCCAGAACAAAATCACTAAGGGTGTAACTGAAATGAGTGCAGTGCCTGCAACTGTATCACAGTCGTGGACTGACTGACTTACACCTGAGGGTGAGGGTGTACATTATTAAAATGAGGGTGTACATTATTAAAATGAGGGTGCTGTGTAAACCCAAGTCTGAATAAACTGTTGTCCAATTTTCTTTAGCATGTGGAATTCCGGAAACGCATGAAGGTGGACACCATAACTTCTGATTGGCAGCCACCAGAGGTACTTTGTTAAACTACTGAAATGATCATATTATTATCTATATTGAAGCTTCTGAACAGGTAAGGTTCAAGTTTTAAGTTTGTTTTGTCACATACACAGTCATACACTGTACCACCGTGCGGTGAAACGCCCCATGTATAATGTCACATATTCCAGGTGATTGAACAATATCTGGCAGGGGGAATGTGCGGCTATGACAGAGAGGGAAGCCCCATCTGGTATGATGTCATCGGCCCACTGGACCCCAAAGGCCTCCTTCTCTCTGCCAGTAAACAGGATTTTCTAAGATATAAGATACGAAACACAGAGATGCTTCGAATGGAATGCGAGAAGCAATCCGAGGCGGTATGTCAATATTTGAGGTGCCATCAGGGGTCAGCATGTTAAGATAACTTTTTGCGACATATAGATGTGACACCAGCCATCAACCAACTCTTAGTTATATGTCAGGAATATTAACCTAACCTGACTATAATTTACTTTCCATCTCATAACCTTTCAGCTGGGAAAGAATGTGGAGTCAATTACCTTGATTTATGACTGCGAGGGTCTGGGCCTTAAACACCTGTGGAAACCGGCTATCGAAGCCTACGGAGAGGTACTCAGTCCTATAGCAGCAAACAGTCTCAGTCCTAGCAGCAAACAGTCACAGTCCTAGCAGCACATGGTCTTTGTGACCTAGAATGGGAAGGAGTGACTCAAAAGTGAAATGATCACCTCAGCATGTATGTGTTGGCCATCCTCTGCTTAATGAAAATACTGTAGGTTTAAAGAAAATGTCTCTGTACCTTAAGAATTTTTTGCATGGCTTTGAAGTCCCCCAAAGCAATCATAAAACTGTATTATTACATGCAAATTTTTAGAATGTGTTTAAATTCAAACTGATACTTGACCTTGAAGGTGAGAGATTCACGTAAAAATCATTTCTGGCGCCGAGCTTGAGGCCCAGCCCCTCGATCACCACCTCCTGGTCCCTTCATGAGTCATTTCTGAGGATTTACCTTGTTTCTGACACGCTGAAGGTCCTCACCATGTTTGAGGAGAATTACCCCGAAGGACTCAAGAGATTGTTTCTCATAAAAGGTAAATCAGAATTCATTCATTTTCATTAAGGTTCCTTAATTTATGCTGCTAATGTATTTAAAAAGTTGATTAAGGGGTGTCTGAGCCTTGGGATTGTGCAGCAGTTGCTCAGTGGTTTAACATACAGGGTTTGAATGAATTGGTTTCTCTAAATTACTGTGCTTCCAGTGATAGGATTAATTCAAGGCAAACCGCAACACTATGTTTATACATTGTTTAGTGAACCTCATCAACACGTGTGTTAGATATGATATATGTATGTGTGGCTGTGTGTGCGTATGTCTGTGTTACACTGTGGGGACCAGACTGTCCCACTATATAATAATTTAGCTTTTTCGGTCCCCACAAGGATGACCTCAATTTTATAAAAATCTGTGAATGCAACCAAAAAACTAATGTCAAAAAGAATGTCAAAAATCTTGTATTTTGTTTGGTTACTTATGGTTAAGGTTAGGACTGGGTAGCGGTTAAGGTCGTCATTGTGGGGATGAGGGTCATTCCCATAGAAAGGAGAGCTCCCATCAAGATCTGAATATGTGGAATGAGAATATGTAGAGCTGTCACTATCGATTATATCAATAATCGAGTAATTTACCGATTAATCTGTTGATACATTCAGTAATCATTTATATATAATATACGGTAATATATTTAGCGTGTGGCAGGAACTAACCAAGCATAGCATGGTGCTTACTCAGTCATTCATATGGTCAGTTTACACCAAACTTCACTGAAGCTGCATGTTTTTGAACAATGCTAAAAGATTTTTACTGAGTCACTGGAAACAAAACGTAGCAAGCTTTGCAATTTTTATGATAGTTCCTTTTCAAAATTCTCTAGTGTGTGTGTCTGTGTGTGTGTATGGCTGTATGCCATGGCCCAGTTGTATCTCTTGTTTCCCCCACAGCTCCGAAGCTCTTCCCCGTCGCCTACAACCTTGTGAAGCATTTGCTGTGTGAGGACACCCGTCAAAAGATCAATATCCTGGGGGGTAAGTGTGTCACTCGAGGCCTTAAATCCAGGTAAATATGCTTGTTGTTTTTGGAAGGGGGGAGGGGCTTTATATTTATACCCTCCGCCCATATCTATCTCCCTGAAGATGAATGGCCAGAGGTTTTACGGGAACACATTGACCCTGACCAGCTGCCGGTGGCATACGGGGGCAATCTCACTGACCCTGACGGAGACCCCAGGTGCAGGACCAAGGTCAGCATTTCAGGATGGAGAATAGTGGCTGCTATGCTGAGGTGAAGGCTATTGTTTCAAAAATCTCTTCTATGTCATGACAGTGTATCTGGCAGTAACAATCCAAGTGCTCAGGATAGAAAATCCCTTTTTTAAAAGTTACTATTGGCAATTAATTCCAAACTACAACCCAGCTCCCCAGAACTAAACTATTTCGGACGTAGTGATACAGCACATTGCCACACCTGTCACACAGCCAGCCCCCCAGGCTGGACACCCCAGTTTACAGCTGTGCAGTGGGTGATGCCTCTGCACCACATTCGTTTGAGTGGAATGGAACAATGTGGCATTTTTTTTCCTAGTGACTGGAGTTCCAATCCTGCCACCAACCCCCAGACTTTCCCTTTAAGTTAGAGGACTTGCTCGCAGGGCTGGATGTAGCTTAACATCATGCCCAGGATGAAGCAATTGCAGGTTAAGGGCCTTGCTCAAGGGCCCCACTGAGTAGGATCACTTCTGGCACTCACAGGATTTGAACCAGCAACCTTCCAATTGCCTCCCTTGCCTCAGAGCCACCACTCTGCCCATAATAGAGGCAGGGGTTCAGATCCCACTTCTGATACCCATAACTCACTGTATAAAATCCATTTGGATACAGGATATGTGAAGTATCCAATCAAAGCCATTTCAGACCCTGTATTCCTAACTATGACCTTTTTGCTTCTAGATTAAGTATGGAGGAGTTGTACCAAAGTCATACTACAAGCAGGACTCCGTCAAAATGCAGTACGACCAGACCATTAGCATCAGCCGCGGATCCTCCCATCAGCTGGAATATGAGATCCTCTTCCCAGGAAGCGTGCTGCGGTAACTGGCTTCCAGGGTGACGCCTGTTTTGGGTGAATGTTTTTTGTACCATGCAGACCGAAGGGGGGCGGGGCTTCAGGTCTAGAGAAAATTGCTTTTCATCTAATGTTTTTGGGGTTAGTTCTCTAACCCCCATCAAAATGTGATGGAAGGACAGTTGGATGAACTCACCTTATCCATGGTGTCGACTTAGGTGGCAATTCATGAGCGAGGGTGCAGACGTTGGCTTCGGGGTCTTCATGAAGACCAAGGTGGGCGAGAGACAGCGGGCGAGTGAAATGACAGAAGTGCTGCCTAGTCAGCGTTACAACGCCCACCTGGTACCGGAGGATGGCTCCCTCACCTGTGCCAGCGCTGGTGTCTGTGAGTGAAGGGAGGGGCAGTATGGCTCCAGCGCTGGTGTCTGTGAGTGAAGGGAGGGGCAGTATGGCTCCAGCGCTGGTGTCTGTGAGTGAAGGGAGGGGCAGTATGGCTCCAGCGCTGGTGTCTGTGAGTGAAGGGAGGGGCAG
>JAODLC010000123.1:29867916-29912745 GCA_026781145.1 Hippopotamyrus pictus | reverse complement strand
CCGGAAGCAACGGGCACGAGGTAGGGAACAACCCTGGACAGGGGGCCAGCCCATCGCAGTGTATATATATATATATATATATATATATATTTTTTTTTTTTTTTTTTTTAAAGAGGGGACCACGTGGTAAGTTCTAACTCTCTGTCTAGCAACCCAGGATTCAGAATGAATCACACGGATTCCAGCTTGGCCAAGGAACAGCAGCTCAAGTCCTGTAAGACAGTATGTGGTTAAGTCTGCATGTGCTTTGTAGGCTGGGGGAAGGCACATGACCACGCGCGCTGCCCCATTCTGTGTGGGGTGGCACAGAAATATATTGAAAAAGAGGTCACTCAACCCGGACCCAGAAAAACATTCGGAAAATGCTGATGACTCGTGAAATTATAGTGAGTGGATTTTACCCACACTGTGTTATCAATTAATCCATTAATTATTAAATTATTGATTCCCGGGGACCAATAAAATATTGTACCTACATGAATTCATAAATTAAATAAACACGCCCCTGATTTTTTAATACCTTTTGTACAGATGTGTGCTGCCACCCAGTGGTTAATCATGATAAAGCAATCTTCAAATTTGATGAAATTCAAAAACGGGAGTAGAGAAATTAAGACAGTTTACCAGGTACAAAACCAGTGACTGAAAACAGGAGCATAACTAGAAATTCTGCAGCCCCCCCCCCATTTTTCACTTGAGGTTTTCACAACGTGTCCCCCACGGTAGACAGAATTTGCCCAGCGGGATGGGGGGGCGGGTAGTCCCCATGGCAGGATTTGCCAAGCGGAGGTGTTGTATTTCTCAAATGAAAATTATAATTTTACGTATTCGGTGGCTGTATAAAATGCTGGAACCCCTGAATCTGCCAGGGTATCCATGCTTCCACCACCGACGCCCCTGGATGGAAACTTCAGATTGTTTTGTTCCGTCTCCTTGCCGCAGGTCAGAATGAATATAGGCAGTGCTTGAAGGGGGGGAAGCAAGTGCCGGCGCTCCGCTTGTTGCGGATTTTGAGAGGTGTCGGTACGCAAGAAACTTTGAAGAGAAAAACAAAGACGGCGGTGAGTACCAGCGCACCTGCAGCACTGATTACAGGCGTCTGCCGTTCCCCGATCAACGAATCACTTACCAATATGGCAGACGACGGTTTCGTTATAAATGTGAGAAATTAAACCAATTATCAAATATTTCCACAATTTATTTTAATAAATGACAGATGTTAATCGATTGTGTCTGTTTTATTTTTCAGTGGTGCTTTATAAGACACTTAAGTGCAGCAGCCAAGTACAGGACGTACATAGTCTTAACTTTACTTGATTTGCCCTTAAGGTAACTGGTAAGGATGGGGGAAAGCGCATTTTCAGGAGGCCCTGGTTGATCAAGTTGCCACACTTAGGTCTCCGGTTACCTCTCTGCTCGCCTGTCACAGCTGATGCGGCTTTTCTTCAAAAACAGATAATTTGATTCCATGACAGCGCTGCACTGATCCTCTACACTATAGTTTTGGGGTATATTTGGATGCGTATATAGACACAATGTGGTTATTTTTATAGTTTTGTTAGTGAGACAGAAAACGATCCAACGATGGATTTGGTACACTTAAATTTGCACGTTAATATACAAATGATATCATTTCGGGAAAACACAGCGCTGACCAGCAATTCTGGTCACCGAGTAGAAAGGGTTACCGTGTAGTCCCTCCACTATACTAATTCTCAGCGAATTTAATTTCTGACAAGCGTATGAATGATTCACGTGAAAATAACTTTTGCGAATTGCGCCTCTGTCGTATGTAGAGATGCAGGCGGGTAGATACACGCCTGGCGTCCCTCTCACGGGCACGGCGACGCGTGAACGCGCGTCTGCACGCCGCCTTGTCCTCTGCACATGGCAACACGATCTATATATAGCTCCGGCTGCCGGGCTTGTATGCTGGCATGAGGACCTTTTTCTACAAACGCAGGATCCCCTTGTCACGCAGCTGTAGCACCCCCCTCCCATCACCCACCCATCAAGCTGTTCCTTAGATGCTGGCTAAACCGATCTTGTTGCAGTTTCGGAAGGGGGGAGGTGGTTTCGCACACTAACATGGAGCTAACCCTGCTGTCTTATGCTCCCCCCCGTCACCTCTGCTCCAGTGTCCTGTTGTTGCATGGTTGTAAAGCTACAGTACAGGTGAATTGAGCTTCCTTTCCTGGCCAAGTATATACAACATATGATTGAATACATATTAATGATTAATGATTATTAATGCGTTTTTATTCTCACTTTAGAACGCACAGGTTTCTGGAAAATACCTTGTGACTGTATAAAGAGTTCCGGCTGAACCAGCTTTTAGGTTTTGGCAAGTCCCAAGAAGGTTTGGAATTTACACATATGTGCCATAGATTGCATTTTATTACCAAATTGTTCTCTGGCATCTTCATAGAAGGCATGTGAACTTGGTCGGAAAATGTCCAGGTCCATTTACAATCCTATAATTTGGCCCTTGAACGAGATGGGCTGTTTTTCCTTAATTGGTGGGTTCATTAATATGTTCATGAGCTCTGCTCTGATTGGCTGGTTTACAGTGAGGCACCAAGATGGCTCACACCGAACCAATATAGATCACTACAGGTGAGGTGAAACATGGAGCATTTAGGCATCCAACCGTGTTTGTTTGTGCCTGTATACCAATGGAGGAATTGGATGTTGCTTAACCAACAAAGGTTTCTGAGTGGTAAGTTTTGTCATTTCATTTTTCCTATAACAATTTGCAGCACATAACTGTGAAAGTCCCACTTCAGCCTAAGCATGTTAGCATACTGCTAAGTTTGTTTTCAGAATTGTACTGTAACAAGAACACTGAAATTAATTTTATCTCAGGCAACAAATTATTTTACAGTGCTAGCTTCGTCATGCCAGTTTTATCAGAATTCCAAACAGCAAGCCAAGCAGCTCATAAATGTGTTGTATCGTTAGATATTTGTTTAGCTAATCAAAAGTAGGCTTCCTCCTTTTACATTTTCAGGAAATATATTTGAAAGAGGGAACAACGGTGTTTGAGATTCACGGTAAGTCATTGCCATGTACCAAACTCTCCTTTTTCAACTATGCCAAGGTAATGCCAGATTTTCATTCTATGACACCTTTAAAATTGGACATATTAATATGAGTTTAAAGTTTTGCTCTCCCTTTATCTGCTCCAACTTTGTTACCTTTTCTTCCGAATATCGAAAGATGTATACTTACTGTCAGTTAGGATGATAATGATGACAGGGAAGGGGGGGCTTGCTTTGTGGTGCCCAGTCTTCATCACCCCATGCCCTGCAAGGTGCCCTCTTCCCTTTCCCATGACGCTGGGCTCAATGGCTGCTCACACCTCAGCGGGCTCACAGCAGGATGCCGCAGGCATTTGCCATAATCCCTGCTTGATCCGGCTGTGGGCTGCAGTTGCATTGTTTGGCCTGGCCAGCAACCTAGCAGCCTAATCTCAGGTCAGCGTGGTCTTAAGGGATGGGCCTTGGGGTGTGAGGCCAGCCAGTAGGGCTCTAGATCTTTGTCGTTTCAGAGACGACCCAAATCCCCTCATCCGAATTCTGAATGTATGGTGACGTAACAAATGGAGGCCTCGGCCGTGTATGAGCAAGCAGTCCCCTGAACCGTTACCATCACGGGTCTCACGTTACTATGGGAACTCCCATTAAGATGAGCATTTTTATTCAAGTGTACAGGCACATAGGAGTTTCTCAATTTTCACATATCCCTACTTGCCCTCCGTGAGGATATACAGGTCAAAGCGAACCTTGGGGGCAAAGAGCAGGTTTGGGGTTGGGGGCCTTGCTGAAGGACCCAGTGGTGATACGATTATTCTGCCAGCCACCAGCACAGGTTCCTAAGCCATGGAGCCACAAGCTGAACTCTGGTCTCAAAGGACACCAGCTAATTTAATCTACAGTCAGATAGAAAACATTCATCACGTATGGGACCTGTTTAAATCCAGTTCATAGTCTTCGAATATTACCCACCAAATTCATTTCCAAGATTATTTTGAAACTGAGATTGACAACATTTCTCAGGTTTTTCTCTTTGCCTCAAACTGCGGGCTTTGTGCCATGACTGATACCCCGAAAAATACAACATCATTTATTAGACTTAAACTTGTCATTTTATTGAAACAATCTCAGTAAAATGATCAGCTGTTCCTGGGAAGGTCGTGAAAATAAGAAAAGCGGTATGGGAGTTTGAGAAATTCACATTTCCAGTAAAATGCATCCCTATGGGTCAGGCCCATGCTGGAACACTCGAGATCCAGTTTCCCAATCCGCTCCTTGAGGGGCCCACAGACAATCCACGTTTTTGCTCCCTCCCAGCTTCTAACCAGATGGTCCATATTTCTGTTCTAGCAGGAGCTGGGGGGAAGCAAAAACATGGACCTCGAAGACCAGCTTTGGGAAACACTGCTGTAGACGACAGTGTCATTGACCAAAGTGACCAGAAAAGAGAAAACCAGTCAAAGCCACAGAATCCTACAAGGTGTTAAAAATGCCTACAACATTTCAGAATTACAGTGGAAAACAATAAAGAAACCAATGTAGGGCAACATTGTTTAGTTTATAAATGCTATTCAAATTACATATAGCTCTTAGAGCCAACATCGTCCTCAGGTTTGTGGATATAAAAAAAAAACATAATAAACACCGACTGGACTTATTGGTCCAGCGAAAAAACCTTTATGAAAAAAGGAGAGATGCCAGAGCTGGAGGAATGATTATTTTCATTAATCATAGGTTTCTTTATTTGATACAAACATACATTACATTTTCTAAATATAGACTTTAAAACTCTATTTGGGGGGGAAAAAAAAAACAGTAAAATAAAACCATAAGAAGGGGCCCATGGCTGGCCGTCCGACACACTGAGCTTCCTGCTCAGGATGAGCTGTGCTGTGACCAAGGTGGCTTATGGCATCGTCAGAACCAGCGATTAGAAACAGCTAGTGATCGGGACGAAGAAATTAGATGATTCCTTCAGAGATGTTCATTGTAGGCAGCTAAAATTTAGGATGTTTGTTTGATTGTTTGGTGGGGGTTGAATTCAGGGGAAGCTCACTGTAGGAGGTAGCTCATTTTGTCAGAATGCAGCTGTGCAACATGGTAGGCTATGTCAGAGGGTCCACAGGGAGAACCCAAATCCCATCCCAACTCCCCACACACACACACACACCATCACCACCCTGTGGGCTGTGCAAGCCTGGACTCCCCAGCCCCACTCCGACATCTTGCTGTTCTGGAGCTGCCATTCGGGAATGACGTCCACAGGAGCACAAGTGGACCGGAAAGGCAGCAGTTCATAGCGTGCGGCCATCTTGTTGACGGCGAATAACCGACACGCTGTTTCGGAGAGAAATCCTCTCCCATTTTTACTAAAACTGTGCCTGAAGATTAAAACACATTTTTGAAAGTATATTACGCAGATGCAAGGGATATGCTAACGGTTAGCACCATTACGCTTCCTGCTTAAAAATACAGTGTTCTGTGAGGAGCGCATTCACTGCTGATGATTATCGCAGCGTCTAAACTGTCAGGTAAAAAACACTTGCGTGTAGTCTGCCGAATCGCACACGCGCATCACCCTGCGGGTAAGATGTGCCCGTTGGATTAAAACACTTTAAAACAAATTCAGTCTAAATTCACCCCTCCCCATGCATTTCCCTTCATCAAGGACATAATCCTGCCTGAGTTTCAGAAGGAATTCTTCTGCAATGGACCAAAAGACACCCGAATGACAGCGAGATGATCAGCAAAAAATGCTTTAGGTTTGTTTCTCCATGTAGAACAAAATCCGTTAGAGAAAGGTGGGTTGTGAATTAAGGACCTACAAGTCCAGCAAAAACAAAAAACAACCCACAGATTTATAGCTCTAGTTCTAGACACTGAAAACAATTCCTCCATGTTGAGACAGATGCAGTACTTGATTCCTACACTAGATGTGAAAACTGAGATGGAATCTGGTTACATCCCACTCAACCACAAAGAAGGACATTCTCTCATAGACATACATCCTTTCCTTGCCAGGGAACGTCATTTTCAAATAATTTTGACTTCCTGTTACTATCATGCATTTTTCATTCCCCATCAATTCTCAGTTGTGGCATTTCAGAGCAGAGCGAGAGCAGCGGGTCAGTCGTCGTACTGGGGTGCCCACAGTGAGAACAGCGGGTCAGTCGTCGTACTGGGGCACCCTCAAAGCGAAGCGGACTCAGCCCAGAGCCAAGTAATCGGACACAATTTGGGCAGTGAGGGAGGGGCGAAATAACCTGATAGTCTAATTGACCTCCCGTCCTGCAATCAGGACGCAAATGGGAATAATTCTCCGAATCCATTGTGACACTATGCTGCCAATTCTGAGAAAGGAAAAGGTGCCGTTGAACCACGTCTTTACAGTCACGTGACCCCAGTTCCGAGCGTCCTGCCGGAACAGAGTTTCCCAGGAGCCTAACGGCTCAGCCCCGCCTGGCCCTTCCTAGCTAGCCACGGCAACAGCAGCACAGCTGTGTGACTGGCTCTCCCTGGCCAGCGGTCATCACTGCCCTCCCACCACACATCCCAGCCAGCATGTCCTCCAACGGCAGACGCAGCAAGAAGTCTTACACGCGTCTTAGACCCACCTTCAGTAACATCATCACCTAAGGCGTCTCCTCTTATTCTCTCCCACCCTCATGGGCCAATTAAACGCTAATACACCCCCCCCCCCATTCTGGGGCACTGCAACAGCTGACGGAGGGAGGTGGGCTGTGACCGAGTGCAGCCCACAGCTGTTCCTGCTGCGTCACCCTTACAAGTTTCCCTCTGTCCGAGAGACGTGATTTTATCAAGGTGTAAGAGATCAGCATGCTGGAGAACAGCTGATCACTAACACCTGCAGACAAAACTGACAGGACGATGATTTCAAAGTACGTTCCTGTTTCAGATGTCCGCCATATGTTTCCATGAATAGAGAAGAAAGCCCTGTCCACTAAATCTCAATCACGATAAGCTACTTTCACTCATCCAACCTTTGACGAGTGATATTGGTTTTGATCCTTACCCTCTTAAAGCCCATCTACACACCCTGACAAGGTCACTTACTTGCCACCATAACCTGTTTAAGAAAAAATTGCATTTAAGACACATGAAGCTGACTGGAGGTTGCGGCAGTTTCCATCAGTCGGTGAAGGACTTAGGAGTTAGTATAACTGTATGTGAAACTATAGGAGCCGCATCACTCACACGCGTCGCATAATCAACATCTGCCATCACCTGTGAGAAAGTCTGCATCCCGCATCCCTCAGCAGTGACAAAGGCAACCCAATCCTCCGACTGACAGTAACAAGAGCACCGTCAAACTGCCCCGGAGCCCGATTAAGAGCTAAAGCGTGCAGTCTCACCTTAACTGCCCTGTTTCGTGCCCAGCAAAAATGCTTTACATAATTTTGGATGACAACGAACCTCCCCCAACACCGCATGCAGCCATTTTGGCTCCGTCTCTGAAACTCCATGGAGCCAAAATGGAACATGTTCATTTCACACGCATCTCCATTTTATTCGTCTTTCAGGTCTCATCTTCCACATCCAAATTCATTCCACTGACCAGCTCAGATGGTTTCTTCTCAGCAAAAATTTAAAAAAATTAAAAATAAAAATGTAAATACTTAAAGGAACCAGGCAGAAACGTACAGTAGAGCATAGGACTGAAACAGCTGCCATTTCACACAACAGCAAAGAGAAACAGGCTACTCAGCTTGATAACTGTGAGTGTAGTTACACACTATTGCTCCCAAATGGCCTGAAAGAAATGCTTTTATGCAGAAGACTGTGTGAAGAAAAGAAATTAAAGGCTGGAGGATTATACAAACAGTCCTCTAAGCAGGGAAAGTCTCAATTTGGACAGGGGGATACAGATTTCTACATCTCAAGGCGCAGCTGAAACCCAGAAATGTTTTCATCACTTCAAAATCTTTCCCACAGGTGATTAATAGGCCGACATACAGTAAATCAGAATAAGCAATAAATTAACACAAGGCAGTTGAAAACATGAATAAGCATGCACAATTCAAACAACTTGAAGGGGCCCCTGAACACATCCAGAGGCACGCTGCTCTCAGCCCTGCAGCCATCCTGAAGCTAACTTCAACATGACAGTGCGGAACATTCCTTTAAAACTGGGTGGGTCACACAGGCGAAAGCCCATTAGGGCAGCATGAAATCAAAGGAAAAGGGGAAAATTAGAAATTGCTGTCTCTATCAAAACATCTGATTTATTTTGACGCATAGGCCTCCATACTATCTTTGACACAAAAGACGACCTTACAGAATATATATATGTATATAAAAAAAAAATCCACATAGACAAACTTTGTATCCAAGCTTAATTTATCAAATAAGCCTGTTATGCAATCTCTTATAATTCTGTGATTTATATATTTTCCATTTAAAGTATTTAAAAATATGTTATGCTGGTTTGTTCAGTTCTTGACTATAATCTTTCAGCTGTTTGCTTTTTTTTTTACCCATTCATCCATCTGTCCAACAGAAGGCGCTCTGCAGTCCCCCTCTGGGATTTTACTCCATTAATTCAAACTGATCAGTCGTTAAAACATTTCGAAGTAAAAGAATGACTGATGTTACCTTATATCAAGGTCCAAGCTATCTGTTGATCTGTCACTCCCCTTAGATGACTCCCACACACACACACACCACCCACCCCCCAAAAAAAGCACACATCCAGTAGTAAGTTCTTATAAACTTGAAGAGTAGTAATGATGCTCCGGGTGTCCGCACGGGGGGGAGGGGGGGCGCAGGACACGTGTTGCTTTGCTCTTCTCCCTCCCGTCAGTAATTCTTTTACGTCCCAGTAGCTTTAAAACGACTCTGAAACACATGGTCTGTACTTTATACAGACATCGCAGCTATTTTGCAGGTGTTCGGTGAAACTTCATCTACGCCGGTCACTCGCAGGTGATCACGCATCTATATCCTCCCTTAAACTCGAAAGCAAAACGTAAATCAAGCGCTTCGTCCCATAATCTCCACGTTTATGTAGCCGATCTTTACCGTCGAGAGCTATTGCAACAAAGTTGGTACCTGTTAGTGCCTATTTCATCTATCCCCTCCAACCAAATTGGTCTCACGTATACCTACTGTATTTGTCGCTGAATTTTCTGGTTAATAGTGATAGATCTGTTAGAAACATTTAACTGCTGTTCCATTAACGGACAGCCGGAAAGTCCTTGTAGACGCGATCAGTACAAACTTGTTCTGCGCAGGACAGACCTCGCTAATAATGGTAATATAATGAATGCTGGTTATTTCACTCCGTTCATCGAGGGCGTCACTTAACTAGACTATCAAATATTTTTAGAATCAATATCCAGGTTTTAAGCACTTAAAATATTTTTTCTCGGAGAAAAAAAAAACTAAATGCGTCATTTGCGAGTTGATCGATTTGCTTGGAGGACAAACCCATGGGATATGATGGGATATGTCCTAAGTTATAGATACTCGTCTCTTTAACCAATCTATGTCCAAAAAAAACACTTATCATATAACTCTGCTTTTAAAACAATGCATCCCTGTCTGTATTATTAAATGTTCGATTTGTCATGCACATTATGTCATTTCTGCATTTCGGAAACATTACTCTAATGTGGTGGACTTCCGCGGATTTTTTTCCTCTTTTTTTGTACATTTTATTTCTCTAATGAGCCCGGTAAGCCGCAGTCAGTCGTCGTCCACGTCCTCCCCTTCCGACTCCTCTCTCCGCTCGTACATTTTATCCCTCTGCCTCTCCTGGATCTCCTTCATCTCTTCGGCGTACCGGCAAAACGCGCCGCCGAACTTGCCCCACGCTTTGAAGGGAATCGTGATGGAGTTCCTGTAGCTCGGCTTCACCTCACTGACTCTCAGGAACACGCCGTATTTGTTGGACCCGACATCAAAGAAGAAGCGCTTTGAGTCCACCATGATCGATGTGCCCTCCGGGAGCTCGCCGTAGCCCCCGGCGGCGGCGCCGCCTGTCAGCTCCTCGTCGTCCCCGCCATAATCATCTATTAGCTTGGCCAGGGCGTCTCGGAACTCTATCAAGCCCTGCGCCGGCAGGGCGATCGTCTGCCCGGCCTGCATGCCGCCTCCGGGGCCCCCTACCCCGAAGCCGGGCCCGCGATTGATCGTCTGCCGGATCCGGAGAAACCTTCCCCGCTGGTTCTCCTTCAGATCGAGGTAGTATTTTCGATTTTCTCGGACCAAGAACTCGCTCTTCAGGGCCCGCCGCGGCCCGCCGTCCTCGCCCCCGGAGGACTGCGCGATCTGCTCCGGGCTGCTCGGCCCAAGCTGGGCGTAGTGTTCAATGAAGTCCCCAAGATAGTCGCGGAACTCGGCCGCCACGGACATGGAGAGGGTCAGGCGGCTCTTGGAGCCCCCGGCTCCGACCTCCGCTATCTTGATGAACCTGCCCTTCGAATTCTGCTTCACGTCCAGGTAGAAGCGCTTGTTCTGGATGTCGAGCCTCTTGGACGCCAGCTCCTGGGTTTCCTGTTCCCTCTGGAAATGCTGGAAGCCGCTGCCACCCCCGCCTCCACTGCTTCCACCGCGCTCGCTCCCGCTGTCTCCATCCGCCATCTTCGCCACCAGCAGCCAGCTTCTCCTTCCTGCGTATCTTTCCCCAGTTTACACCCCTTTGGCGGACACCGTGCGGTCCCGCCCATCGCCCTCACATTGGCTTCGATCCTGCCAATTACAGCCGCAAAACTAGCATTTGTCTCCTCGTAGCTCCATTTCCCTCGCCAATCATATCTTTGTTATCCATATATTCTGATACCATTGGTCAGAATTATTTAATCCGACACAACAATTTCTCCCAATCTCTTTTTTAATTGGTTCACGCTTCTGTATTGACGTAGAAATGCCGTCATTTGTTGCGGTGTTATTGGTCGTCCCGTCTTGTCATGCTGAATTACTGTCCATAGAGTGTACGCGGTGTGAAAGACATGTGTCAATGAAACCGGCCATTACTTTACCTTATTTCCGGGGAACATCTGCAAGTGGCGCTTGTCAATCACTACTTTCTGGTCACGTGTATTATTCGTAGACAAAAGATATACCGTGGTTCGGTTTATGATTCCTGAAAGTCAGTCCCCTTCAAATAACACTCGCTGCCAACGAACACTGAATAGCCCTTTATAGAATATCTTACCTTCTGACAGAATGGTGACGTTATTACTATGTCTGAACCTATGATTCCTCCAAAGATACTTTTATTCACACAATGATTGATTCAATTACGTGACTCTAAATGATCGTTGACCTCCTAAATTTCGAGTCTTCACACCAAATCTAATTTAAGCCAGCTGTCTGCATCACAGTCATGATCCATTACGTTTAATACTGATTCCTTAAACCTAGATTTTGACCCAAAACACCTTACAATACTTGTACACCCACTATTCTCAGTATTTCACTGGAGTACTTAGGGTTAACTGTATTGCTCAAGGGCATGACAAGTTCTGGCCAACAACACCTTATGGGAATTCAACTGACAGAACTCTGTCTCTGCCCTGTGAGGTGAAATTGTGCCAGCTTCACATTGTTTTAATAATCTCCTCCCTCTTCCTTAGTGCAAGAAACAGTTTAACTTATTCAAACCCGCAGAATAACAAATGCGCACAAAGAGGATCATTTTACATCTGGTAATCCTGCACGTGTGGCTGCTTTGGTTACTCATCCTCATGTTTTTTTTTTTTTCTTTCCTGCAACTCCTTCATGACTGGCCTTGCAATCGACTAACTTGTGAATCCATAACTTCTGTTATCATTTCATTTTCCCACTGCTTTTCCAGGTGAGGGTCACAGTTACTAAAATTCCTGTCAAGATCATCTCCATACATGCTGTTTCCCCCATACAGAACTATGTAACCCGTTTCTTCATATGTACTATTCTCCATGTTCTGCACCTGTATACAGAGCACAGATGTTCCATTGCGTGTTCCAGCAGTATGCACCAGTAGATGTAATTGGTCTCCCGGGGCCCAGTCCCTGCTCCTTCTACTCTATGTAGTGCAGTTTACTGGACTATGTGAGACTGTAACAATGGTGACATCCCCCCCCCCCCCCCCATAAATGTTTGCTTAGTTTCCATAGCTGGGATTGGGGAGTTTTTGACACAGCAAGCTATGTGGATATAATGTGCAATTATTAAATCATCAAAATGTATAATAATAATAATAATAATAATAATAATAATAAATAAGAGCAAGATACATTAGGACATTATTTTATTATCTGTTACTAAGTAGTTTGTATAAAAAAAAAAATCACATTGCTATTTTTGTTTGGGGTTGTGTGCATACTGCATAAAAATTGCACTACTTATAATAATAAATATTTCATTGGAGCAGTACACATGAGGCACTACAAAGTCTTCTAAATGACATCGACATTTTGGTTTTGCACAAAATCAACTTATGGTTTTTTTATTCTACTGTTTGGCGTTTTTGCGCCTGTTGTGATAACTGACGAGAACACGAGCCAGGAAGTGCATGGTACATTCAAAGCAACCCAGGAAAATATAATTAGCAATCATGTTTTAGAAAAAAAAACAGAAGAATATATACGAAATAACACTGATATCCATTTTACATATATATTTACTGAATGTGAAAAACTGGAATAATTTTGATGAATATGCCTCTGGCAGCTCCCCAAATCATCTTTCATCATATCAAAATATAAATACCAATTACAATGCTAAAATTGTGTCATTGTCATATATGAGTTTGTATTATTTTAGTCACTGGTAATGTATAATTCAATTCATTCATTCATCTCCTATACAGGGTCACAGGAGTTGGGAGCCTATTCTGGAAGCAGGGCAGCAAGGCAGGGAATAATGCAGGGCGGAGCACCAACCCATCACAGGGCGCAAATATATATACACCTACTGAGAGTCTGGAAACTTCAATTCACTTTAGCATGTTTTTGGAGCCACAACATGTGTTGAACATGAAGATTCCAAACACAAAAACTGAACCCTAACTGCACACTAAGTTTAATGTAATATTTTGTTATGTTAAACTATCTCAGTCATTACAGCTCATTTAGTGACTCATAACTCATTTGAAATTCATTGTGACAAAAATACCATTTGTTGCCATTAAAATCTATACTATTTAGGTCAACCAGCCCCAAAACATTACTAATTGCTGTTTATATACAATGTGCTCACAAAGTCACTTTTTAAAGTAAAACCAAGGAACTTAATTAGAACATATAAGCAGTTCTTAATTAAATTTAGATTCAAACTTGATCCTAATCCAATATCAAACTACAAAGCTGGATAATGAAGTGAAATATTAAACCAGGCCAAAAATCTTGGAAAAATGCTCTTCATATTCATGATTCAAGAGTGTTTTTGTCGTAAGCACATTTAACAGTCAGTTCCATTATGTAATGAAAATTTTACTTTATTAGTATGCAGACTACTTCTGCCAAACCCAAATTCCACTCTGATATGCTAGATTTTATATAGGGTCAGTATAGGGAGTATATACACACACACACACACACACACACACAAACACACAGACACACACAATACATATACACATAAACATTTCAAATGTCAGGCATGTCAGATTTGGTTACACCTATCTGCTTTTCACTTGTATTGCTTGTCCTGCATTAGTTTTGCTCATTTTTCCTGTATGCAATTAGCTCCTCATACTCTCTGAACTGTACCAAACAGCACCTTACATGAGAAAGGGGGGCTGTGTGGATTCCTGCATCACTGTCTACCTCACAGCAAAGAGACATAGTGTATTACTTATCTGAAATAATGATTTATTTGCCTTTTGAAAAACTACATCTGAAAATTTCTTTACACACTTTACACATATCCCATCATAACCTTCCGAACACAAGCACACTGCCCCATTATTCTGTACATTAAAAAAAAAAATCATCATTTTCAGCATAAGTCTAACTGGTATATACCATAGTAGTACAGAAAACTGGTGCAAATACATATGTACAAATGTATAGATTACTCATCCCTCTGAGTAAATTTGGTGGGTTATAGCGAGAACCAGAACACCCTTTTCCTTCTGCAATCTGAGTGCAACACCAGTCTAACCCTAACTTTCACATACCTCAAAAGGTATATCTTTATCTTATATGTTGTTGGTATCCACTTCATAGTAATGCATTCAGTCAGGCATAACAACCCTGAAAAACATCTATTTGCAGAAAACAATCTGCAGACTGATACACAAAATCATCAGCAAATATGTACATTAAAATGTTTCTCCATTTTATCAAGGGGCAGTGTGTTCTATTTAAACACACCCCACATCATCATACCACAAGCAGCAGCCTGCAACGGTGACACACAGCATGATAGATGTATGAAGTCATGCGGTTTTCTCCACAGCCCAGTCATTTCACCGGCACGAAATTCATTGGATCAGGCAGTGTTTTCATTTTCTAGCCCAATACAACCAGTTTCTTGAGTCTTTTTTCTTAAAAAAAAAAGTGTAACTTTAAAAGACAATTTTAACTAGCTTCTAAGTTAGCTTTGCGATAGCATTCTTTATCTACGCCATTAGTCGCCTTTTACATGACAGATAAAGGCAATAAAATAGCTCATGCATGAATCGTTTTTTTCCAAAGAATACTTCCATCCACATACCACTTTACTTTCACACATTCTGTCTTATTCATCCACACCCACCGTTGCACGTAAAACCTCAAAAATAGTCACACATTCGCAGTTTTGTTGACTAACGCATCGCTGTATTTACTGTCGCACGCTACTCTGCCATTGTAGGTCCGTGCGCAAAAAGCAGTTGGAAGTGGGGGGATGGTAGATACTGTACAAACAATAATGTAATTGGCGTGATGGATTATTCAAACCAACATTCAGAGCTCCTATTGGCCAGTCGTTTCGCTCGCGAGGGTCCTCGCGCACAGGCTTGCCAAGGGGTTTATTGTGTGGAGAAGAAAATTGCCCGAGACCTCGCTAATTCTAGACGAACGCAGCGCTCAACTTGACGGTGAAAATGGTACATTTATATTCTGCCGTGTTTGTTCTTGTTTGCGCCATTATCAGTCGGAGGACGTGTTAAGAAAGGAAACAAATGAGAATGAAATGAAACTACCGAGAGGGTGAACTTGCGCTGACTGAATATACTGGCAGCTATGTTGGCGAAATAACTCGCTAGCCAATTTAGCTAGTTAGCTGCCGCCTAGCTAAGGATTTTCCGTAACTATGCAGTTATAAAATTTATTTAATAGTATTTTCAATATGGACTGTAATATTTTTTTAATTCCAATCTTTGGTGGCTGGCTCGTCCATGGGATCCGGTTCGTCTTTTTAACCACTCTTTTTGGATTCTAACTTTCGTTCTTAAATTAATAGACAATTAATAAGATTAATTTTCTTTTGTTCCATGAATATGGGCAAATTAATTACATTATTTTCGGCATATGTATTTTTTTTCTTGGATTAGTTTGAAGAGTTTTTAAAGCATTTAGTAGGTCCTGCGACCGAGAGGGCTGTGTTGGCGGGAAAGTGATTGTCATTATTCCTATGGAAGTGCTTCACGCAATGTTTACAAGTTGGCTTTTATTTGAGTTGGAATTTCAAAAAGTTTTTCTTTTAGAATTAGAGTACTGTCTGTTGAAATGTAAGCACGTATTTTTGAGACTTGCATTATCTGACGAGAGGAAACCGGTAGTTTTTGCTGGCGATTCCCGAATAACTAACGGTCTGTTTTCCCACTCAAACGCGCCCGGTCTGTTAGATATTTACCTAAGGTATCAATACTGTTATATTGTGTTAAAATGTTGTTTTTATGTGGTACGATTGAATGTGGGTTTTTAAGTACTTTGTTGAATATGTGATGCTAATCCCTTATTCTCTGTAATGGCGTTGACAGATGATCAGGGTTTTATGGCAAACGTATTTGTCGAGCGTAAGAGCTTCCCTGTGCTGCACCCAACTTTCTATTATTCTGTGCAAAAGTAAAACTTTATGCTGCGAGCAAACCAGCAGCATCGATTTTAAGTAGAACTGGCTGCACGATGTCTTTATCAAAGCGAATTTTCCAACACTTCCTGGATTGTGTGCTGTATTTACAGTTATGAGTGTACGTTGCTTAGACAAAGCAGCAGGCTACCTTCTGGTCTGGTCCTTTTTAAATGAAGTATACACTCAGCTTCTCCCACAATACTGTGCCATCTAATATCTGCCATCTTTCATACTTGCAGTTGGTGATCTCAAAATCTTGATGACGTTCAAGTTCATTTTGAACTTGCAAAATCTTTTCATCCTTCACTGCTTAATGCTTTATGTGGTGGTCAAATATAGTATATACAAAGTGGCGAAAGAAGCTTATCTTTTTTTTTCCTTTTTATTTTTTGCTTGAAAAACTCTTAGAATTAGTGTTATAATTATTGGACTGCATTGTGAAATTGATATTCCTGGGGTTTTATTTAATTCATACTCAACATGCTTTTGGTTTAAACCCACATGTGGTGGATGTTTTTCATATAAAAATTCCTCAAGAATACACATTTGAAATATTTCTGTAAAAGTATTTCCTCTATTTCAATTTTCCAGATTCTCAAGTTGTCTGAGTTTAGTCACTAAATTTATATGGGGTTATGTTTCATTTATGCTGTTGATATATTTACAGTCTCAGACTCATTTTAAAAGCGTGATATCTTCTTGAGAATTCCATCTATGTGCAAATTGAAAACCTTGTCAAATGTGTAAAATGAGATTTTATTGTACTCCTGTCGCAATATTTTTATTTGTTCTCCATTCCTATCACAGCGCAGAAGCTGTGATACGTCTAGGTGGATATTATGGAAAACTTTTCCAAGCTTATTCAAACGCTGCTGTTTTTCCCCCTCTCCTAAGGCAGGAGGAAAGGCTGGAAAGGACAGTGGCAAAGCCAAGGCAAAAGCAGTATCCCGTTCACAAAGGGCAGGACTACAGGTCAGTTTGTCATATTTTAGTGGTAACTGTACTGTGCTTTTATGCATGGTCTGGAATGAATGACTAAAAGGATTCCTTGATTCCTTATGAAGCATTGTGTAAGGCAGTGGATTGATTCTGTGCTTCACTTGCTGCCAGTTCCCAGTGGGTCGTATCCATAGACACTTGAAGACCCGCACAACGAGTCATGGGCGTGTTGGAGCCACGGCTGCAGTCTACAGTGCTGCCATCTTGGAGTACCTCACTGCTGAGGTGACCTTGCTGTTTGGCTGCTGTTTTAGCTGAACACCAAGCTAATTCTTGCTCCTGTCCCACAATACAATTATAAAACGTATCGGTTTAAAGTGGAATTTTAAAGTCATTTCTTTTTGTGTGTGTGTTGCCATGTGCCCATGTGGCGTCCAGCTTTCCTGAAGTCGCTAGGATGGAAACAATCTGGTGTGACTGTTAAAGACAAACTAAAGAACACCATTTAAACTGTTCCACTGCTGTGGTAGAGAATAGGAAATAAGAAGTATAACAAATACCTCTTTTGGCCCATAATAGTGCCTTTTTGCAGCTGAAGCTCATCCTTTGGGTTTTTTTTTTATCATTTTGGTGTCAGCATCAGTCAACTGGATATTTCTTATGATAGTAAAATGCAGGGTCCTGGATGAATCTGTCAGTTAAGGCATTTCTGTTTATGCGTCAGTTCATACCACGTTCAGTTCAGGGCTGGAGCCCCCTAGTGGTGATATTCTGAAAAGCGTCCAGCTGCAAATCTCACCTGTGAGTAAACCACCTCTTGTCTGAGGGTAAAGAAATGATGTAAATGACACGCATGGAAGACGAAGAGACGTTGAATTGTTTCGGCATCTTCATTTTGGAGTTAAAATGGGTTTATGTTTAAGGCCTTTATTAGTGCAGCTTTTATGAATACAGTGTTAAAGTGAACAAAGCACTAGGGAGGACATCCACAGTTTTATTTAGAGACGCAGATTAAATCCCCCACGGAGCAATGTATGTCCAATGATACTGGTCTTCTGTCTATTACATTTTATCAATCACTGTCTAATACTAACTGTTCTTTGCATTTATATACATAATATAGCGTGAATAAGAAAATAATCACTTTGTTTCCATTGCTGATTGTGATGACAGATTTTTTTTTTTTTTTGTCTTACATTCGTATAGATGCACAAGTCCATTTGGAAGGCAGGATCTCTGCCAGAACTGAAACTTTGAGACCCGTTGCAAAAATATCCATTGCCCCCTTTTTCCACCAACACTATTCAAACCTGCACCTCTGTTCAGAGTGCTAGTGATGACGCATGTGCAGTTAGTGACAATTAATAGAAATCATGCTGACACAAAGAATATTAAAATTTACCCATTTATACACGTTTTAATAATTAATAAGCATTAATTAAACGTTTCACCAGTATACCTACAGCAGCTGGTACAATTGCATGTAGAAGAAATGCCTACAATATGCTTGCATGTTAAGTACTACATGTTAAAACATAACGTTAGCCAGGAGAAGATTCTTTTAAAACATCATAGGCAGTGGTTTTTAAATCCTTAGTCTTGTGGGAAACCTTTACATCAGAATGCAAATTCCATAATTCCATGAGATTTACTGAGAGGAGGTTTACTCACAGGTGAGGTCTGTAGCCAGATCCTTCTTGATATTCTGCTGAGGGGGAGGAAAGAACTAAACAGTTATTGCTGCCTCAAGTATTTGTCATATGGGCTGGTGTTGATCTCTCGGGTTTCTGAAATTACTTGTAAGGGGTTGCGTCAAACTTACCGTCTGGGGCCTGCTTGTAGTGGCTCTGAGGCAGGTGGCAGTGTTGTGATTCACAGTATTGCAAGTGACCTGTTTCCTGGCAGGCATTGAGTCATTGTAGGCAGGCTTCATGAAGAACAGGAAATTGATAGATTAGTGTGAAGATCAAATGCATTTTTAATGGAGCAGCTTCAGTGACTGATGTGTTGAAGAAACTGCAGGGGCTCTGCATGCACATTATTTCTATTAAAGATTATATGCTTGGTGAAAGAGCTGCCTTTACATTCCAGGTTCTTCTTATTTGAGTAATGAAGCCCTAACTGCTCTGTTGCTCTCCTGGCCAGCAGCTTACGGTTTGTGCTCATACAGGTTTTGGAGTTGGCTGGGAATGCCTCCAAGGACCTCAAGGTGAAGCGTATTACTCCCCGTCACTTGCAGTTGGCCATCCGTGGGGATGAGGAGTTGGACTCTCTCATCAAGGCCACCATTGCTGGTGGAGGTGGGTTGCCGATAGCCAGGCTTATAGTGCGATTCATCTGGCTTGTCAAGAAGAAGATAAATGTCGGCGCTTTGGCCCCGTGCCCCCATTCTCATGTTTTTCTTTCCCTGCAGGTGTGATTCCACACATCCATAAGTCGTTGATTGGGAAGAAGGGTCAGCAGAAAACGGCATAGAAAGGAGTGAGCCCCTGAGTTTGTCTGGCTCTCGTTACAGCTGGGGCATGGCCGGTGGCGAGAACAGGCCCGACTGGGAGTTCACATGCTTTCGCTTTCTATTTTTATTTTATTATTATTTTTTGTAATTGTAGTCAAAGGTGAAAGTGTTAGATTCTAAGTTGTATTATTTCGGAGAGAAAAAAAAAACGCCAAAAAGGAGAATTTGTATGTTTTAGTTTGTTTGACAGAAGGTGAACAATTGATTGGCCTAAAACTTCAAAAATGTTTTATACTGAAATTAAATTCTTAAACCATGTTTTACAAAACAGTATTTCTGGGTTGTTTTCTTATTGATCTGCATCATAGGAGGAAAGCTGCCTCAGTCAGTGGCACTAGCGTCAAATCCTGCCTGTGATTCGGCGTACATGGGGTGTACATTTCCTTCTGCAGTGCCAGGGCGTGCAGTTTGGTGAAATTGTGGCACTAAATTTTCCAAAGTGTGTGTGTCCTGAGATCCAGGGTGGCCTCTGTCTTCTGGGATGTGCTGCAGGCTCAGCAGAACCCTGTACTGGATCAGCTGTTATGGGTGGTTTGCATTATAGAAAACAGTAAAATATCAGCTGTTTCTGAAACAGCTGCTCTCTCTAATTGCAGAGGCATTACTTTTATATCTGTGGTGTGTCAAGAGGTGAAGAATTAGATTGTGCAGGTAGTGGATTTCTGCGACTCTTCCACCCCAGGAATGAATATAGATAAACTGCTGCAGAATCAAAATGATGGCCTCGATCACGTGTGGCTGCACGTGGTGCAATCTCCCTTCTCCCTTGTCCTAAGGTTGCAAGCACTTTAAGAAAATGGTAAGTTCCTTTAAAATGTGTTGACAAATTATCACCTTGGTTAACCATAAGTATGCAGTGTGGCTATATGAGTCGCTAAGGATAAAGTCGTCCGAGGTGAGTAATTTGGTTGTCAGCTAAAACATAATGCGGTTGATCTGAATTAATTAGGCAATTCTTCTGTGGGGGTATTGGTTGGCAGTGGTTAATACCATGTGAATAATTGTTTCCTTCTGCTATTTTAGAAATTGTTTTTATGATGATAATGAACAGAAAGTCACCAATGCAGATACTTCAGCAAGGAATGTGTAACCCGCCTCATTAGTTTACTGCCTGTCCTAGTGCTATCAGATTCTGTGGGTGTTGCTAGATGTGATCTTGCTGAGAGCAAATGTTCTCCCATCTGTGTTGCTTATACTGGGAAGAACTGCAGTGCTGGGTTCCGGTTCATTTGCAAAGGCACGCGTTTAACGGGATGCGCATACCGCATGTAATCAATGGCATGAAAAAACTTTTACAGATTTTCTTTTTTATTATTTATTTATTTTTATTCCAAACAAGGATGCGTGGAATCCCCGTTGTAATGCCCATTAAGCACTGAGTGACTCAACTGTCCCACAAGTTACCAGCCCAAAATCATTCGTCGGACTTAGAAGCGAACGTACTCCATCGCATATCATATTTAGCTGGACCAGCTTGAAGTCGCGGTGTAGAAACAGTTTGCGAAATGGTTTAGGAATGTGCAATATGTAAATATATTTCTGGATATATTTAGTATTTACTGGTATACGTCAGGATTTTTATTGATTCAAGGTCATGTATTCTGTAGTATTCATTAACGACTTAGGGAAAATTTGGTTCTTTCGCGTTTAATGAAATAAAGAACAAGTTCGATTTTGCGCGAAAGAGGCTGCACCGTACAGATTAGGCTGGTCAACTTTGAAAAACCAATGTAGTTAGAAATCCAAAAGAAGAGTAGCTGTAATAAATTAATATTTCGGGGGTTGATGTCAGTTACGTTACACTTGACAATATAAAAATATTTTCGTTTAATTTTAATTTGTATAGATGGTCAGGAAAAGAATGTCTGCTGAATTCCGGTTAAATGCATTTCTCCCGATATAAATCGATATCGGATTTAAACACATCTATTTAATGAGTCCTATAAATGTCGACTTTCGTTTTAATGTCATATTTCGAGGGTAACCTCTATCTTTCAGATTATCTAAATGTAAATTAATCGGAATACTTTACAGTTACAAGGCCGCCATTTTGTAAGGAATACGGCGTCAAGCATTTCGCATCTTTTTCCCACTGAAACAAAGGCCGATTATAATGCTCCCTGAAAGTGTCCGTTGTTTGGTAACCAAATACTTCCTGATTACACGTTTTCTCAGCATTTCAAAAGTTAGCAAATATCCCAGAGGGAAAAAAAAACAATCAAGTTGCTATAATGTTCAATTCAGAACAAACCGGGATCTGACAGGTAGCCAATATTAACGCAATGAATGCACTTCACGCGCACCCGGATATTGATTTCTCGTCTTTTCTAATGCTATCCGTTTTCTGTATGCTTGATATATTTACTAAAGTTGCTAGTGCGATGTGTTTCATTTTGCGCACCTCTTTACTAAAAAACGAGCGTGGTGTAATTAAGCTAACAAATTTGCGTTTATTCCGATCGATGCATTTTCATGTGAACATGGAAAAAGTCCAGGCGGCTAGAAAAACAGGGCAACCAGCTGTCATGCAACTGGCGTGACACTCACGCTTTCTGACTCTCACGCTCACGAAATCTTTCGGCAAATCTATATTATTCCATTATGAATGTAAAATAAGCTGCATCAAAAGTGCTGGGGTAGGTTGCAAACTTTACAGCATATTTACAAGGTAATAAAACATACATGTTCATGTGTGTGCAGACTTGCAAAAAAGTATGCTGCATATGATTCAAAAAAAATATATTAGAGCGATACTTTACATTTTTTGTCTTCAGCAAAGTGTTATAATGGTATTTTATTCGTAGTGTCCCTCAGCAATCCACTTGGCCGTGGAATCGCTTTGTCGGCCTTTCCACGTACGAGTGGATTGTAGCATTTTCCCTCAGCACTATCAAGATATGTGATACCTCAATATATGTTGCCGGTTTGTTCTCCCTTTTTACGGCTACTGGCAATGAATTAGCATTCTATTGTGCGACAACATTGCTTTGTGAATGCCCAAACGTGAAGTCGCTAAAACATCGTGCACAGCTACATGCTGCAAATTAATCCTTAAGATTGCAGCGAAAACACCAGAACATTAGATTACAAAAACAGTTACTGTAAATAGTTTATAAAGTTATGAAACATGTTAAGCACTCTTGCCAGCCAGCCCCAGTACAGGGCTTTTTGGGACAACATTAATATTCTATGACGTTTGTAACAATCTAGCACACAAAAATAACCAGATTTTTTGCTTTAATACAAACTAAAACCAAACATCCAATGCCAGTGAAATAATGCTTCTGAATCTGTAAAACACTGAAAATATCTAATCAGTTTAAACAGACTAATAAGGACAGTATAATAAAGCAAAATCTTGGCCACTGAACATTTTAAACATAACATCTTCTTACATTCTCCAAATGAATTTGCAATTTACTTGTGTAAATTACCTAAGGAACTTCCCTATGGGGTCAATGACGTTTTTTCTGATTCTGTTTTTAATTACAGAACAAAAAATAGTATTATACCTACCAACCCAAAAATGTACGGCTGCTTTCTTTCTGCGCTTCCTGACAGCATTCTGGCATGACTGATTACGGGCTTTCGAATCGTAGCACGAAATATAGCTAATCCGCGTCTCTATTTGGTACAGTTAGTTTATTTTCAGTACGTCACCCACATATGTATAAAATCAGGCATTTTTCCATTAAGACGATTCATTTGTTGTTTTGATAAAATCACAAAGCTGATCGCCACCTTCGCAGTGTGCAGCCTTCTTATAGTTCATATGGACACATCTTATAATGTAGGATTTTTGCAAAAGCTCCCTCTACATATTTGGAAATTATTGCTGTGCCAACCAACTGCAATCTCCCCTAAGTAACTCAGCATGTCCTCAGTAATCCTTTAAAGTTTCTGAGGTTGCACCCCACATATCTCTGATAACGATTATTCTAACTCCTGTTATAACGTCCTGTGATTCTAACACATATTTGATTATCCGTGTTGGAGTAGCGCGTAACGCTACACGTTGGTGTCTTTAAAATGGTGATTAAATCCACTTTATAGAGCAGTTGCAGAAGATCTGCAGAATGTTATCGAAATTTTGTCATCCAGGGGGGCCCTTATATTATGTGATCACACATTAATGGTGGGGGTATGTAAGAAAGGTCGACAGCTTTAATGTACATGATGCTTCTAGTTAATATATTACTGTAAGCAGGTAAAATATAATGAATGAATTGTAGTTTGCAGGAGAGGACTGACAGTTTCAAATGTATGTAATGTATGCAATGTTTGCAAGTATAATTAGCATTGGAAGATTTAAAGGATCTGGCACATTAAACGGGATGTCCAGCATTAGACGAGCGAATTGACGTTTTCCACACTGATTTGGCATCCCGTCCAGGAATGTTCCTCTTCCCCAGCAAAGCAGTCCAGGGTGAGTACTTGGAAGATGGGTAGCCGTTTAACTGGTCAGTTAAATGTGTTGCAATGCAGTTTTATTTTAATTTTGGTATAGGGTACCTAAAAGGCAGTGAAATTTCTTAGAGGGAAAAAAAAACACTGTGTGTACGATATTGCTTCACGGTGCCATTATAACCTCTATGGTTTCACAAAACCTCACGAATCACATGAAAAATGTATATCTTTTATTGTAAGCAAATGTTTACCTCCACGCACAGGGACACTGAATAACTATTTACAATTAGCATTTAAATAGGAAATACAACATTACAACAAAAATAAATGTAAGAGAGAGAGAATTACATGCTGAACAGTAATACTCAGTTCTGTTTTTAAATAGGCTGAGATTGTCCATTGCACACCTGGAAATTTCTAACACAAGGAATATCAGAAACCACAGTGCCGAATTGCACTGGAAAATATACTCATCACATCTATTACTAATACATCAATAAATCTCTTTTTATAACATTACTTTACAAAAAAATGTACTGATAAAAGTAACAAGGTCTGGGGCCTGTATCACAAAGCCAGATTTCTTGCTTGACTGGATTATTGGTCAGATTTAAGGTAGTCTGGGCTAATTGTAGACTAACAAAATTAAAGTCTATTTAACCTGGTATACCTTAAATCCGACAAGTCATCTAGATAAGCAAGAAATCCAGCTTCTTGATACAGGCCCCCAGAGTCACACACAGCCACAACCCAGTGTTGTTAGTAATGAGGAGGGTATGGCTGGTAAGGCATGAGTGGGGGTCCTCCAGGGGGTGGTACCAGGCAGGGTAAACCACTGAACTGGTAGAGAGAGTCAACAGGCAAAGCAGGGATGGCGCCCACTGCAGGAGATGAGGTGTAGTGCAGGCCGGATGGAGGTAGGTAAGAGGCTGTGGTTTCCTGGACAGAATAGTAGTTGGGATATGGAGAGGACCTGAAAGCCTGCAGTTCAGGGTACTGCATCAGCTGGGAAGCGACTTTCGCTTGGCAGGCTTGGGCCAGGGCATCCTGAAGGGTCCGTTTCAGCTTCATTCGCCGGTTCTGGAACCAGTTCCTTATCTAGAGTCCAGATAACAGTAAGATTAGTTAAATAAGTTAAATGTTTGATACGTTTTACACCTTGCCATTTTAACAGCATTTAACCACTGAAGATAGCACACTTTATTTTTTTAATGATTAGTTATTAGCCTTTTGGGGGGGGGGGGTGGCATTATGTAGTATTATACTATTATGTAGTACTTAACCACAAATGAAGTATTAGTTACATACTGATCTCATCTTGGTTTATCATTAATGATTCGTGACACATTTTATCTCAAGCAGTTATTATATTTGTTACCATTTCTGTTAATTCTGGAAACCTTTGTGAACTACTGAAGGAACAAGTCATCAATAACACAAGTTAAATACATCAACGTTAAATGTGGACCTCATATTCGTTCATCAATGAATCATGACGCATTTAGTAACTGAGTTGTCACTAAATATTTGTGCTCCCTGTAGTAAAGTGTTACCATCTTCTTCCCCGTTTTTACTAGTCTGTGAAATGGCTGTATGTCGATGTCGCCTGCGAGGGCTTTTCTGCGCAGAGAGCAGACGGACCTGTTTGTCGGAGAGCCGCAGTCTCTGACACAGCTCTGCCTTGTCGTGGCTGCCAAGGTATGCGTTTTTTTTGAAAGCTTTTTCCAGGCGGTTGATCTGCTCCGCGGTGAAAGCTGTACGCGGCCGGCGGCTGGCGGCGGGGAAGTCGGCCACCGCGTTCTCAGCCACGGCCCGCGAGGGGGAGCCCCCGCCCTCGCTCTCGTACCCTGACGTCTCCTCCTCGTCTGCGCTGCTGCTGAAGCCTACCTCTGCTGTTCAGACGGAGGGGCACAGAGAATCAATTACAAACTTTTGTTGAGAGCGATGCCGATAGCTTTAATAACCATGTAATAACCATGTAATAACCATGTAATAACCATGTCTATACGTCCCACTTTAAGTATAGCCTGAGATCAAAGCTGACACTGATGTGAACTAGGGCAGATGGAAAGTTCCGGAGAGTTGTGGCTCTGACACCAATGGTGGTCGCAATGGCCTTTTTATTATTATTACTATTTTTGAAGTAAAGCCTGCAGGGTAGATATGCAGCATCTCCTTCTAACATCGCAGAAATAGGATAAGCAAAAGTAGAGATGAAAGCAGATGTGAAATACTACACTCTCAGAAAAAAAAGGATAAGAATTTGTACCTTTGCTTGTTACTGGGGCTGTACCCTTGTAATTGTACCTTTTTAAGCTACGGAAATGGACTCTGAGGAACATCCCAAAGGTACAAACAACATTAATGTACCGAAAGTGGTACAGAAATGTTCCTCAGAGACTATTTCTGTACCTTAAAAGGTAAAATTACCTACAGCTAAAGGTACAACTGGCAGACCCTTGAGAGTACAGCCGCAGTGACAAGCAAAGGTACCAATTTTTACCCTTTTTTCTGGAATGTACCTTACCAAGTTGTATGGCGCTCAGTGAAGGTATCTGCTTACCCTGGGTGTTGTGGGCTGCACTCTGGGCACTGGAACTGGGGCCCTGTCCCTGGGCACTGGGGGAGCAGTGTGCCGTCTGGCGGGCGTCTGCGCTGGCCTCCCTCTTGCTGCAGTAGAAGCCAGGAAGGCTCTCTGGGGCGGTACTGGAGCTACACAGGCCTGCCTGGGCGCTGCTAGGCCACGTTCCAGCCGAGGTCCTCGTAGTCTGGCTGGCTGTATCACAGCTGCTCCGGGACAACCATTCGACGGAGAAGGGGCCCTTCATGGCCTCGTTACGGTTCCCAAATCCGAAAGAGTCGCAAGTAACCTGGCTCTGATTCTGCTGCAGCCCACTTTCACAGAAGCGGCCCCGTTTCCCAGCTGCTGGAGGTGAGAGGAGTGTGCAGGTCCCAAAGAAAGTGTGCCTGGCTTTGTCCTCCAGATGGAGATGTGCCTGTGGAAATGATGTCACTCGCCTCTGGAGCTGGGCTCCGCTATTTATGAAGGGGATCCCTTCTTCATTTGTGATTCACTTGAGCAGGGATCAAAGGCAGCACCCTCCCCCTGCCACTCCCACCCCCCCAGTTTTCACAAGTGTGGTAATTAAGACGTCTCATTCGACTCTGAATGAGCCTATTAATTCCTGGCTCCAGTGAGTCTGGGCTATTTCCCACTCTTCACTCCTATCCCACCTCACTACAGTCTCTTATCTGCAGCGTGTGTGTGTGTGTGTGTGTGTGTGTGTGTAAGAGAGAGAGGGCGTGTCCTCACCTGCGTGTGCATGGGGGGACAAGCAACTTCAATCTGCACTGTCTCGTGGTTGCACCACCCTTCCCTCCATCGAGCCCCCCACCCCAAATCACAATAATTCCTGGAACTACTATGTCTTCCCCGCAAGTTTTTATGACTCACAAAGATGGACAAGCAACGTGCAATTTAGTTAGTTCTTGATGACCATACCTTGCACTGCATGGAGTCATTCACATTATGTAGACATTAGTCCTTGTTAACAAACCTTACATGTAATAGTAAGAAAATTGTACACCTGGCCCTTAGCGAATAATAAAGATTCTGATCAGCATCCTATCTTAAAATCCAGGTTTAGCAATCTGTCAAGGAGCGGTAAGAACCTTTTTTTTAATGTGCCTGTGTACTTTCTAAACTTTAAATAATCGTTTACTAAGTAAGTTTAGCTTTGCCATAGATCTGTAGATTCCACTGTTTCTTCTTCTGCTGTTTAACTCTGAGACGGTGGATTAACGCCAATACATCTGAATTGTTGGTTAGGAGTTAATGTTGATTGATTTATCATAATGCAATTGATCCTGAGATTGGTGGTCTGTACAGAGGATTAAAGGCTAAGACGGTTTATTGCGCTTTTTATCGACGAACTCCTGGTCGAACTGACATATTCAGTATTCTTTTTTATTACTAAAAATTCGGGGGACTCGTCAAACTACCGAGGAAAACAGTACGCAGTTAAAGGAACTTAAATGGTAGGCTATTTATGGGGGGATGAAATGAAATAACGAAGCGATTCTCGCTTTAGCGTCTCATAAAAGTACACGAGGCTGCGGCGCTCCTGGTCCGGGCGGGCAGGTATCAAAGCCCGGCGCCCCTTTGATGTCGCAGGTAGCGCTTAATGACCTATTAGCCGGACACGGCGGCCCATCGGACCCGGAGACTGCAGTCTGGCGAAATACAGCGCGGCCGAGACGCCCCCCCCCCGTCAGATAACAGCCCCGTCCCGACTCCATTCACAAGCCGAAGGGCACTAATTATCTTATCAATTGGCTAATTTGTGATCGAGCCGATTAAAGCCGTTCACAGTAGATTATACCAGATAACCACCCCCCATCCCCGAAAGAAAACTGATAGGGTGCTTTACTAGTATGCCGACTGAAAAGGACGCGATTGTTCGACGCGTTATCGCCTCGAAACACTAACCATTGACTTGATCTGCTAAGTCTCATGTCAGCGCCGAAAATCAGTCTGGAATGAGGGCTGATGGTTGTAAGTTAACTTAAAAGGCGCCTGGACGAAGGGGCTGATGTGTCTGGGGTCCATAGTGTTTTTAAGTTTATTGTACTTTGACTAGCAGCTTTTGTAGAGTGTTTCCAAAGCTTTTCTTAAATATGAAACTATAAAACACACCGATTTCCACCCTATATACCTTCTGACCTTAAGTTATTCCACACTAGCTACCTATATTAGTTTCTTTTAATTATGGTCCATATAATAAAAAAATTAGCAAAAGGCACGTTATGTAGCCCCTTCTGAATAGCTTACAAAATTTAAGCGTTAAAAATGTCACACTTACACGATTCCAGTCGGTCCCACTTCAAACTACCATTGATATCACTTTAAACGGTAAAAGTTTTTACACTTTTAATTTACTACACGTATAGAGGCATCCCTTCTCCGTCACCATTACAGTATTTGGATTTGTTATCTAATTGTAGTTTTCGGCAGAGCCATAAATATGTTTGTGTCACATTTGTGGTAATGCTGGAGTACGCTCAACATTTTTATATATGCACATCAAGGAAGTAATTATTATGATCTATTATGCATTTAATAAGGCAATCATGACCAAAAGAAAAGTCCCATTCATGTACAGATCTGGGTTTTGATGCTATTTATGGAGGTCAATGGAACTTTATTAAATCAAACACTTTTTTTTTTATCTCCCAGTTTTCAGTTTCACCGTCTCCGCTATCGACACCCTAAATAAAGGCCGTGTGCCTTTCCTGCACGTCTCTGTGTAAATAGCGGAGACGTCACGCTCTGTGTCTGTGTGAAGGTAGGCCTGCAGACGACGGCTCCCTGCCCACGGCCCCATCTCATCCGGGGCCTGATATGTCAGTGATAATGTAGGGTGGGGGGCTTTGAAGCGGCAGAGACGGGAGAAGCATCAGACGGCTCCCCCCACCCCGGTACCACCAGTGGGTGCCATCAAAGAGCTGGCCTTCGACATGGGATCTGATTGTCTCTGGGATTGCTCCGAAGTTTATTTCCTGCAGCCTTTATTGCGATCTGCGGTGCTTCCCCTCCCTGCAGGAGTCCGACGGGTCCCAGCCGCCTCCCAGCAGACCGAGGACACACTCAGCCAGTCGCTCGTATACAGACCCCTTACTCACGAGTTACTCCTGAATAGTACCACCGCCGGAAATCACTGTTCATACTAAATCAAATCCAGTGCCTAGACTTGATGCCCTATTCCCTGTGTTGCTGACTGACCAAAAACAGACTTTATGAGGGTGTGTGAGGGTGATGTCCATCTCGATGTCATGTGACTTTATGATGATATAAGGGTGTTTACTGTAATACGGAAATTATGCAACCCGTCGGCATTTTCTGTATTTTGACCTTTTCCTTAATTTCTGGTTAATTTTGCAACTGGGTCTAAAGCATAAGGTAGAAGGGCAAAATTACAGCAAATCAAGCCTTCTGCTTAAATTTATGTGTAAGTTTTTTAAAGTGTTTCGGTTTAGCTTTGTCTGGGATTGACCCCAGTTAACCTCATACAATCAGTGACTGTCTGGCTCAGTCCAGTCCCCAAACCTCTCAACAATTACCTGTAAGATTCAGCTTGAACATTTATATTGTAATAATAAGTGGGGGCACATCACTCTGTGTGAGTCCTGTTGCGATTCCCAGCCCCTGTCTGCTTCATGTTGGGCTTTTTCCTCGAGTGCAGCAATGCAGCCGACCTCTATCGGTGTGTGAACTTTGGTCTGAAATTCCGAATCGATTCAGGTATCGCGTTCCTCATGCCGCTTTGGTCTTTTCCGTGGAGCTGTTGCGTCCTGAATGGAGCGGCGACAGGCTCGCGAATCGCCCCCCAGGCCGCCATGAGGCAGACACTGGCCTTTCATGCTAATGGCCTTCAGGGGGGGCGGCTTTGATGGGCCCCCGCCGCCTCCTTTCATCTCTAATGGGGCCGTTTGCTTCCCCGTAATGGACGCTAGTGCCCTGTCCCCTTCTGCTGGCCCTCCGGGGATGAACAGGCGCACAAGGACTGTCCTCCAGAGTGGAGAGCTGGGCTCCATTACCACAGTCCACTCATCTACTGCAATTATTACTATGTACATGCATACACTTACATAATTACATGTTTAATTATCGTCATTACGGCTACTGTTAAAATTAATTACCATATAATTATCGCATTACCCAATTACCAATCTAAGGTTTACTACTCTTCTGTACATATCTTTGCAAATTGTTGTATGTTTTTTGTAATGTCTTCTAAAAGCACCACCAAGGTAAATTCCTTGTATGGAAACGTACTTGACTAATAAGATTACTTGCCGGGCCTGTGTTACCTCTCAGCTTTTCCCAGCCCCCATTTCATTACCCTCCAGCCAGTTAACCACAAGCCTCTTCCTTTAGGGCCAGATTTGCAGCGTGACCATGACAGCGTGCGCCGTGTCACTGCGCTGGCTGCGATTAGGTTAAAAGGAGAGATGGGGGGCTGCCGGCCATTGACCCCCTCTCCCCCCCCAGACTACAATGACGATGTTTAGCAGAGCCTTATCTATCTTCTGTTCTGTCCTCTTCAACAGTATTGATTCCAATCAGATGCCATCAAAGCAGTATGGGGGAGTTTGGCGGAACCAGTGTAGTCTGAACAGCGGAGCCTAGTATCAGATCGGGGTGGGCTAGTAAATAGAGGGTGTGTTGGTCAGTACTGGATCACCCTAACCAAGTCACCTCCCGACCCTGCCTTCCTGGAGACGTCTCAGGTAGTCTGAGATGGGTTTACTGGATGTACTGATATGGTATCAGTATTACCCCAAAATTGTGGATTTTTTATCTGGTGGGAGAATAGCAAAATTGATGTGATATGGAATGCATAGTGTCCCTCCTGACATGGATTAGCTGGTCACCCTAATTATATCTACTGCGTCATTTTTTACATTATGTATTTTATTATCTGTGAATAATGCTGGCATTTCTGTTACCACTAGCCTTTGAAGCTCTGAGTTATCTAGTGTGGTGGGTCTGTGGGTCACTGTGCTCATGATTTGCTAATGGGGAAAGGTTCTGTTAGGAAGCAGGAAGCGCCTGTGTTTTGAATGAGCCCCAGGTCTCCATTGACTGGCTTCAATGCTGTGGCAGGGCGGATGTGAATTGGAAGTAACTTTCAAGAAATACATGATGTGCTATCGCGAGGAGAGCCCTGAGGCCACGAGACAGCAAGGTGGCAGGCTGTCAGGGGGGTCAGCCAGGGAGTGCAGAGACTGCTGAGGATATAATCCCAGGTGTGAGCTCCCCCACACCCTATCTGAAAAACTTTTGTTTCACACACAAGTCGCGGGAAGAAAGTGTCAAAGGGGGATTAAGCACCCCCCCCCCCCCAAAAAAAAAACCTGCCTGCTACTCATCATGAATGCTTAAGAGCAGCACCATACCTCAATATTCGAATGGTTACACAGGCGAACTGGTGAAACTGGCCTGACCGTCAATGTGAAGGAAAGTAGCTAAGTAGCTGGACTGGACTTTTTCCTGACGTTCAAATTGCCGAGGGCCAGGGGAGGGGGGGGGCGTAATGGCTGGCTCTGCCCTTTGATGTCGAAACGGCTCCGAGACTTTAATTATGCTGTTAGAGAGAGGAGGTTGCTGATTCGACAAGCCCCCTAAATGGAATTAAAAGGGTGCGTAAAAAAAAAGACAGTCAGTTAGTGGAAAATCACACCAAAAAAACAGCAGTGGGCCGACTGGAAAGCAGATCTCAGTGCTGAAGTGATTATGGACTGGAAGTATCCAATCAGAGACGGTCCAAGCGGAACAACAGCAGTCAAATAGGTGTGTAGATCATCGTGAACTCATTGGGCGGCAGGGATCATCACCCATCACAGTCACAAATCTGAGGGACATTTTGATAAAAATGCTTCTTTTTTTTACCACAGGCATAGTGTTTGAAAATGTACCATACGTATTTTTTTCCTCAGTCAATTTTTTTCCTTTTTGCCATGGACACTTTCTTGATGAGTATGATTTTCTGACACCCTTATAATAATATACGTAACGTTTACGTCCCTGCTTGACTCTTTTTCAGTGTCTCACATTGAAAACATAAAACAGAATTTTTGTTGAATTAAAACCCCTCAGCATAGTGCAATGTCGACTTTCTCAGAAGTTTACCAACCCCCCAGTAAGATATTTACATAAATCAGACATTCGTTTGTTTATTTTTTATTTTTTTAGGGGGAGGGGACTTAAGAGTGTTCATTGACAAAAAGTTTGCTAGACGAAACTATTATCCGACATAATGTTTGGCAGATAACATGCAGACGAAAGCAAATCTGACAGCTGGACACGGATCCATTTTCCACGGCCACCTAATGGATACAGGGCTGCAGTGACAGTTACGAACATCACTGCAATTATACAATGTAAAAATATGAAAAGCACATTATTTAAAACGTTTCATCAATCTGTGGTGCAAGTTATAATGTAAACTGGGTTGATCTGTAATCAGGGACACTGCTAGAGATTTTGGGTCTCAACCAAGACCAATCCAACTTGCAAATCTTGCAATCGTCATAACTACCGCCCCCCCCCCCCCCCCCCCCCGTCCCACAAGGCACCCCCTGTAGTATTATGTCCACTCATTTACTCTGCACAAATCAACAACCCATGGAACTTTGATCAAATGAAAAAGGTGGATCATGACACAAGCTTATATCCTGAAGGTTGCTGGTTCATGTCCCGCCAAGGCCATGCTCTGGAACACGTCTTCAAGGCAGTTGCTGAATTGTTCTAATAAGACAGCAAGTTGAAAGGTGAAACAGACTTCAGGGAAGGACAGTATCACTACCATAACTAGTATATCTTATCTAGTAATGCAACAGACAGCTGCTACACTTACAATCTCTTGTGTATAAGGTTTTAATTCCCTTTATATTAATACTTTATGCAATTATTTTATATCATTATTATTATAGACTTACGTCCTGGTTATGTTTCGAAATCATCATCATTGTAAAGGAAGAGGTAAAACATACTGTATAACATAAGATACAATATCACATGAATTTATGTAAAGCTCTACAGTGGCAGTTTGTTTTGGTTCTTGTCACATGCCCGCTAATGCCCACTGCATCTGCTTCTGACGTCTCTCGACAAATTTTACTAAGGCTCTTATGGGGCCGCGGACGAAAGTACGATCGGACGTCACTCGATAGGGTGTAAGTCAATGGATGACTGTACTTTGAGTTCCTTCTCAGATCTTGTCCCCAATTACTGCAGGCTTGCAGGTCACGGGTGATGCTCGTTGTCCAATGCCAGTGTCTTTGTGTGAATCTGTGAGTCGGTTTGTTATGAAGCAGTTGGCTCTCCCGTTCTGGACGTTCCGAGGATTATACGACGGAAATAGAGGTCGTGTCTGACATCAGGGCAGCACGGTTGTCTCTTCTCTGCACAAGCTGGACTCCTCACTGCATGTCCTTGTATACAGTTGCACATGTCAGCTGACCTCAGTATCATTAAACAATTCTGGAACTGCTGCACTTTGTGCCGTGTGATGAAGCTTACAGTGTTGTTTTGTAGTCTTGCTGGGCAACGCAGAGGCAGAAAGGGGGAAGGGACTCAAAAAACGACTAGACAGTTTCCGTCTTCAGCACTCAGACGCCATTCAGGTCCAAAGAGTAACACCGGCTTGCCACAGGACGTGACCCAGACAGTTCGCCGCCTCTCTTATCCTCGAAGTCGAGGCTTGCGAGGGGACCCTCGGTGTTTTATACAGACATATCCACAGCTGGTGGTCCTCGGTGCTAAGGGTCTCTGAATAGGCTTCCCCTTACTGCTTTTCCTCACCGATGACTGGCAGACGATGACAGGCAGTGCATCAACACCAGTCGAAGGAGCGACCCACCAAACGGAAGAATGTGTGGTTGGGCTCCCTGAAGAATCGGCAGAGGGCGCGGAGTACCACGGCAGCCAGCGGGGCGTGGGCGCGGCCCTTGGACTCATCCAGGCACCTGTCATGGCCGCCAGGGGGGCGAAGGCAGTAGAATCCCTTCGTGGCGTTGAAGTAGAAGTTGGCGGCTCCGATGCGTGCCGGCAGCCCCAGGAAGCGCTCGGTCCTCTTCAGCTCCGGGAGGGGGTCACGGACGAGGGCATCACCATCCACCACGTGGATCTGGGCCCTGGGGAAGTGGGCCAGCCAGCGACGCAGGTGCAGGTGGTAAAGGCTCCGCTGGAGAGCCCGGTAGCCGGGGTTGACCCTGCCCTGGCGCAAAAGCAGCTCCTCCAGCGCCGGGTAGGGCTTCTTGCGTAGCTGGCGGTTGCGGAGCACCTGCGTGTAGTCCGAGACGAGCCTCTGGACCGGGTCACGGACGATGAGCAGCAGCCTCACGGCCCGGTCCATGTGCCGCACTCGCGCCGGAGCCTTAGGCGACGCAAAGTAACCCGGCGTCTTCTCCACCGTCAGCTGACCCGGGAGAGAGGCGGGCATCTGAGCCCGGTACCAGCCCAGCCCGCGCCGGTAGTTCTCATCCAGGTCGAAGAAGTGCACCTCTGCCGGGGCGGCCGCCACAGACGGGTGCAGGTCCAGCATCTCCAGCAGGGCCCGGGTGCCACCCTTCCGCACGCCGATGATGATGGCCCCGGGCAGACCCTGGGAGGCGTTAGCCGCGGCGGGGGCCACTGGAAGTAAGGTCTCCTCAAGGCACGGGCAGGTCGGCAGCAGGAGGATGAGGGACGAGAGCCACAGCGCTGGGGCCGCCCGGTGGCAGTGATGTGTAGTCTTCATCTGGAGTATGTCACTAGACTGGAGAAGAATTTACAGACGAGGGAAAAGGAAGTTGTCATTTATATTGAACTCAGCCGTTTTTTTATCCCAGTTTTTGTACTACTAACGGTGATCTCGTGTTTACACCCTGCACTCTCTGTCAGGAGTGATGTTACTCACTGCTGGGAAGCGTGAACTTTCAGGTTTGATTAAGTCAATTTACAGACCTTCTTTAGCAAGACAGCGGTGAAGCTTCTCCAGGAAAGATCAGAGCACTAGTTCACAATATAGCACTATTGTCCATATAGCTGTATCTGCTATGGATTCGCTATTTTAAAACACAAGTACAATTTTCTTTAAATGATGTAGTGCCAGTCAAAATAACATGAACCTCATAGATAACCGTTTGCATTTCACTGTAAAAAAAAAAAATCCAGAGTTTCCAGAATGCACCTCTTGTGGAGAGAATCCTCCATACATGTATTTGTGTATGTGCATATACTGTATGTATCCTGATACAGATACGTTAAAAAAAAACAAGGCCTCAGTAGGGAGTTTCCATAAACTGCAGCCAGTCCGCCGTATGGTGCCATCCAGAGGACCTGTTGCTGCCACCCCCCGGTGAAAGATAATACTGCAAGTTAGACCTTTTGTCCAAAGTTGCCGTTAGCGTATATACGCCCTTGATTCTAAACAAGACATTTTTCTATTCTAGTGATCAGATTTATGCACATAATATAGGGTAAACAGATTTCCATCATCTTCCGGACAATATTTTCACTGGATACCAGGAGTATTGTACAATATCAAGACTGCATTCTATTGGAGAGCCATTGATGGCTTGAGGGATGAGAGAAAATCTGGTCTGCAATAAGCTCTATCCAGCTGAGAGGACACTAAGCAGACATAAAAACAAAGCTTCTATTTTTCAACAAAAATGATTTTTGAATTGTTTTAGCAGACGGGAGAAAGGAACATATTTTTGATGATAGATGAGATTTTGACTGAAAGATCTCTGAAAGGTTTCTAGAATCTCTTGGAATTAATATAGTATTGCTGTTGTCTTTATTTTCAGAATGCAAATAAGAATAAGTGAATATAATGATTCTATTTCATGCACATCATTTTTATATTTGTCTTGATTGTCCTTGCAGCACCCCAAAGTAAATTCCTTGTGTGTTAAAGTATTTAGAAGTAATTAAGTTATAGCAGGCCATTCTGTGCCAGTGCACTCACCAGACGTTAGCTAAGGTGGTGGAGGAGCAGGAGAGAATTCACCAGATATAGGGGATGATTAGGAGGCCAGTGGCTTGTACTACGAAGCGGGGTTACTGGCTTATCGGAGTAACTTGTCAGATTTAAGGTACCACAGTTTAAATGGATTTCATATTTGTTTGCTTACATTTCGCCCAGGCTACCTTAAATCCGACAAGTTACCCCGATAAGCCAGTAACCCCACTACGTAGTGCAGGTCCCAGGTCTGATAGGGCCACCACCCCTACTCTCCTGAAAGATGCTCAGGGATCTTCTATGGTCTCAGAGGCTCAGTTTTATGTTTTATCCAAATGATGGTACTGTTTCTGCAGCACCATGTTCCCGCGACTGCACAGGGACCCACACTGACCACAGGATGGGCTAATCTGTTAGCTACGCCAACACCTCTTCCAGTAGCAACCCAGTTTTCCCAGTCTGCCTCCCATCTAAGTAGTGGTCAGGCCCAATCCGGCTTAGCTTCAGATAGAGTTCCTGGTCTGAACTGCAGGTGATATGACTGCTGGCAGCCCTAGTTTTCTCAGGATAAGTTTAGAAAAGGGTGTCAGATGTCCTTGTGGCCTGTGTTTCTTGGGTAAAGACCAGGCCTCATTGCAAATCTGCACTGGATGGAAGACGCTAGATGGATGGACGGATGTAAGTAATACTGAAAAGATTAAACTCAGTAGCCTTGGCCAGATGGAAAAGGGATGTTCTGCTGTAGTGATATATTGTTCCTGTCAGAGCATAAACAGGAAGTGGGTTTCAGGAAGGTGTGTTTGTACTGGTTTGTAACTGAAATGATCACACAATTTAAAAAAGCACAAAAATGTATGAAGCTGTTGTTCTGTGTCCTGCTGATAATACTAGTTAAGGGTGTGGACTAATAAAGGAGAGGTTGTTGGTTGAAATCCCAGGAGAAGTTTCCCTTTATCGTTCTCTGTGACTCTCAGACCAGTAATTTCATTCTGTACTCCCATCTGATAAACCCCTCCCTGTGGCGAATTCCCTTCACTACAGAGAGTAGGCACCGTATGGAGATTAGATCTCGCTATAATTGAGAGCTGGAAATAAGGTGCCCTGATCCAGGTGTTTTCATCTGGCCCGGAAAGACCCCTCCACCGAACTGCCACCTCTACACTAGGAGTTGACCTTTGGTTAATCGGCGAAGCTCTGCAGGGGCGCATCCAGCTGTGCGTGAAATTAGATTCCCGGTAAACCCTGACCCACGTGCAGCTGTCAGACTGGCCTCCTCTGCGCGGACAGATCAGAGTGAACCTCACCCTCCTCGCAGCGAAACCTGCTCCGCTTCTGGGAAGATGGGTCTGGATACTGAATTTGATCACATGCCACGATTCAGAAGCATAATTGAGCTGTAATGCATTTTGTGGCTGCTACACAAATTACCCGATCCGGTCGTGGAAGTTGCAATATTGTGCGCTAAACTATTCCACAGTAATACTGTGCGCAATGAGGCGTATATTACAAACATATAAACATATTCCACCAAAAACGCACCCCGGGAAAACAAAGCGCATATTCTCGCTACCAACTATGGCGAGAACCGTAAATATAAACAAAACGAATATATGTTTCTCCTAAAAGTATTTCTTTTGATCTTATATTGTTTTTTTGTGCATTGTTGTTTGTTTTTGTATGTTTGTGTCAATATTTCATCACTTTAGCGGATCATAAACTTAACAATGCTTTTACATTTAAATTTCTTACAGATGTTCTAAAGTAATAAATAATAAAATAAAAAAAATACAAAAAGCATGCATTGCGGTCTATCGGAGAACTTCAAGAAGTATTACCAAACGGATGCAAAATCAAAGATATTCATTTCCGCCTGGGACTATAACCACACATTAAATTATGCCATATGCGAGTAGCCCAGAATGTCCGGAAAGCAGAAATATAAAGCACATGTAACTGTCTTATAAACATATAATAAGAATTGTAATAAGCAATGTAATAAGCCTAAAATCAAAGGGATAGAAAAACGCTCAAAATGGGATAGGGTTCAAAGGGTTAAAACATCTAACTGAAACACTCTAATGTATTACGGTTCCTTGCTTGTATTAAGCCAGCTATGTCTACAGGGGTCTTGCAAAAATAAACCAGTACCGGCCTGATGGGGGCAGCAAAATGCCATTTCCTTGTTATAGAACGTCGGGGAAAAGTACGAGTGATTTTAGGGTGTGATTTTTATCAGAATCAGAATCAGCTTTTATTCGCCAAGTGTGCTGGGGCACACAAGGAATTTGAACAGATGTTGCTTGAGATTCTCTCGTACTCAGAGACACTATACAGACTATACAAACAATAAATGACACTGTACAAACAAACAATAAATTACACTGTACAAGAAATACAAATGTGAAAGATATAAATATTATAAATAAACACACGTGGGTAACATTGTGCAATTTTAAGGTGCGAGGTAGAGTGCATTTAACCTTATTATTTAACCTTTTCCACTTTCAGTTTGTCGTTCACAGATGTCGTAGGGCGAAAGGGGTTGAAGTCATTCTCACGAACTTCATAAAAAAAATTGTCTCATTTAAAAAATTAGTTTTTAGACAGACAAGCTAAACGTACTGTAATTGTACAAACGGTCGATTATGCCTATGGGAACGTCAACGAGCCGGTATCGTCAACCTCTTCGTACACGGACAAACGTGTCCGTGCAACACTCGTCTGTGTCCGTGGTAGAATGTTTTGATTGAGAAAAAACCCCATATAGCTTACGTTTTTAAAAACAATCTCCGAGGTGAAAAGAGATAAATACATTTTATTTTGATCAAAATATCTTGCAGGATTCCCAAGGTGTTGACCCCTGTGAATGAGTTTTATTATAGTGCCATTCATTTCTGTAATAAGTATTTCATCAAATCCAAGGCATAAATGGCAAGACTAACAACAAATTGAGAAAAAAAAAATGTACATCCTATCAAACAAATTGTTTGTTTATTATGAGTTACATGCAATAAACCTGAAAGACATGAAAGTTGAAAAACTAGTTTTGTGTTATTTGATCATAAATTTATGTTAATTGACTTTTTTTTTTTTTTACCTATTTGGAGAAAATGGTAAAAAAAAAAAAATCATTAAATCAGAGGAACAAACAGCATACTTTTAACATACGTAAAAAGTTAAGGAGATGTCAATTGTGCTACATAAAAAACAAACACTGTATTTCGTTGTAACTTTTTTTTTTCTTAAAGTTCATGAGAATGACACACTGGATACTGTCTGCCCCCGCTTTATGTGGCTGGTGGTCAGAGTGCGAATTACCCCTCCATGATTGGGGTCTACTGCACCCCCCAGTACCCCCGTAATTCGAACCATGCTGGTGGTGTGGATCCACACTTTGGAAACTCCTTCTGGAAATTTCCTCTGCATGCGGGTGCATCTTCTCCCCTGTGGTCTGCAACAGCAGGTTAATGTATTTAGCTTTTTACTTTTAATATTAGCTAAAAATAGACAGAATGGACTGGTGCCATGGGGGGCCAAGGGAGGTGTGGGGGGGGGGTGTGTGAATTAATCGATTGCCGTAGGGCAACTCTGGCAGAGGAAAATTCATGGAAATGAAAATTGTTTCTGCAGCAGGATAAGCTTCATGGCCGCACATCGCTACACAAAGATCAATTTTGTTATGAATTCTGCTAATTACTAATGAATGTTTTACTCAGCCAAACAGAAGTAATGGTCACATGGGCAACTTGAGTAATGAAACCCACCGACCTGCACGGGGTCAGAAGTGCCCAAGCTTCTGAATACAGCTGTACAAAGCAGCTACATAGATAAAACGGATACAAGCAAAACCTCATACAGCACATTTTTGGCAGCTGAACCTGTTATTTTATGTTGCCTTTGGGGGGAGAAGAAAATAGGGTCAGTCGTGATCTTTAACGGACATTATTGCTGCACGGCTTCCAGTCTGGGGCCAAGGCGCAAGCCAGACAGGGTGTGGGCAGAGTGTCGTCTACCTGCCGGCATCAACGGGGTGGGGGGGAGCTTACGCTATGGGCTGCTGGGTCACTGTGTCCCTCCTCCCAGGACCAGCGGCAGCCATGGACACACGCTGCACGTCCCCTGGTCATATGGCACATAATAGCCTGTGGGCCGCTGTGTATTCACGGAATGGCCGCAGGCCCATCATTAGCCACCATAATGGGGAGGGACCTCTAAAGGACCTCTGTGGGAACTGGGGGGGTCATGAACAGCCCCCAACTTTCAAAATTAAAGAGTAAAAATATTTCCAACCATTTGCCTCAAGGTCACCATGTGACTTTGGCCATACTACGACACGGTGATGAGGTCACTGTGCAACTTTGGCCGTACCGCGGCATGTGATGAGGTCACAGTGTAACTTTGGCCATACTGCAGCACGGCATTGAGGTCACTGTGTAACTTTGGCCGTAGCGCAGAATGGTGATGAGGTCACTGTGTGACTTTGGCCGTACCGTAGCACAGTGATGAGGTCACCGTGTGACTTTAGCCATACCGCAGCACGGCGATGAGGTCACCATGTGACTTTAGCCATACCGCAGCACGGCGATGAGGTCATCGTGTGACTTTGGCCGTACCACAGCACGGTGATGAGGTCACCGTGTGACTTTGGCCATACTACGACACGGTGATGAGGTCACTGTGCAACTTTGGCCGTACCGCGGCATGTGATGAGGTCACAGTGTGACTTTGGCCATACCACAGCACGGCGATGAGGTCACCGTGTGACTTTGGCCATACCACAGCACGGTGATGAGGTCACTGTGCAACTTTGACCGCGGCATGTGATGAGGTCACAGTGTGACTTTGGCCATACCGCAGAACAGAGATGAAGTCACTGTGTGACTTTGGCCATACCGCAGAACAGTGATGAAGTCACTGTGTGATTTTGGCCATACCATGGCACGGTGATGAGGTCACCGTGTGACTTTGGCCGTACCACAGCACGGTGATGAGGTCACCGTGTGACTTTGGTCATACTATGACACGGTGATGAGGTCACTGTGTGACTTTGGCCGTACCACAGCATGGTGATGAGGTCACTGTGTGATTTTGGCCGTACCATGGCATGATGATGAGGTCATTGTGTGTCAGGATGACTGTTTCAGTGAAGCTCCTCCGATCTCCAGGTCTGCTGTAAACCATGCTACAGGTAACCAATCAGACGTGAGGACAGGATGTGACAGCTACAGAGCAGAGCAGTGACACCACTGGTAAGCAAGATAACTGACCTCAATTACCAAAAGTGAATATAAATATTAATGCACAGACTTAAATGTTCAGTTCCAGATCAGTGTGGGAGAGGATGGGCTGCTAATGTAAGAGTACTGGGAGGACAGGCAGAACCACCAGTACAGAAAGGCCTCCGAATGCCACTCACCAGCACTGCCACCATTAGTGACCCAAAAATGGCATTAGTGCAAATGCAGCATATTTATATAATCATCCACTGTACTCAGTACAACATAAAGAATGAGTATATTTACGCATGCACAGAATGCAGCATATTTATATAATCATCCACTGTACTCAGTACAACATAAAGAATGAGTACATTTACACACATAGTTTTTATTCTGCTATTTAGTGATTGAAATTTATGTATGAAAAATGTAAAATGATATAAAGATTAAATTTTTCATATATGCACAATATTTCAATGTAAAATGGCATTAGGCATATTTTATTTATATATACAACTTTTTGTTTATTGAAAGCATAATGCATGAATGGCAGTTGCTGTGTATGAGATTATGGTGATTTGGTAATAAATATGTTTATCTAACAAGGTGCTGAATTAAAAATGAGGGAAGTGAATGTTAGCACAAATAGATATATGTATAAGATATATGTATATACTGTCTGAGCAGAAATAGTTGGGATAAGTCAGGGAAAATCGGCCTTAGGCACATTTGAGCTGGATTATCCAATATCACGTTTAACTTAACCTGCTCTATTTTTTATACAAATATGCTATTATTAATAATTACAACAATACTCAACATTATACCATAGTAACCCTCTCTGGAACTTCTTAATAATTAGAAGCATTTGATTTTCCGTATCTTAATTACACAACTTTTCAGTTAGATACTCCAGAACTCTGTTTTACAGTGTTCATTGAAATCGCTATATTGTAAATATTACAGTGAATTACCGTTGCTATGGTTTAAATTCCAGTTTTTACCTATACCATTTGCTAATGTATATCTGAAATCTTCTGTAGCCTACACCTTTTATTGTCTCGTTTGACACTAGACTGAAGGATGAGTAAGTAACTATCTTTGTCTTACATACATGTGACAATTAATGAAACTTTTAAACTTTCATTCACTGCATGATTTTGTCTTATTTTAGAGTTGCAGCTTGAATCTCATTGTATAATGACAACAAAGGAATTCAATTCAGTTCAAAATAAACTTTAGGGTAGCTAAATGGTTAACAACAAAACGCAATTTAAAAGCCATTATGAGTTATTCGTTTTTTTGTTTTTTTTTTTTGTTCACCCCAGTATTTATCATTCTAGCTGTCTGCTGCTCCGCAGAATCGCAGTTTCGTTTCTTCATAAAGCGACTTGACTAAAGCCCATCAGTACAGCTTCTCGGATGTTCGGTTCAGCGAGCTGCTCTCTGCAGGATTAACATCGCCGCCTGTTTTCGGGGTCAAAAATCACAGACCGGCGCCTGAAAAGCAGTGAGCGCCCGTCGGCCGTCTGTAAATGCGGGAAATGGATGCATCGAATATAAATGTTGAGTGATCGTCACTTATGGTAACACCTGTGAGGCTGTTCGATCACTTATTACCTCCCGAGGGCGAGCAATTCGTTACATGTATCGGGAATGAATAATATATTTTTGTTACATACAACACGAACCGGAGTCTTTTCGCTGGCACACAGTTTTAAATAAACCATATTCTATTTTAACACTCCATATCTCCAACAAAAAAGACATCGCACAACTCAAATCTATTAATGAAATTAATAGATTACTTAAAAGTATTACTTTTAAAATTAATGAGTCGGGTATGCAATAAGATATATTATACTCGGTTGTTGTCAGCAGAGGTATATTAAAAATAGCCAACAAAAAAGAAACAAAAACACTTTACGCTCGAGCGTGACGGGGTCAGCGCTACCGGCCAACGTTTAATGTGGCGCCCAGTTAAGGTTGGCACCGTCTGTCATTTGGGTCAGCAGGAATGGACACCTGCCTTGTGGCTGTGGATGTGAGCTGACGTCCTACTGCCCTGTGCAAGAGACTTTTAGACCGAATGAATAAATATGAATAAAACATGTAAGCTACTCCTGGTTTGAGCCGATCTTCTGTACCCTCAGCTGTAATTATAGGCTCCGAGCTCAGCAGACGTACGCGTTTTACTCGCAGTATAAAACCCTGCGATCTGCACGCGCTCCTCATATCACCCCCCAACACGTGAGGCAGGAATCCATCCACATCACACACAAGGCTGGGCATTACATTCATCCCAAGGTCGCCTGTCATTTTGAAATATGCTGTGAACTGGAGTTCAAAAGAGAAGAACTGAGGTATCCTGAAGTTGAACAGACACACTACACAGGGTATTAAACTATGACTCAGGTCCCAGGAAAGCCACAGGAAAAGCCTTGGGAAGCAGCAGAACTTTTAAAGCATGTCATCCACACTTGGCATTTTAGGAAACTTCTCTTGACAAACTTCCTGTATGATGCTTCAACTACAAAACGGGCTGAACAGGTTGTGCTTTAACTGTACGTGACTTTAATCCCACAACAGCACTAAAAGTATGCATGCAACACTTTCAGATTTTAACTTTTGTTTCCCAAAGGAGCAGAAATTCTTTTTAATGTGACTTGAGGAATATGGTTTTGGGGATCTGCATTTTGGGGTGGGCTTGTGAAGTATAGAGCATGGTCATGCTGATTGACACGGTCTGGCTCTGGCAACCATCCTAACGCACGGCGGGGAACAACACACTGCAAGCACCGTGCAGTCCCTCCTGACGAGGAAAGTGACAGGAGCTGTCACAATGGTCTGCGTGGGAGCTGACCCACAGTACACAGCCCCAAGTTCTCATGGGATAGGCGCCACCATTGGGGGCTTCAGCCAGCAGACATTCTAGAGCACGATGAGCAACTTTACCACATTCACACCACAGTCAGCTTAGCACCTTTGGATAAATTCCGCCTCTTACATCCCTGTTAATTAACTTTACTGTGTTTCTCACCAAAAAACATTACTGATATCACAACTCAAGTGAGCGAAATGGGACCTGGCAGCTTATCTCAACGGCATCTTCAAAGTTTGGAGTGATTTGCATAAATTTACATTCAGCGTAGACACAAAAAAAGCACCCCCCCCCCCCCGCCCGCTTTGCTGGCATC
>JAODLC010000123.1:29817662-29857019 GCA_026781145.1 Hippopotamyrus pictus | reverse complement strand
GTTTCTTATGATGGACTTTGCATGCTCTCCACTCGATCTCACTGGCTTTCTTATGGATGCCCTCCCACAGTCCACAGACATGGCAAGATGAACTGGTGTCCCTAATTCGCCCATATTGGGTGAGTATGATGGACTGGCATCCCATCCAGTATTCCCAGCCTTGTGTTACCCTGGGATAAACTCCAGGCTTCCCAAGACCATCTGCCGAATAAATGGTTGTAGAATTAATGGATATATAATCCCACATGCCTCTTAACAGTTACTCTGGGTTTGTCATTCCAGAGTGACTATGAGGTAGCTTTCCTGATTAGTAGTGATTAACGACTCTTCAGACTGTGGGAGTTTGACATTCCCATTTCATTGTACAAGGGAACAGGAAATGACAATTCCAGTGTTTTCCTGATCTATGAGAGAAATTTAACCTGTACTAGAAGTTAAACAGGTGACTGAGTTTCTTTCTTTATACTGTGTGGTCAGTATTGCCTATGACAATGACAGAGGTGAACTGAACTGAATGCCCTTTTTTCACCTCTGAGCACCTGCCATTCGAAATGTCTGCTCCAGGACTGGCCGTGCTGCTCAGCTTGTGGTCTGACAGGAGTCCCTCACCGAACCCGCAGGGGGACAGATGTCAGAGGGGGCCACATTGTCCTACTCTTCCCAGCAGTGGGTAACATGCTGGCTTTAAGAAAAAAAAAAGTCTTGTCATTTTAAATCTTGAGTCTCTGGCCTGCAGTAACACCCGCGAGTCTGGAACTCATCCAAAGTGCAGCTCTATAAATGAGCACAGATTTGAGCTGCTTTGTAGAGAAGTGCTGTCTAAGCAGCGACATCACACCTGCCCAGGCGCTGCTCGGGGGTCCTGCCCAGGCGCTGCTCGGGGGTCCTGCCCAGGCGCTGCTCGGGGGTCCTGCCCAGGCTGGGAAAGAGCCGGCATCAGTGTTAGTCCTTCATTTTCAGCGTTTATAAACTCTACAATTTCCAGACGATCACATCTGAAAACAAACTTCTGTTGGGATTCTGTTTGTGTGCAGTAACGATTTTGCTTTTAATGTGTCAAATTACTGTAGGTAAAATATTAATTTTTCCATAAAGTGGAGTGCATCTCCATGGGCATGAGGTGTGTGGGTTTCTATCCTGCCTCTCCCCACGACAGGATCTCCTAGCTGGCGTTAAGGTGGAGAATCTATCCCTGGCTGAAGACTGCTTTGAGAAACTGCAGAGCATCGCTGCTGAAGACTCAGTCGCCTGGCTGTGAGATGAACGGGGCACCTGCGGCCTGCAGGCAACCTGTTTGGGCCATGAAATAACCGCACATCTCTGCCAGAGTCCTGCCTCTTCTTAGCCTTAAGTTAAGACGGTAATGAACGGCCATCTAATCCAGGGTAACATATTTTTGAATACTGCAGGCTTTGACTGTCAAGGAGAAAAGTAACCATTTTAATAGGAGAACAGCCTGCTATCCAGATAATACCCACAAACTCTGAACGGCATAAGTAAGATGGCACAGCTGGCACGGTGGTCAGCACTGGTGCCTCACAACGTTGGGAGCTGGGTTCGAGTCTCCCCCAGGGTTTCGTGCGTGTGGCGTCTGCATGTTCTCCCCGTGTCATCATGGGGTTTCCTCTTGGTAATCTAATTTCCCCCCCACAGTCCAGAAACATGCTGAGGCTAATTGGAGTTATCAAATTGCCTGTGTGACTGTGCCCTGCAATGGGTTGGTGCCCCATCCTGGGTGTGTCAGTTCGCCCTGCAATGGGTTGGTGCCCCATCCTTATCCTAGGTGAGGTAGCAGAGCTCCTCCAGCTGGATCTGGAACCTTCTACCACAGCCGTTCTGAAGGTCCCTTCATCTAGACCAGGGGTGCCCAATCTTATCCGCAAAGGGCTGGTGTGTATGCAGGTTTTTGGGATAACCGGTAGGTCATGTGTTCAAACCCAGGTGTCAGGACTCTTCAGCCAATCAGTCCTCTAATTAGTAATCTAATTAGGGAGTTGCAGCGAAATACCCACATACACACCGGCCCTTCGCGGATAAGATTGGCCACCCCTGATCTAGATAATACCCATAAACTCAGAACGGTACGACTAGGACGGCACCCGCCGCCTGGATTGGGGGGGGGGGCCTGGGGTGGCGTTTATGGGCCGAAACGAGCTACTGATTAGGGAGGAGAAGCAGCGGGAGCCCCCCATGACTCCCGAGGAGCCGAGCCGGCCCTCCTTCTGGTTTCAGGGTGTCCCCCCCCCCCATTTTGCACCTTGAATAGGCGTGTCAGGCCTCACACTGGCAATGGGGTCCCCAGCAGGGACACTGAAATTCGATCTGCCCTCTGCATCCTCACCCACACCCGAATCTACACCCACACCCGAATCTACACCCACACCCTAATCTACACCCACACCCTAATCTACACCCACACCCGAATCTACACCCACACCCGAATCTACACCCACACCTGGACCGACGACAACGGCAGATGGAGTGAGACAGCCGTCGGCTTCAGATACACAACATCTCACGCTTCAGGCAGCTGGAGTTCTGCACGTCTCCTGCTTGCATTGTGAGCTTCTAACTGTCCAAGTCCTACCCAGCAAGCCAACATTATGTGGAAGAATGAGACCAACCCCCCCCCCCCAAATTATAGCATTTGATTGAACTGTAAATGTGTTTTTGCCTGGGGTATCACCAGCTGGCATAGGTATGACATCACTCATAGGGGCTGGCAGCTTTGGCCCAGAGGGGGCGGGACTGCCGCTGCTTCGGGGAGAAAGTGGGTGAAGATGAAATACGGTCATAGCGCTTCCACAGCCAATTACCTAATTCCCCTGCCTTGGGAAGATGAGGACAGGGGACACCCTGGATGGGATGCTGGTCCATCTTAGGACAGATATACACACACTCACTGACACACACAGAGCCAGGAGTGGGAATCGAACCCATAACCCTAGAGTCGCAGTGCTAATCACTGAATCATCGACTGTACCGCCCATCATAGAAGTAAATACAATTAAATATAATTAGGTACAATCAAAAACAGTGCTAAGGAACCGTAATACAGACGGATGCAAGGCAGGTGATTTTATGGAGCGAAACGGCAGCCCTGTGGCGACGCAGCTGCGCCCCCACGGCTCGGAAAGGGGACGCGGGCAGAAGGAGAGAGCGTCATGTGCTTCACAAACATCACCCTTCCGTGTCAGGAGATCATCCGCTTGCTGTTGACATTTACCGCGTGTGTCGTAATTTACAGCATGCGACACTCTGGCCAAAATCTACATTTTACAGCCAACTTTCTTGGAGACTGAGGTCACCAAAAAAACACTTTTCTGTGTGCGTGTGTCTTTGGGGGGAGGGTCAACCCGAAGACCTTTCAGCCGATTCCAATGTTTCCCTTGCATTTTCTCCAAAATAAACAAATTTATTTAAATGGAATAAAATACAGGTTTAAGAACGAGAGCACAGTTTCGCTTGTTTTTAGATTCATTTAGAAGATGCTCAATTACCTGAAAATCAGGCTGGTTAGAAATTCCTTTGGCCACAAAAATGACACAACATCCAATTAAGCCACAGTGACAGCTGGTAAAGTGAATTCCACCTGAAATTAAATTTCACCTTCAGAAGTTGGCACGTGGATTGTTTGGTTCAATCTAAGATGTTTCCAGTCCAGGAAATAGGCTTAGGTGGGGGGCAGTGAAAAATGCAACATGCAAACATAAAAACAGATGGCAGACACAAATCCCTACCCATAAACCCCCACGCCGTCCAGCTTACAGTGTGCGAAGAGCAGAAATGACTCAAGGCCAAACAGTAAGCTACAGTAAGAAGTGCAAATTAAGTTCTTCCAAGTACCTCAACAATATCTTACAGCTTTAATTTGATTTAGTTAAATCAATAATCAACAGAAATCTTCTGCTGATCTTCTGTAGTTACTAGCCCACTTTTGCTTCATGCACATAGATGGGTGGAACAATGTTGCATCAGAAATTATGTTATACGCCAGTCTCTGTGTTCGTCTCTTTTAAAAATGCATAACTGCCATAATGAGTGACGCATGTGACGGACAGGGCTGGTTCACTGCGACCCTTCACTGGATACAGAAACACATGGATGAAGGCGGGACTGAAATAGATGACTGCAGACTGTGGGCTTGTGCGGAAACGCAAGTGAGGGGTGCCGTGTGACAAACGGAAGCGGGACGTCAGTTACTGTACGCCCATGGGGTTCTTCACGGCTCATATTGGACAGTAACGGCACTGGATTCCCTACAGTGTGTGCTGGGATGTGGTACAGAATCGGAAAGCAGCCCGAGGCCAGTGCCAATGGAAATGACACATGGAACTGGACCACTGAATGAAGAATGCCCCCTAGGGGCCATGAGAGGGCATGGCATAGTCAAAGCTCTGAAATAAGACGCGTATGGGAGAGCACGATGGCTCAGTGCACAGGTGACTCCATGGAGGAGCCAGTTCACTTTGCTCTATAGCAAAGGGCGACTCCCTGATGCCGAAAGACCGCAGGACCCTCAGCGCATGGGTGCTACTGAGTCGCAGGTTGTGTAAACAAGCGTGAACAGGTTGGTCGGCAGACTCGATTTTCCCGCCTGAGGCCGGTGCCAATGGGAATGACACATGGAGAGGTAGAGAGGCGTGGAATCATGGGAGTCCTTCCTGCGGAACCGACCACCATGGAGGCGTCAGGCGTTTCGCTCAGCTGGGGGGATGAACTCCAGGTCCAAATGAGCGAAGATCTCCTCCTCCGAGGCGGCACGCAAGTACTGTCTCTGGGAAAGACACACAGAGAAACCAGTCTTAGAGAGCACTGGCCAGTAAGACAGCAGGGACGTCAGTCAGTGGGCGTGTGTGTGTCTGTGGGGGTGTCTATTATTCCTCAAGCTGCTCTGTGGGGGGTGTTTATTATTATTATTATTCCTCAAGCTGCTCTGTGGGGGGTGTTTCGGATAGTTTTAAGGGACAGGGAGCTGAAGACGATTGGCCACTTTGCTTTTCAAACCGTTTATTAATCCCTCCTTTCTTATCCCAGAAGGGTAAAGGCAGAAAATGCATCAAATTTTTTTTTTTTTTTTAATATACAAACAACCACTTTTAAAAATAACATGAACTGCAAGTACACAGGTACTTCGTCACACAGGTTTCTCTCTCAGTTCTCTGACAGTGTACAATCGGCACCTGCTGTATGTGTAATATCAGTTCGTGTGAGCTTATCTGATTTCAAGATTGTTGCACCAGCTACAAGCATGGAGCTTCACCAAAAACCAGTTCACCTCCACCGCTGTGACGGAGAACTGGCACCAGCATGCACCGGAAGCACACTGTACCTGCACGTCGAAGACACACCAGTTGGCATGCGGCAAAACCAGGCCATCTGAACATCAGCCAGAGCAGTTACAACCTTGACATACCTATGATATTCCATTTGTGCAGTATTTTATAAAAGCCCCCAAACCATTAGCTGTCAATCAGTAAAAAGGGTCTTCACCCCATGGGGGGGGCAGCAAGTACTACAAATAAAGCGTCGCCCTCTATGTTTCGCGTATTGTCAGTACAATAACGTCCACAAGACACATCAAAAACCTCACTGTTTAATTTTTCTGTAATAATTATTGAGTAGAAAAACAACACTGAAGTAACTGTCAATCAGTTTGCTAGCAATAATGAAGAATATTTTTATACCACCCCCCACCTTCTAATTTCATGGTGTTTGATCCATCAGTGATTCTGAATGGACCACGCCAAGCCCGTGGCCTTTGGCGCCCGTGGGAACCCGTGAGGGCCCGTCTCTTACCCGCGTGGAGTCGAACAGGGCGTGGCTGCTCAGTGACATGCTCTTCTCCTGGCCCGCCCAGCGACGGAGCTCCCTCTCAAAGAGCTGCAGACAGAGAGACGGGTGAACGGAGGGAGGGAGGTGTGGCGAGGGGGGGAAGGCGGAGAGCGAGAAGGAGTGACGCTAAGGATAGGCGCTAGACCGCGAGTCCGGGGGAGAGGCAGAGGAGGAGAGAGGCGGAGGAGGAGAGAGGCGGAGGAGGAGAGAGGCGGAGGAGGAGAGAGGCGGAGGAGGAGAAACCGGGAGAAAATGCACAGCAAGAGGTCAGGGAGAGACAGAGCAACGGCTCAACGGACTGATCCAAACGGCAGCCTGCCCATTAACCCAGAGCACACAACAATTTGTAATTAATTAGGCAATTAGCACCCAGCTCAGATGGGTCAGTGACACAGGATTGGCTGAGCGTCAGGGGACCCCACGCTGACAGCGATCCATCGCAGCCAATCAGGCCTTTACAGCCCTGTCCTTGGCTGGCCCCCCTACTCTCTCTGCACCCAAAGGCATTAACGTTCACAGCGGTGATGGGAGGAGCGAGGCCTTCGGTGGGTGGGGTCACTCGCAGTCATCTGTGGGTGCAGCCTCACCCAGTCTGCGACCTAACACCTCTGCCCCCGTCACTGCATCAAGCAGGAACTAAGATCATGAGACAACCCTAATGTTAAGGAAGCTGTGCCTTACAATGCCACAGGAGTGAGCCAATGCAAGCAGAAACTAAAATCACATTCAAGTTTTTTTAAAGTATATTTTTCAAAGAAATTCTATAATACTGAGCTATATGTTCTTTGCTTTAAATTTCTTGACCCTAATAATGAACCCAATAGGCAGGAGAGTGACCTACCAAGCAGCACTACAGAACCCCCCCCGTGTAGTATACAGTAGGTAGTACAGGTTTATTCTGGGTGCTCCGGTTTCCCCCATCGTCCAATGACAGGCAGCCAGGCTGATTGGCTTCTCTAAGACGGCCACAGTGTGATTGTGGGTGTGTGTCCTGTGACGGACCGTACCCCCACCCTGCGCTCCTGGGATAGGCTCCAGACCCCCCCACAAACTTGACCAGGACAAGCGGTTTGAAGATGGACAGATTTGATGAAAATCTACATCAAACCTATATCCCAATAGTTCTGTAAATGTAAACATTTCACGACATTTCCAGACTTAAGGATGCAATCGGGCAAGTCTAAAGAACAGGTGACCTGAATTAACTGAACAATTAGTGTCAACGCAACTAATCAATTTTCATTCTTTTTCAGGTTAGGATGTAGGGTTAGTATCCTCAGCAGGACACCGTACCTGAGAGCCAGTCCAGCCAAGCAGGGCAAACGCATACTGACTGATGGGGGTGACGACCAGGTCCACTCTCACGGCCTTCCAACCTGGGGACTCCCCACCTGGGGACTCCCCTGTGCCCCCCACCTGCGCCTCAGGTACTCTGGAAGCCTGTGTGCTTCCCTGGGGGGCCACAAGGGGCAGCATTAGCTTGAAAATGGTGAAGCAGCGTTCAAAGCGGTCCATGTTACTTGGGGGACGGGCTGGCCACTCTTTGGCCTCCAGGTACGAGTTCTTGTGAATTTTCTGGTACAGCAACAAATCCTGTTGGGGGAGTGAATAATAAATGAACCCAACAGGCAGAAGAGTGACCTACCAGGGTTAAAATGGCTGACACGGTATAAATCTCTAAAACGCTGTTGGGAAGCTTGACGTACCCGTGCCTCCAGCCAGCCGATGACCTTGGGCAGTAGCTCCTTCTCCCTACCCTCTTCAGGGTGAGTGATGAGGAAATCCACATCGTGGCCTGTCTGCTTCCCCCTGTGTGCACAGACCCAGGTACGGTGAGGAAAGACCCCGTTTGCGACGACAGTGGTCTCGAGAAAAATGGACAGAGGACGGCAGCAAACCGCTCTGGAACGCAGCCAGAAATCTTGCGCAAGCAGGCAACCTGTCCACCAGGTCAGATGGAGGTTAGTTCGTGTCTTTTCCGTAACGACCCCGACGCACCTGCGGAATCCCCCCGTCAGCGTGATCCGAGTCCCCGGAAGCACGGCACGGACGGCCTCCCCCACGATCCCCCCGAGAAGGTCCGCCTCGGCTCTGGTGACGGGGGTGCTGAGGTCCTCGTAGTAAAGCACGCCTGGTAGGAGAGCAGCACGCGGGGCTGAGAGAGAGGCCAGCGGCAGACTGAGGTGGGCGTTTTTTAGGAACTCATTTGAAAGTGGCAGACCTGGATCTCCAGAGTGAAATTAATAAACTTTCCAGGGAGGTTTTATATGATTCTCAATCCTACTGTCACAAAATTCCTGTGCAAAAGTGGTTTTCAGTGGATATTGCAAAAGCAAAATACAAGGGAATTAAGTGCCCAATTCTGGTCAGTGATTTCTTTTGCCCTTTCATATAACTAATTGTAATTAATGGGGTAGTTTGGTTGTATTAATACCTGAACACTGTTTATTGCTATTTTCATATTTGGACACCATTTCACAAGATTAGATAATACTTCAGCATGGTAACCTGTAACAAGGCTAGACTCCCAGCCATCACAGTGGTCCTGGTCTCTGATTTCAGAAACCTAATTCAGCCAGATGTGCCACCGTTCAGGTCTCATCCTTCTAGCATAACAAATACTGCTGTACAAAACATCCTACAGATGTTATGAGGGTTCCATTCTCCGTCTGCAGCTCATCGAGATCTTCCACTGGTCGCTCTGTGAGCGCCATCAAAACCTGACCTACCTCTGGTACCTTTGTTGTTCTCTCTCCCTCCCTGAGGCCCGTTACTGCTGCTATTACACAGCACCACCTCGGTACTCTGCTTGGAAGGTGTGATCCGGACATCTCCGCGCTTTACTTACCCGCTGCCTGCGCTCGGTTCAGCTTCTTCCCAAAAGCCTCAAGGTCAGCGGGCCTCCGGATTCCCTCCCGGAACCAGAGCTGGGCCGTCTTCACACCCACGCCGAAGATACCAGTGAGGGCCTGAAGTCAGAAAGAGGAACCATGCTGGTAAAACCTGAGGTAGATGAGATCTGGGCCCGTATTCACAAAGCATCTTAAGGCTAAAAGTGGCACCCAAGTCTGGGAGAACTAAAGAGTAATCGAGAGGACTCCGAAGTCACTAAGACCGATCCACAAACAGTCGCAAAATGGCTGCCGTCACTCCACGTCTCAATGTCTTGGAAACATTAAACAAATGCTGAATTGCTTAAAGAATACCAGTTCAAATTCCTGACCTGTGTATAACTCAAATACACTATAATACAGTGCTGTACATAAAATATAGCTTATAGTTTTGCTGCTGCTCAGTGGCTCGTTTTTGGCAGTTCATCATGTTTGTCATTGAGAGAAAATGACTTTCTTTGTCATGTCATGTTTTCTGTGCACGCAACACTAGCCTCAGGAAGTTAGTCAGAAACAGATAGGCAAAGTAGTTTTCATTTTTTCCATATATTCTGAAATTAAAAACTAAGTGGACTACTTGACTTTTACTTCACTTTTAGTGCTATTTAGGAATATTCTTAGTGGTAAGGTAACATGCTTTGCGAATACAGGCACTGAAGAAGAGTCTAGGACAGGGGTGGCCAATCTTGTCCGCAAAGGGCCAGTGTGTATGCAGGTTTTTGGGATAACCTGTAGGTCAGCTGTTCAAACCCGGGTGTGAAGACTCTTCAGCCAATCAGTCCTCTAATTAGTACTATATTATGGAGCTGCAGCGAAAACCCACATACACACCGGCCCTTTGCGGATAAGACTGGCCACCCCTGGTCTAGGAAGAGACCAACCTTCATCGCCTGGTACTTCTCAGACTGCCGTGTGCCCTCCACCTCACTCGACACCCCATCCTCCAGGATCTCCTGGATGCGCCGAAGCAGAAAGACACCGAGGTAAGCGCTGACCCGGTCACAACACCCGTGTCCCACTAACAGATGTGCCTCGGGGTCACGGCGGCCCCGGCGGCTTGCCCCACCTTGATGACCCTCCGCGAGTGCTCCCCCAGGCAGGGCAGGCCACGCAGATCCTCAAGGGAGCGCACGGGCGCCCGCAGCGCTTTCAGCACCGCGCTCGCCCTCTTGAATGCGACGCGGCGCCCTTCGTTCTCACAGAACTCAGCATTTTCGGACAGCAACTGTAGCGCGTCCTGGGGGAAAAGGTCGAGGTCACCTATAACCAAAGTGACTTACAAACAGCACATTTCATTCGTCATCTAACTCACATTAAACGATATATATGCAGCTAGACTTTCCACTAGAGAAATTCAGTTTAAGTACCACACTCGAGTACTATTTTATGGGTCCGTTTTGGTCACAGAATGATAAATTCAAGTCATGGTTTCATGTCTCATCGCAGCATGAATGCTTCAGCAAATACAAAGGCCCAAGGTCCTGTATCACGGGGCCAGATTTATCGCTTAGCCGGATAACTTGGAGGCTAAGTACAGGCAACTCTGGCTTTCACGACGCTGGTTGACTTCTCACGGTAACTCGTGCTCTGCAGCAGGTTTGACGTGCAGCATATCATGTTTCAGGATCACGGACTTCAAACGGTGCTCAGACCAATTAAATAAGTCATCGGAACATTAGCTAATGTAAGAAATGGGCTTTCCCAAACTCACGAAAGTAGTGAGTAAGTCTTCTTCTTGTAATATCTTTCACCAAGCAAGACAGGCAGTTTTTAAATGACAGACCTTTGCTGTCCACGATCAGATTTTTGCTTTCGTGCCGTTTTGCTATGTGCGCCAAATCCTGTTAATATCTAAGGGAAGAGGCGATCTCTGCTGTAACGAGATATTGGTTCTGCAATTTGAGTTGATAGTAATTCTTTCACACCCCTTGGTTTACCAGATTACTTTACGGGTGAATTTTAATTAATATGTGGATGTTCACACGTGCACTTCAAGCCCAATAGCTCTTGTTCTCTTACAGTCACTAGTGGTGAATGAGCACAGTATTAATAAAGGTGTATGGAAATATAGAACCTGAAAGTCAAGTGCTGCGCATTGGACCCCATAGTCCGTTGCATAAACCACACTTTACTGGACATGTCAGTCTCATTAAGTTTTATAGTTGGGCTTGGATATCGCTCTCCTAAAGCATCTAACACCAATGTCATCTTCTCCAGGCACATACTCATGCTGTGAGATGGATAAAGGAATATTGAAGGGGTTTTGAAAGGTGACAAGTTTAATACTAAATAATAAAAAAGGGATTATGAATATGACTAAAATGACTAAAAACAATTACGAAAACCACAAAGCATGTTTGGAAATTATTGGCATTTTCTTACCGACAATCACACTGTATGTATGCATTTACACCATCAGTAATCCGCTGCCAACCTGCTTTTCTAGCTCTGCCGTCAGCCACAGTGTTGCTCTTCACCATTATTGTACTTTAGAATTCCTCATATTTTACCATAATAATTCTCTCTTATGCTGCATTGAAATACATACCTCTGTTGCAATTCCTGCATTAATGATTGGCTGATCGTTACACATGGCAAGCTGATATGTACATGTTCTCAGGAAGTAAGCTTGGTTTCAAAAGAAAGCCTGCCTTAACATAGACTGCTAACAGTCAGCATCACGATACCGTTTATCTCAATTTGCATTCTTAAACCAGTTTGGTGATACAGGTGCCAGTTTAGGGGCACCATAACGCTCTATTGGTTGACGTCGTCCATTTGAAAAATAAAAATGAACCATGCAAAACAAATGCAAACCGTATTGGCAGCATTATAACTCAGGATACAAAAAGTATCAAAATCTGAATATTTCCTAGCAATTTTAAAATGCAGCCCATTTTCACTGCAAAAATATAATACGCTACAAATATTTCAGAGGGTAACAAATAATAAGCCCATGTAACTACAGTATTAAGAATGATAGCAGTGGATTGTGGGAAAGAGGAGGACTTACAGTTAGGACCATGTTATAATGCTGTAGTGGAGTCCTCCTCTGACAAGCGTAACTGTCCATCGTGTTCCCTGCACTCTGCGTACTGGGCTCAGGTACCTGGACAAAGTTGGTATAATAATAATGACATTTTGAATGTAATTGTCTTTCCACCGACCCCATTGTGCTCTCCATGACATATAGACCCATATGTGGGTGACAGTGAGTTTAGCAGTGAAGGGCAGCCATGGGACTGGGGGTTAATGGCCTTACTCAAGGGCCCACAAACGTGACTATTCTACTGAGGCCGGGCTTGAACCAGCGACCTTCTGATCACGGGCACAGAGGCCGAGCCACTAAACCACACACACTGCCTCCCCATTAGCCGACATTTGAGTTTTACTTTCAAGGAATCTTCACATAATGTGAGGCAACTCAAATTTTAAAAGGTCTGCTTACTCCACACTGGGTACAGTTTCCGTCACATCAGTCTCTCACCCGCAACCGATGTCTGTCCTCTATGCTGATGGGGCAGCCCTCTCTCATACTCTCCGTGAACCACGTGATGTCCAGGAGATGGACAGTGTCTCTGCCTCCTCTCTCGGTTACCTGGCTCTCCAGCCATGCCTGCACCTCCTCCCCCGAGGTGTTTTCTGACACAATATGTGTCACAGCCTGGCTAAATCACCAAGATATGGCAAGTACAAACTCAATAAAACAGAACCAGATTATAAAATCAATTCCAACGGGGTTCCAAGACTTAATGCGGCTACACAGTACAATTCTGTTACCAAAAACATCTGATGTATAGTTTTTGGCAGCAAAACACGAGAGCGGACTTCTTTACCTTAGAGAGTCCTCTACCCGAAATCCTTTGCTCCTGCTGAGCCGTGAGAGAAATGCTCTCCGGCTGGCGCCCATCCTTTTTTCAAAGAGAAAGATAACAATATGTGGAAACTTGACATTCTCGGCATTGCCGCTGCCAGATGGAGGGGGCACCGTTTTCCTGCGCTTCAGGGGAATCATGGGCATGAAAACGTACCACTCTCTGTTTTTCTTAATGCGGAAACCGACAAACGAGTGACCCCGTTGACGCTCTGCGCGATGCAATGGAAGAGGTGCGGGCGCCCCTCCACCTATGCGCCCCGAAGCTGCTACGAGTGTGAAAGCAGGAAGGATGTGCAGCTATAACCATTCCGACTATGAAATCGCTAATTCTCATCAACGGAGAGAATCTCATCCTCCATGTTTAAGTTTTACAGCCTCCGATTAACTCAGGAAAGTAATACAGTCAAACATGTCTGCGTGCCGAAGCTGTACGATCAAACGCGTTTCGTTATTGCAGTCCCGATTTGCCATATCTCATTAGCAATGCGGCTAACAAAAAAAAAAAAAACCCACTGGCCATGCTGGGAGCAATTGGCTTGCATACGAGTTAAAAGCAGCCGGGTGAAGGATATATTTAAATCATCGGGGTCACCGCCACAAATGCAGGAAAGTAAGAAAACCAATCGCCTAATCTGAGCCGAATGGGAAGCTGAGTGGCGCTGCACCGGTTATTCACTAGTCTAGTGAGGTGTAACTTTCCTAACTAGCAGCTCAGCAGTCCTAAATTAACCAATATCACCCAACACAAGCCGAAATCAAACCGGCCTTTGCACCTCTAGAATTCCCCATAGACACCTTGTAAAATCGGCCCATTAAAAAGTTTTGCTTTGTACAGTAGTTATATTAAAACGTTCTACGCATTTTCTTCACTCTTGATTCGGTATTTTTGGATATAGATTTTAACCCAGCAAACGAGAATCGTAATTTTTCTGCTGACTAATTACAATCGCTTTTTAAACTTGCAAAAAAACAATCATGTCATATGACCATCGGCAGGCGCCTCACGCTTCCTCGAACGCTTCAGACCTCCCCTTTATATCGCTTTCCGTAACTTCTGCCCTCCTCTCTATATTTCCCTATGTGCAAATCACTGCGTGTGCGGCAGTAGCGCTGTTCCTGGGCTGTAGTTGCCGATGGCCGCTCCGGAGACGAGACGGAGCGCGAGGGACGGGCGCGCGAGCCGCAGCCGGGGGGGAGCAGCGCTCGCGGCGCTGTGTGCCTGCGCGCTCTGGGGCTCCGCTTTCGCCAAGCCCAGCAACATCGTGCTGATCCTCACTGACGACCAGGATGTCCAGCTCGGGGGACTGGTGAGATCCGCTTCCCCGGGCACTAACCTGGAAAGCCCCCGTTTATGACCGACTCACATTCACCAGTAACTTAAGCTGGTGCAACTGCCCAGGAAGTTTGACTTTGAAAGTGCTATTTGATGTGATATGTGGCTCGTTTGCGGTGTTAAAGGTGATCTCGACCCTGTGTCGCACCTATCATCTGGAAAAAGGCAACGCAGCCGTATTTCTGCGGTTTGAAATGCAAGTTTCAATATACAAGCACCGGCCTTATAAGCTCGCTTGTTGCTTTTCCGTGTAGCCCGAAGTGTGTAATATGCAGTAACTCTATTAATCGGCGGACAAAACACAAACTCATTACTTTACATTTACTGCCCCTTGCCTCCCGTGTTATGGGTTAATAGGAAGATAAATGTTGAAACTTTAGGTTAGTTGTCTGATTAGATCGGGACGGATGGATTCGTGCCAAATAGTTTACACCTATGCTGTCATGTGACTGTGCAGGTGGAATGGCTGTTAAACGTGGCGAAATGCTGCTTTCATATACTCTTAATCTCCCCAAAGACAAATGGTGCTTGATCGGGGGTTGTTTCTGATGCATAAACCTGCCAGCCACTCTGAGCTTCCGCTTTCATTCATTTTTTTCGCTTCGTCTCCAGCAGTAAGCGGTTTGCCTTGGCATTTCACACACATTCTAGTTTACGATCCCCTTTCTGATGCGAGTCTCTATTGATTTGTTTAACAAAAAAAAAAGTCAGACACACGATAAAGATTGACAAAATGTACACACACACGTAGACATCAGTGAAAACAAATGTTGCCTTGTCCATGATAACTGGTTGGAAGATGTTTGTGTCACCAACTTTGCTCAGTTTTCTGGCGTGAGATTTTCAATTCGAGATAAGTCTGCACACACATGCACATACATTAACATGTATGTACGTTTTATTACTTTGTAAACAATATGTAGGGTTTGCAAACTACCCCAATGCTTTTGATATAGCTAATTTTAAATTTATGATGGAATAATATAGATTTGTCATAAGATTTCTTGCGTGAGAGTCATGCCAGATGCCCCAGAGCTGACAATCCAGAATGGGGAAATGGAAAGAAATGAAATAACTAGTGGTTATGGGGGACAGAACCAAATGGTGTTAGCCGACATTATCAAGTGTACGAGGGTGCTTCAAATGCTGGGTCTTGTAATTATTAAATTGCACAATGTTTATTTTCTGCTGCTTTAGACGCCAATGAAGAAGACAAAATCCCTGATTGGTGATGCTGGTGTCTACTTTTCCAATGCTGTGAGTATGTGTTCCGAATATCAGAAGCCCATAGTTTGTGGTAGACTATTTGACTTGTGTGTAGTAATAAGTAAATGCCTCAAGAGGCATCTGGCCCATGGATATCTCCACTTCCCTGATGCCTCTTCATGTTCCCTGAATGTTGCGCTTCTGGTCCTTGAATTGTCCTATTAGGTTCTTGCTTTGTTAGAAATTCTGCAGCTTCTGCATTCATTGGAAGCCGTACGTCTGTAATGTGCATTTTGCCTCACTTGAATGTCACTTTGGACAAAAGTTTCTGCTAAATGCCGGGTTTTTAAACCCAGGACTCGGGGACCTCACGTGATCCACATTTCTCCTCCATACCAGCTTATGAAGTTTCTGTGCACGTCTGGAACCTGCTAGCACACACAGAAATCGCGTGAAGACGCACAGAAATAATTCCCCATCTTTTCCTCACTTCCTCAAACTGTCTTTCATATGCACATTTAAAAAAAAAAAAAACATTCTAAATTGCTATTGTAGTATATAAAAGTTTCCTTGAAGGATGGATCCTTTACTATAAATATTATTTCTGATCAGTACTAATTGTTGATCTGTTTGTAAGTCGGGCTTTTCTGTAACCTAAACCTCCATTCTCCAGGTCTGGATATTTGCTGTACCTCAGCTGTTCTTGTGCCTTCCTTTCCCTCGCCCCCAGTTCGTAGCGACGCCTCTGTGCTGCCCCAGCCGCAGCAGTATCCTGACGGGAAAGTACCCCCACAACCATGAAGTGCGCAACAACTCCCTGGGGGGCAACTGCAGCAGCCCTGCATGGCAGCAGGGACCTGAGATGACGGCGTTTCCGGTCTTCCTGGGCAAGCAGCTGTACCAGACCTTCTACGGGGGAAAGTACCTCAACCAGGTCTGCCGTGACCCCTTTCTTACCGTCCCGCAGTGCAACGTTCTCTCTATTGCTCTTTAGTAATCGGTGTTGTATCCCAGCATGCGGTGCTTACTTACCATAAACAACGGCGCGTGTTACAAACGGACTAGGATGATTATCGAACTGGGAGGCGTTTAATAATAAACTGCTCACCCTCTCTGCAGTGTTGATTTATTTATATCGGCGCTGTCAATCTCCAGCTGTTGCAGTAAAGCAGACGGCAGTGTGCGTGGCTGAACGATTCAGATTCTCCTGTTTATTTTCTGCAGTCGGCAGCAGGCAGCTGTAAGCAAACCTGCTGCGTCTTTTACTTTGAGGAAACATTTATAGGTGGCTGCTAGAGCTTCACTGAGAATGGAGTGTTTGTTTGATTGGCCTTGTGTCGTAGAAATTTTTTTTTGTGGCTACTTGTGCCTTTCTTGAGTCCTGCACTGTTTGTCTAAATAGGGCTCTGATATTGTTCATCTTTATCAGATCATTCGATGAATCTCATAGTAAATATCATTCATTTGGACAGCAAAGTCCTGAGCTGTTATATCGATTACATTCTGAGGAGCTTATCAGCAGGTTACTTGGACTTGGAGCACGAGAATCATCTGTCAGTTTTAAGAGGTTCCCTGGAGTAATATCTATGAATGAAATTTTTGACCTTTGATTGCTCTTGTAAAATCACCTATAACTGCTCTGGTAAGACACTGCTTTTGCTATACACTGTACGCATACCACAGGCAAAGACGATGTGTTAAGCTATTAGTCTGGGTAGCAAGTGTATATTTAGTCAGGAAAAAAGCACAGTTTTGCTGTAAAATATGTGAATGAACAGCAACGCAACAGCGATGGAAGAACAACAAGCATTCTGTTCTCCAAGATGCCGGCGGCGTTGCTGGGAGGCTCCATGGTACCACGTCGCTTCCCAGACCCCCCCTCAGCGGCACCGCAACCATCCTGTGTTGGTCGAATTTCTCCAGCTCACTTAGTCAGAGCTTGATGAGGTGCTGATTAGCCAAACGTGGTATGCTAACAAATACGCGGGGTGGTATAGTGGGATATATGCAGGTATGTGGTAAATACCCACCTCTAAAAATGGATTTACCATATATCCACCTAAAAATTGTCAAATGGGTATCAGTCAAAGGAGAAGTGCATATATACAATTATACGGTATGACGGAATGTCTCGGGTGAAGAACGTCTGACTTATGGACAAGCCTATATCAAAGCATATATTAAGAATTAGTTACACGATGGTTCGTAATAATGAATACGCACTCTGCTTAGATGCTCGTGAAAACACAGTGCCGTTTCTGCAGTTTGGCGGCTCGAGGAAGAACGCCTTCAGCCATGTTAAATTTCACATCGCCTTTAACACTCTTGCAACTTGCCTACAAATTCAACTTAAAGATGGCTCTCGTCCGTAACCCGGGGACTGTCTGTACCCACCTAGCAGGGCACCATTACCACACTGCTCAGTGCCAGTTCCGCGGTCACTTCTGGAGACGTCTTTAAGTGACTAAGCTGACACACTTTGACAGGCGTTTCTTTAGCAGTCTAAGACTTCTTTTGCACCGTGTTGTAAGTGTGATTAATGTAATAAATAGCTGGCCTTTGGTGATTGGGTGTCCTTGCTTCTAAACCCCTCCCACTTCTTTGTCTCTGCAGTACGGAAAGAAGGAGGCGGGGGGTGTGGGCCACGTCCCCCCCGGCTGGGACCAGTGGCATGCTCTGGTCAGTATCACCAAACCTGCCCCCGTTGCTCTGAACCACGTGTCTCACACACCTCTTCCAGTGTGACGCCACATCTGGCCACCTGTCTCTCTTGTACTGGACGCTAATGTGAGCTCTGTAGCACTTCCTCTCTGATCGGTGAATCTCACTGGTCTTGCTGGGCCTCTGTCTTCAGATTTCGCATGCTGCTATGCTAACTGCAGCGTTTTGCACCTTGGTCTCAGCACAAAAAGAACCTTGGGTCCAAAGTTGCTTAGCGATTACATCGGCGATTGTCATTAGTGCCTGTTTCATGTCATAATTAGATGATGTCATGCGTACAGGTTGGGAACTCGCAGTATTACAACTACAGTCTGTCGGTGAACGGCAAAGAGGAGACGCATGGAGATCAGTATGAGAAGGACTACCTGACAGATCTCATTGTGAGTGTGAGCTCCGCCGAAGAATCACACCAACACCATCCCCCCCCCAGAAAGCCAGGAGCACTGGACAGGAAGCTGTCCATCACAAGGCACTCAGTCACATAAAATAGGGAACTTGGAAATGCACTGTTTTTGATCCAGCATGTTTTCTGGTTGCAGAGGCTGTCTTTAATCACCAGGCCCAGCGTATCATAAGTCTGGCTTGAGTTTATATAGTTTGCATTTCAACATGGCTGACATCAGTTTTAGGTCAATGCAACAAGCATTAATACAATAACGCAAAATTCCCCCGCTGAGGCAGTGAGAGGTGGGGTGTGTAACCAAGCGCCAGTCCGCTTTCGCTACAGAGACCTGCTGTTCTGTTACGCTTTAGTGACACCTTCAGTGTTCTGCTCGGTTACATTTGGTCGGGTCATGTGACCATCTGTTTACAGCATCGTTTATCGGTCACTCGGAAAGAAATATGAGCTCTGGGGCAAATTCATTCTCCCCAAGCAAAAGCTGTTTGTCTAGTAAGACTCGTAAAGCAGAAACTCTTCCACCAAACCTCCTTTTTCTAGCAGTTTGTTTTCCCCTGTGGGGATTGTATGGATCTAAATTATGGGTTATCCTTTGCTTCTGAGACTGCGAGCTCGGCAGCCAGTGTGGTTAATCATCAGCGCAGCCTGGATGTGACTCATTTTCTGCTGCTGTTGGTCAGCTGAGTCCCTGTAAGGACTCCAGTGTCTGAGCCCAGCACGGTCTTCCTCTGTGTTTGGATGTTGTAATGCTCTCCTGCCCCTTCTCCATGCTCCCAGGTGAACAGATCCATGCAGTTCATCGACGAGAGAAGCCCACAGCGGCCGTTCTTCATCATGCTGGCCCCCCCCGCCCCTCACTCCCCTTGGCTAGCGGCCCCCCAGTACCAGAACACCTTCAGCAACTTGAAGGCGCCCAGAGATGGGAGCTTCAACAAACCTGGTGGAAAGGTCGCTTGAGGGGGGCAAAGGTTTGGGATTTGCGTGGGAGGTGGGGGGGCGGAGCATCTCATAGTATACTGTGAGGTTCCCGGGGAGATATGTTCCATCCAGTGGGAATTAATGTCTCAGGTCTGGCGTTCTTCATTCACATGTGGATGGGAGACATTTTTCTCATCTCTGCTGCCATCTAGAGGAAACGAAAGCTTAGTCTGTGGTTCCTCCTGTCTCTCTCTGTCCAGGACAAGCACTGGCTCTTGCGACAGCCCACCAACCCCATGGCCAACACCTCCATCACCTACCTGGACAATGCCTACCGCAGGAGGTATGGCTTTCCTTAGGCATACGGGGAGGGATCCCTCTAGAGTAGTGCTTCCCGACCCGGTCCTGGGGGCGCCCAGACGCTCCACGTTTTTGCTTCCTCCCAGCTGCCTGCGGGTCCCCAAGGACTAGATTGGGAAAGACCGCTTGGGAGCTCTTCCGCTGTCGTGCGCTGTGGATCGCCGACTAGAGTACCTCACTTATGATTGGCTTCTTTGCTGCTACCCATAAAGCCAAAACTGGCAGTGGATCTTCATAGCAGCTGCATCTTCCTCCAGTTACATAAGCAGTGGCCTGGCTTTAGAAACTCCAGCCTGCATCCACAGAGGTTCTTCTACAGCCCAGCAGGTCCTTACTCTGTTAGATAGTCACTCTTAAAATAGAAAAATGCTGTAAGGTTTTCATTTAAGAAGCACTAAGAATGACACCAAAATGATGGTCCTGGTGCTGATCGGGTCCAAGAGCTGTGGTTCTGCTGCCCCGTACCGCAGGTGGCAGACCCTGCTGTCTGTGGACGACCTGGTGGAGAAACTGGTGAAGAAGCTGGAAGATGTGAAGGAGCTGAACGACACCTACGTGTTCTTCACCTCTGACCACGGCTACCACACCGGTGCTTCATGGACGTCCCGCTCTCATCGGCTGGTCTTCAGTCCTGATATAGATTCTTTCCGTTTCTCGCCTTCACTGTTAATTTGCACCTTTTTGTCACTCTCATCATTTGTTTTAACGAAGGCCATTTTTTAAACTTTAATATTGTCCATCCATCCAGCCATCATTCACTGATGCTCATCCAGAAGGGGGGGGGGTGACAGTGGGGGCAGGGGGCGCCCTGGACGGGATGCCGGCCCTTCACTGGGCACTCGGTTGCACCCGTTCACACATGCAATCAAACGGGCCAATTTAGGGAGTGTAAACACTGGGAGGACATGCTAGGTTTACACAGCTGCTCAGTCAGGGCTTGCCTTATCTCTCTGCTGGTTGAGCTGCTTCCAACCAGCACCTGGCCCTCAAATCCCAGTGCCCGAGGCTTGAGGGGCGGGGGTGCGAGCTGGCGGGGGCGTGTCCGCGCACACCTGCTTCCTGTATCCTGTAGGGGCAGTGCAGAGCACAGAGAGTGTCACGCATTCCGGTGCGGAAGCAGTACACTGGCGTTTGCAGAGATTAAATGAAATGGAAGAAATGAAAGGACATGTCTTCCTATGTGGCAAAAACCTACAGATTTAAAGAATAGACGAGACCAGGTATTTTAGTCTGTGGCTGTCATCAATGCATGATGCATGCGATGTGGGGTTATGTAGTTTGAGCCTGTGGCTCTCTGAGCTGAAATGTCTCACCCACAGGGCAGTTCTCCCTGCCCATCGACAAGAGGCAGCTCTATGAGTTCGATATCAGAGTTCCTCTCATGGTTCGTGGGCCTGGCATCAAACCCAACCAGACCCTGCAGGTGAGAGTCCCCCGCCCCCGTGCGCCCCGCGTCCTCCCCCTGTGCGCCCCACCTCCAGTCATCTAGCTGCTCCATACGCCCCTCTGATCCGTTTCATTTTCATTCTGATTCGTTTGCTTTCCCCTGGAAAGTGTTGCACACATCTGCTTTTAATGTGACATTTTTACATTTAGTTTTAGAATAAAGTCTATTTCAAAGTCTTGTGCTCCTTGATTTAAAAAAAAATGTAGTTTATAAAACAGGCAGATCCTCTCTCATAATCCATTTATGTTGGGGACAGTGTAACTGGGAGTGATTTGTATGTATTCGTAGGTGTTTAAGGTGCCTCTGGTTTCTGAAGTTAATTCCGCGTTCGTTCATTGCTGTGTGAGGAGGCGAGAGGCCATTGTCACGGCCTGGTTTGATGGTTGAGCCGTTCCTCACGTTCATTCCTGCGTGTCGTCCATATTGCGACTCCTTAGCTGAGGTGAACTTGAAGATATTGTGTTTCAGTGTTTGTTTATGTGTGTCTCAGGACCCGGTTTTGAACATCGACTTGGGTCCCACATTCCTGGACATCGCAGGAGTCAACCTGTCCCAGGTGAACATGGACGGTCAGAGTTTCCTGCCACGGATGGTGAGTCGCCTGGACAGACGATGTGCATCAATGGCAGCCTCCCCCAAATCCTTCCACCCTGGAGAGGTTTGCAAGGAAGTTCGGGCTTACACCTGACATGTTTTCTTCATGCTTCCTGACCCCCCCCCCCCCCCTCAGGCCCCCTCTCTCCGGAATGGCACGTCCCGGCCCTACTTCCTGGTGGAGTACATCGGGGAGGGGCATACTGGCCCGGATCCAGACTGTCCAAAGCTGGGCTCGGGCCTGTCTGTGAGTACAGCTCGCAGCTTCCGGCTCGTTCCGTCAGGATCCAGCCTGCAGGGAGCAGCCTGCTCCTCCTCATCGCCGATGTCACTTAGCGTTACTAAGGCAACCTGATTTCTGCAAATGGGTGCATACATTTTTAGGATCTTTGCCCTTGAGTAAAGATATTAGTGGGTGCAGGATCTGCAAAGAGAGAGTGCTTTTGTGAAACATCATACAGATTTCCCGAAACTCATTTCTCTCTTGACCTATGTTTTATGTGCTGGAAATCGCTATAGTTTTCCCTCCATTTTTATAAAGAATTTACCATCCTATTGGATGTCTTGTTTAGATCTTAAGAGCATTTTAGGATCATTCAAAAAGCCAGTGCAGGTAATGAAACTTGACAGCGCTTATTAGCAGAATAACGCTACATGGTTTTTATTCTGTGAAAATGAAAGATCGATCCGCTGGCCAGATTTAATAATTAAAAACGTCACAGGCCATGAATGTAAAATATAAATAAAATGCTGTGTCCTGTTTTGAACCAATATGGGACACAATTTGTCTTGTATTTTTGAGCCGTGCAATCAAGGCCCCCCCCCCCCTAAAAAAGTAACAAAACAACTTGATCGTCCTCCAATGATTTGGGGTGGTAATACAGTTTTTTGTGACACAACAAATGGTGACGTTTAACCTACACAAGATGGTGTAGGAACTCTGATCCAGGAACTAGGTTCCTGAACTTTGGTGGGGAAAAGTGCCACGAGAAGTAGCTGAGATACCTGGTATCCTGCTGGCAGAAATGCAAGCAATGGGGTCATGTTTAACACGCCACGGTTAACACGTCATGTTTAACACGCCACGGTTAACACGTCATGTTTAACACGCATGCCCTGTGTGCCCCCAGCAATGCTTCCCTGACTGCGTGTGTGAAGACGCCTTCAACAACACGTACGCCTGTGTGCGCACGCTCACCGGATACAACATGCAGTACTGCGAGTTTGCAGACAGCGAGGTACCAAAGTCCACAGCTGATTCCTTAAAGGCTGCTTAACGAGATTATGCACCTTAGAGTCAGGGGTGAGGGTTCAAATGCTGATACTTTAGACTATCCTGGTCCTCTGTGTTAAGTTCTTCATTTTGGTCAAGCTGGTGATTGACCATGCGTAAAATGTAATTATTTAACCAATAACCGTCATAAATGAACAACTGCAATGTAAAGTATATTTTTTCTTTGTTCATTTTAAGTAATACTGGGGCCATTATTTCAGACATTCATTGATCATTCTTAACCCTTGAATCATTCCTTTCAATAATGGACCTGGTCATCTATTAATATAGCTACAAAGATTATTAACAATTCAGCATATGTGCAGCTGGGATATATAGAGGCCAAAATCGATTTAAATATTAATAAAAGCAGATATTTCTAAAACTTCAGCATGTCTAGGGTAAAAATGATATAATCAGTTTCCCCCATTGAGTGCTTTCTGTTGCACTCAGTGGAGCTACGTAGAGAAGTATGAATGTTACAGGTAATATTTTTGACTGTAAACTTCTTTCTCCACTTTAGTCCTTTGTTGAAGTTTACAACCTGACAGCTGACCCTCACCAACTGGAGAACATTGTGAAGAAGGTTGACCCCACCCTCCTGCAGACCATGAACCAAAGGCTGATCAGGCTCCAGTCTTGTGTGGGAAGCTCCTGTAGGGACAACAAGTACTAGCCAATCACTGGAGGGTGGGCGGGACCACGGCTGTTCTAAGGTACAATACAGCCCACTAGAAAGCATGGCAGAAATGCTTTGGCTTTAATTAAGGCAGCGGAGTAGCAGTGACTCTTTGCTGTCAGTCAAAACTTGGCTAAAATCTGCATTCGTTGTGTTTTATTTTCCAGATTGTTGAGCACTTTTAAGAGGGAGTGAAGAATGGATCCACTTCTTCCTTCTCAATGTGAAACCAAATGTTTTGCTGTATTTTGTGCCAATATTTTCTAACGGCACCAATTCCTGAACTGATTTTCACTGTGTAAGTTCAGTTTCACTATTCATCAGTATGGACTGTGACGAGCTCCTCTTTAGACATTGAAGTAATTCTGTGTATGCTATCAACAACTATGTTTTTAAAGTAAATCTGTCTTCTGCTGGAAATAATCCTGGACTTTAAAAATGAAAACGGACACACAAATGGCCTGGTTTGCATTTTTTGACTTGTTTTTAACAATGTCCTGATTTAATAAGGGCAGGGGGACTTAAGGGGGAAAAGCACAATGCTGTAAGCCAGTGTTTCCCAGTGTGGTCCTTGGGGACCCACAGACAGTCCACGTTTTTGTTACCGGGAGCAAAAAAGTGGACTGTCTGACAGGGAGCTGGGAGGATGCAAAAACGTGGACCGTCTGTAAGTCCCCAAGGACCATGTTGGGAAATACTGCCCTAAGCCATAGGGAAGACTGTCATAAATAATGGCGTGCCTTACATTGATGCTTTGGTCATTTGCACTAAAGTAAAGTTTTATGTCTTTTTGCACAATATGAATACTACTGCATTATGAAACAATCAATAAAAGGGTAATGATGAATGTTTACTTTGGGGTTTTGTCATACTCAGGAAACATTCAGGTCATTCTTATTTCTTATTTTATGATGTAAACAATCTCCAAGTAATCCTAGTGCCCCCCCCCCCCCCCCCCCCACAAAAAAAAAAAAAAAAAAAAAAGTCACACGGTCTTGTTACAGTTGTGTCCAAGAATATTTGTCTGGGGGCACTAGGGTCAAAAGTTAAAACAATGGCATGGTCCTACTTTTGACGTCCTTTTCAATAAATCCCACCCAGGCAGGCAGACATGTATGAAATACAGCAAAAGATATCACTGGCAGTAACCTACCTTTCAGCTTCATGTTGCCCTTTTCTCTCAAATGCACATGGTGCACGTATGTATACTGTATATAAGATTAAATTGTATAGCATAGCAGCTGAAATGTGTAGCGGGTACGTGGTATGCCTTACCTCCTGCTTTCTGTAACACTCTCGATTATTACTGCCCTAAGGACCGTACAGGTAACCAAAAAAACATACAGAAGTCAAAATGATTATTAATTTTATTAAGGTAAATGACACCAAACATAACCCTGTTAACCTTTCATGACTTGCTACATAATTAATCTGGTTAATATGCCAATGGGGATAGTCCTTTATATTTTAATTTTGTTTAAAATCGTTGAAATGGTTAATATGTGCAGGATATTGACTTGAAATATCATTGAATTACATTTCTAAGAACAGCCTTACATAATGATTTGTTTTGGTAGGCCTACTGTAAGGATACTACCTGCTTTATCATTATACCAGAGATGAAATATCCGAATATATATTAAATGATTTCCCATTACTTATGATACCACTTAGCATCGCTGTCCTTCTAGTCAAACGTACAGCCGGAACTCATGCGCTTTGGGATGTTAGCTCTCACCCGGACCATAAAAAGGGGTGTACAGAGAGAACGGCGGAAGTCTCGAGGATCTTTAACAACAACGGCTTTTTTTTGTAGTTTTGCGACGTTGTTTGTCTGACTTTTGTGTCATACCAGTAATCAGCAATACATTCACTGACTTCGTTAGTTACATACGCGTAAAGGTGGGAAAAGCTTCTCGTTTTTACTTTTCTCTTTATTGTGACCTGGGCACAATTGTAATGTCGTCCCCAATGGAAATGACCGAGCTGTATGACAACGCTCTGCTTGGCATACTACAGCACGTCGGAAACATCCAGAATTTTCTTCAGGTTTATTTCGGTTTTCTGTACCGAAAAACCGACTTCTATCGCCTGCTCTCCGGCCCCAACGAGCGCATGGGTTTCCCCCCTGGAGTTGCGGAGAAGATGGTTCTTAAGGTAAAATCAGTTAGCTTAGTTCGCCCTTTCTGGTGCAATACATTACACAGCATTATTATTGATTAAAGAGTGAATGTAAGCTACGTCAAGTACAATGTATTTTTGTAACAATTGTAGTTGTCAATATGAGAAGCTACTGTGACATTCGGAAAAAGAATGTGTTATAAAATAAAGTGTTGTGGGGTTTAGTAAATACGGAGTTTTGTATTAACCTTGGAGATCACAGCCGCTTGATTACGGTGTGTATTGCTGGTTTGTCGCCCATTGCGTGACTAACGCATCTACGTAGACACGTCTGAGTATTTAAATATATTACAGATACTGTGAATTTCTGTACTTTTTGTTGGCGCTTTAGTTTTATAAAAATGGATCCAAATCGAACAATTTTGACCTGTTTGTTTTAAACTATTACGATCACAATGAAGCTACACTAAATAACACCACACAAACTGTAAAAACGTATAAAAAACATTTTCGTAATAGGGTTTTTAGAATGAATATTGGCAAAATCAAAATAGGTTACAGTTAATGTTATACCTATTAATGAAGCGTAGATGGTTAATTTACTAAGCATTATTTCCAACAGTGTTAAAGGGCATTCTTCAAGTTTGTAAAGCTTTTGAAGTTGTAAGATCATGTGATGATTACATTTTATGATCATTTGTTTGCCATACTTATGGACTAGTCGAAAGTTGTTAAAGTAGTTTGTTAACATTTTTGTGCACATAACTGAACAAAAGTTCAATAATAAGACTGGGGAGTAATGATCAGATATTTTGATATTCTTAGAAACTAATTAAGAGACTATACATTTGGGAAAAACCCATTTTTATCAATGCATATCTATGAGTTGCAAATTTATACAGGGTCATTCCATTTTAATTCAGAAATTTCCAAAAATGTCTTTGCTTCATTTTTGATTTTGATGAAATTTGGCATTTGAATTACACATATCTTCCAGAGGTCATATCTTCCATACCATGAAAAGGTTCTCTTTCTGAGCTTTTATGGGAGCTGTAACTGAGTGGTGTAGCTGAACACTCTGAATGATGTAGAAATGTTCCTATATATCAAAGGGATTTTTAAAAAATAAACATTTCTGGCCTATGGAAGGTGTATGTAATTCACACGCCAAATTTCATCAGTATCAAAAATGGTGATGCAAAGGCCATTTGTTGAATTAAAATGAAATGGCCATACTACTAACCATTTGCATCAGTAATTTAAGAAATAATCGGATGAAGTTGGCTTGTGCGATTTGTGATTTATCACAAAGTTTTTATTGCATAAACCTGCATTGATAAATGCTTACATTTTTGTTACTCCAGACATTCAGGATGTTTGAGCGTATAGCAGCACAGGATAGAGAGAGACTCACACAGGAGAAGGAGATGAGGACGGCGCCCCCTGCAGTGCAGGAGGTGGTGGTACAGTCTGAGCAGCAGGAAGCAGGTGCACTGGGACAAGAAGATTTGGTGCCAGCGGTGGAGTCTGCGAGCCCAGCAGTGGAGTCTGCGAGCCCAGCAGTGGAGTCTGCGAGCCCAGCAGTGGAGTCTGCGAGCCCAGCAGTGGAGTCTGCGAGCCCAGCAGTGGAGAAGGCCCCTTCTGAGCCAAGGCCGGCTTGCAGTGAGGTTGCCCAGCTTGCAGAAGCTGGTCAGGCAGAGGGGGGCTCGGATGCCGCCGATGGAGCGTCGTGAGTGTCTCTCTGTGCCTGTGTGGGCACTGAGGAGCAGCTTGAGTCGTGCTGTTACCTTGGGTGCTGTGTGCAGGATGTTTTGTAAGGCAAGGGAATTGTGAATTTCCTTGCTTTTATCCAAGGTTTTACCTCTTTATAGAAACTGATGTTTAACAATTCAGTAAATTGCTGTATAGTGCAACAGCAGGGTTCCTTGCTAGCTACCGCTGTACCTGATATTTCCAGGAGAAGGAATGGGTGGCGGCCATCTGTTAATCTCCGTTTAGTGATAAAAACTTGCAAAGGTGTATCGCTTAGCCATTGTTGTTGTTCTGCTTATTCCAGAGGGCAGACACGGTTCCAGGCAAACCCAGACAGTTATAATGGAGCTATCAGGGACAACTACAGCTGGTCTCAGGATTACTCGGATGTGGAAGTGCGTGTGCGTGTGCCCGCCAACATCGCCAGGGGCAAACAGGTGAGTCCATCACTCCCTTCCTCTGCACGGCTTATGTATATCTGTCCGGAATAATTGATGTAGTTTTAACTCTGGCATTTGCTGAAGGAAGCACTGATTTGTTTGGGGTTCAGCTGTGCTGTTTAACCTCCGTCTTTTAATTTTTTTTGTATTTAAGTGAAAATTCAAGACTAGTTTATTTTATCAGTTTCTTGTGAATTGTCAGTGAAATGATTAGCTACTACAGACTGTAGTACTCACTCTGTAGTCCTCTGAGCCACATGAATTGTGCATAGATGATTGAATCAGTGCTGCAGTCTGCAGTGTGTTTTTTCGAACATGAGGGGCGCATGGTCCAACCTGTGCGTCGTACTACACAGCGGTGCAAGCTAAAGTCGCAGATTCTCAGGACAAACTGTTGGAATAAATCTGAGCCCTGGCTATTTATTTAGATGTAGGTTGGCCAGCAATCACTGGCTCAAAGGCCTTGTTCTGATAATCTGACTGTCTTGAGCTCCTCTCATGCTTTGAATTTTCACGTGAAACCCCCCAAAAAATGCAGTGCAAATACTGCTATTTGCTAATACTGCATAAATTAGGAAACAGTCAGCATTACTTGCATTGCAGCTCAGATAATGTAAGAATGTTGGAAGAGAGTCCGGTGTGGACCAGAAGGCAGTGGCATCGAGGCGATAAAACACATGCTATGTAATGGCTGTGTGGGCACCTTGGCAGGTGTCGGTGAATCTGCAGGCGAGCAGCATCCGTGTGGCGGTGCGGGAGGGGCCCACAGAGCGAGTGCTTATGGAGGGAGAGCTCACGCATAAGATCAACACAGAGAACTCCCTCTGGAGCCTGGAGCCTGGGAGCTGCGTGCTGGTATGTCGGGGAGCCTCTGTCGCTCACGTCTGGCCGTCGGGGCCGTTCATGCAAAAGGCCGTGTGCCTGAGGCGTTTGTCACACACTTCATACTTGGACAACAGATACACTCTGCATAGGTGAGGGATTTATACAAAGGGCTCCCTCAGAGGCTGGGAAAAATGGGGCGTCGCTTCAGCAGTGACTCTGCAGGCCTTCACTGAGTGCCGGATGCTCGGGCACGGAGGTGGGGCGGCTGGCTGATGAGGTATATCCCCTCCGATCTCCGCTCCCTTCAGCTGTCCCTCAGCAAGGGCGGCGAGGTGTGGTGGAGCGCCGTGCTGAAGGGCGAGGCGGAGATCGACGTCAACAAGATCAACCGGGAGCGCTCCATGGCAACGGTGGACGAGGAGGAGCACGCCGTGTTGGATCGCCTCACCTTCGACTACCACCAGAAGCTTCAGGGCAAGCCGCAGAGCCACGAGATGGTGTGTATCTCTGCTTGTACCCTCCTAGAACAGTGGTTCCCAGACTGGTCCTGGGGGGATCCACAAACAGTCCACGTTTTTGCTCCCACTGGGAGCAAAATTATGGGGGGGCTGTGGGTCACAGAGGACTGGACTGGGGAATACTGTCGTAGAAGATGGGAAATCGGGCGGTTTACCCATGAGCTTTTGTTTTTGTAGATATGTGAAGGTGTCTGTGGAAAAAGGTGTAAACCTTGTCAGTACAGGGTGATTATGGTGTAAATATGTGTATTGATATCATGATGCTTATATGGGCCTGTTTGTGTTACAGAAGGTGCATGAGATGCTGAAGAAGGGCTGGGATGCAGAGGGATCCCCCTTCAAAGGGCAGACGTTTGACCCGACCATGTTTGACATCCCACCCAGTGCTGTGCAGTTCTGAGTTTCACCAGGAGAGGGTGCCACAGACAAACTGCCTTCAGTCTCACAGGGAGAGGATGCTTGGATGCACACACTTACACACATGGCGTGTGGTTTCCGCCTATGTGCCCTGAGTATGAGAGGCCTGTGTTCAAACCACAGTCTCCTGCCAAAGCTTCCAAAAGCAGAAATGCACTGAATTGTTCAGAATTCATCTCTTAGGGGTTCGTTGCTTTCTCTTTGGCAGTGGGGTCAGGGTTCTCTTCTGGTCAGAAGTCTGCTTGTACACTGCTTAGTTCCTGAAATTTTCTAGAAAAACTTTCATGGGGTAAATACAATGTCAGGTGCTGTATATGTGCTTTTAATTTGTACATTTGTTGACTTGATGGGAATTCCCCTCTCGGCGTTCTTCCCCACAACAGTGTGTTCAGAATTTATCAGTTGTCTTACTTTTGTAAGACATCTTCAGTTTAAGCACTTCAAAACTTGGTTCCCATATCTTATCAACTTCTTTGATTATTTTGTGTAACTATAAATAAATAAAAAGTGTGATACGTTTCTTGCTTTTGTAATATATATGATGATTATGAACTCTGTGTCATTTTATTTACCAGAGGACCTCATCCTCCATGTATCATTGCAGATTTTATGATGTGCTGCAGGGTTATTTACGTACTGCAAGCTGTTAAAAGCCGTGTAGAACTCAGATTCGGCTGAATTTACAGTTATTGATTTCTATGACGTGTTTGCTGGCGCCTGTTTTTCTAATATACTCTGATTTATAAAAGTTATCATTAGGTGGCGCTGCACACACGCTTATTAAAGAGCGAGGAACGAAATGTATCCGCTTTACTCCATCCTCAGGGTGCAAGGAATCTGACATGCTCTGCTGGTACAGAAATCAGGAGCTGGAAATAAGCGTAGATGTTCCAGCTTCAAAAAAAGACAGATGAGTAAGACCGAACCACACAGAGAACGCTAAATTAGGGGGCTAATTGGTCCAAACTAGTGATTATGTATAATGAGCAGCACTACGGGTCCCCAGAACCAGAATTTTCTATTACAGTCTCGGTTAAAACAGACGTAGGAACCACGCTGCAACATCCACTATGAAACACTATGTACAAACAATTGTATTAATTCGGGAGGTAATTTGGGAAATGGCAAACCGGGCAATGTGAGCGGGACAAAAAAACCTGAAAACATTTAAAATCTGCTCCAATAAAGGAGTGCACTTCGTAGCTGCTGTTGCTTGTTGTTTTCTGGTTTGGTTACCATTTATCGAAAGTACACTTGTGTGCCAAAACAGATGCGTGATATTTAATCTCAGTGAAATGCCGTCAACCGTGAACATTGTACTGTGTTCACTTTGCCCTTCCATCATCGCGTCCTTGTGCATCGCCGACTGAATATGAATTACTGTCTTTAATATTTAAGAAGGCTGTTTCAACAAAGTAAAAACGGATTTATAAAGAAGCGACCAGGTGTGAAACGTAAGAACACATTACATATGCCTCGTTCAATCAGTTGTTTTTTTTTTTTTTTTTTTTTTTAATGTACGCGCACAACGGTGATGTCGCTCGCCGAAGTCGGTGCCCACGCACGAAGTTGCAATGAGCCCCCGATTGGTGGCAATGATGACCCGTTTGGTTGTGCCAGGAGGGGAGGCTTCGTCTGTGCAGTGGCAGCCGAGCGCACTGCAAGCTGAAAGGCGCACACACACCAGAACAAGGAGGGGAAAGAGGCAGGCAGCGCAGCCTCCCGCACATATCCGCTTCCCAGCAGCGCGACCGGCTGAACCGCGGGCGCCTCGTCCTCCGGATCTCCGCCGTTAAAATAAGAGAAAGTTCAACTTTTTATATATATATATATAAATATATATATTGATTGTAGTGCAGCTCGGCAGAAGACGACGATCGCCGCGGAAAAGACGGAGACATGGCAACCACGACCTGTACGCGATTTACGGACGAGTATCAGCTGTACGAGGAGCTCGGAAAGTAAGATCTGACCCCCGCGATCAAACCCACTGATTCCGGTCGCAGTCTCGTCCAGCACCGCCGTTATTTTTACGGTCGGCTTCGCTTAGGTGGAGGTGGCGCTTCGGGGTGGCAGCGCGTTGCACTCGCTCCGTCTTCGGCGTTACGCTTGCTGGGGCTCCGCTGCTCCCCGAAAATGCAGTTTTCTCCACGGGCGCACATGCATTAAAATTCATATGTAATTATGTAATCTGATCTCGACTGCTTTTTTTAAAGAAATTGCGTAGTTGGTAGCAGTTATGCCGCCCCCCCCCCCAACTCGTGTGCTGATACAGTTGCAGTAGTTGAGTCGCTACAGCTTGGTGGTGGTGGTGCTAGGAGGGGGGGCAGTGACATTTTGAGCTGTCAAAAAATCGAAGCGGCTGTTTGGTGTCTATAATACGCGTCTCTGTGGTGAAGCATGCCTGCTCCCTGACGTTAGGGGTGTATTTTATTCTCTTCCCCCACCACACACCCCCACTGGTTTGTGTGCGTTGTTTTTTGCCTTGTTTTCTGCTCAGTTATCGAACAGATCGCCGCCACCATATTTATCGCGGTCATAGATAGACAACAAGCCAGATGCCATTATTTTTAATCCAGACAATGAGTGCAATCATTTGCACGTGTGGTTCCTGAAGTTTAAGCTGCTAATTTTACGCCAGCGCCCTAACATAATATGTGTGGGCTACGGGATATGGCGAGCGATATGCAGCCTATATAAATGTGTGAGTGGGCTGGGGGTGTGCAGTTATTGCTCGTTTTTAATGTGCTCCTTGCACGGTGGACTTGGTTTTGGGAAAAAAAACATGCAAGTTAGACGCGATGTTGTAGGTTTTCCGGCTCATGTTGTGAAGTCGGCCCGCTTTCGGATCCAGCATGGTCCACGGACCGGGTCAAAATATGCTGTCTGTGTCACCCCTTCGCTCCGGTGACATTTGAGCAAGCGGCAATAAATAATTAAACAAATAGCTATATTTGGCCGCTATCACCTTCACTTTCAAGACATTTTAGCATGTTATGTTTATGATATTAAAGGAGCCACTCGGCATACTATAAATACTTTACTTTATTTATACATGTTCATTTACGGTATTGTGGAGTTACGCCTCTAACTCATACAGCATCTAACCCCGCTGCCAAACTGCAATTAAATTAGGAGGCTACAGTCGACCAAAGCCGAGACGACGAAACAGCATTTCCTGTAAAACCTTCTATTTTACAATTTTTTTTTTCATAACTAGCCTACCGATTACAACTTCCTGTCTTTACTTTTTTTAATGTATGTCATATATTATAAATACATTTATGACACGTTGTTCGGCATTGCTTAATTTATGAAATAAATTTTTTTCTTTTGATTGTAATTGTCTTAAGATTACTACTTTAATTCACATAAAATTACATGTTATAATGACTTTGTAAGGCCCTTAAATCTATTACATCAATTCAAACCACAATTTCAAATTTTTTATAAACTAATTGTCAGGGGCGTCAGAGGAGCACGGATACCCTGACAGACTCATAGGGCCCAGCTCTTGACAGGGGCCCTTGAATACATAAAATCTGGCGGGGGAAAGGTGACATTTTATCGGGGGGGAATTTCCAAGTACCCCCAGGTACCCCCCTGCTAATTGTAGTTTGATATAGGCCTGCTGATGTTCTTATTATATTATTGGAGGGGGGGCTACTGAGTGAGAAAGCAAACCAAACTAAGGGCCGCTTACCATAAATATGGTGATTTAACTAGTTTGCTAGTTTTACTAGTTCGTGTCTTGTTCTCGAGCGTCAGTCAGGTAGAATATCTCTAATGGCGGTGAACATAACGGGATGCAGACCCCGTCTGTTTAAGACAAATGCATCCGTGAACTTTTCTCATTTAAATCCAACGTGGACAGTTGTTCTATAACCTATTGTTTTCTTGAAGCATTAAGACGCGCAAGCCCTACTTGATACGGCTCCAGGTCGAAAAATGCATCCTTGGTGGCCGGTATCATAGTCGGTAGTTTGTACGCCTCTCGCTGCCTTAATCGCTTGACAGGCGGAGCCGTTTAATTCAGCTCAATGTCTCCTCTGAGACAGAGCAGGCCGGCTCAAGCACTAATGAAAAGCAGTTTGCTAACACGTTGATTACCCCGAAGCGCAGACAGGCAAAGGCGGCCGTCCCATTTCCACTCACCGGAGAGCTGGAGCAAATGGAGGGCCAGTTATAAGCTAAAAAAATAAGATTGGGACCTGCGTATGTTTGACTGGCTGGAAACAGCCCATTTTAATACAGTATTGTGACGCTGAGGGAGTACCGACACCGGGAAGCGAACATTTAAATGAACGTTTATTTTGATGTGGCTGCCATGGTCCGCTTTAGGGTGCATGTTTCCGCACTCGCTGTTTATAAATTAGCGTGTTCTCAGGTGACATCTGTATGTCGCTGTGATGAGTGGTGTTTACTTGCCTTCTTTTTTTAAAGTGACCATCCACCCAAAGTCAATATTTATGACTAAATTACAGGGCATTTTCCCCTAAACATTCTGATGTTAGGCCAGAGATAATATGCCGATATTGTCCCGCAGTATTTTTTCGCCGGACCATCTGCTGTAGTTCAAAACACGCTGTCCTACGCGAAGACCCATTGACTAATCTTGCTTAACCACCCCTGTCAAGTTGTCCTGGGAAGGGCTGCCGCAGTACACGAAGTATGATTAGATTTCAGCTCTGACCACTGAGTGCCAAGTGTGTGTGTTTTTCTTTATCTTCAAATTTTAGGTTCTTGTAAATAGCGGGAAGTGCTTCCATTATATATGAAGTTTCGTGCTCTGAGGAGCATTCTGACCCGTTAATAAGAGTGGCTGTTGTATGGCTGCTCCTGGCTAGCGCAGTGCCATCTGGTCACGACGTCTCAGGGCTCAGGAAACAAGTCGGCTGGCAGTGGCCTGCGCGGTGCCATCTTTGATCACGTGCCCAGCGCTCCCCTTGCCCTTCAGTGTGGATCTCAGTGTTCTGCCCACGAAGAAGGCCGCAAGTCAAGCAAGCTCTGTAAGCATGCTGAGGGACTGCAGGAGAGCCGGGCAGGGCAGAACAATCCACAAATGGATTTCAGCAGGTGGGCGGGGCTCTACATGTCCACATATGGACTTCAGCAGGTGGGCGGGGCTCTACATGTCCACATATGGACTTCAGTAGGTTGACAGGGCTCTACATGTCCACATATGGACTTCAGTAGATTGACAGGGCGCTACATGTCCACATATGGATTTCAGCAGGTGGGCGGGGCTCTACATGTCCATATATGGACTTCAGCAGCTGGGTGCAGCTTGTTTATATCCACTTATGGGCTTCAGCAGGTAGGTAGAGCTGTATATATCCATATATGGACTTCAGCAGGTGGGCGGAGCTGTATATATCTACCAGTGGTGGCGATTTCAGGTCCAGAGAGTACAAATCCAGACCAGGATTTTGTTTCAACCAACCAGTTGAGTACTCTGTGACTGTGACTCTTTATACTCAACTGCTTGGTTGAAACAAAATCCTGGTCTGGATTTGTACTCTCTGGACCTGAAATCTCCACCTCTGATAGCTACATATGGGCTTCGGCAGGGGGGCGGGGCAGTAGCTGTCCACATATGTAATGCAGTAGATGGTTGGGGTAGTATTTGGCCACAGAAACCGCAGCTGGTGGTACAGCAAAAACAGTCCATATAGCTACTGCAGCAGGTATGGGAGGAATATGATGTATCCGCTGTCCATGCATACAGAGACCGCATGAGAGGTAGGAGACAGCATCCCAGATCGGTGGATGGTCCTCCACTCTGAACTCTACTGTAGGAGTAAACTAGTACCGGTTTTTGCTCATTTCCCATAGAAGGTTCTAGAATGTTCTTGAACGGCAGCGTGCTGAAACTAGCTGAGAGTGATGGGATGAGGTATAGTGGGTGGGTAGCAGCTGGCATCGAGTTCGCATGAAAAATGTTGTCATGGTGATTTCGATACGTTGCCATGTTGCGCTGAAACACAAAAAGTTGCAAAGATCACGAATAGAAAATATAACAACCCTAAAAAGTTGAATTTCAACTTCAAGTGATCCGGGTGCCCGACGTCCTCAGAGATGTGCCTCTTATTCTTCAGATACCTCTAATGTTGGAGAGTTGGCTGTGTGATCGCTACCTGACCCAGGTGTGAAAGGCATCCGTGCTTCATAAAGTTGTGTGACTTTGTTGTTTTTGTGAATGAGCCTTTAATCCAGGACAGGTTTGTACTTCTTCATCTGACGATCAAAAAGTACAGCTCAGTGGTGGTGCAGGCAGATGTGGGGTTGAGATTGTTTGTTTGTGTGTTTCTTACTTTGTTTATTTTTTGACCATTGTGTGGTTGATTATAGTGGGGTGTTTGTCTGGAGTGAGGAAATGGGTACATTGTTGGTACAAAGGTCAGGCTTATGCGCTGGACAGGCTCAGCCACCCCCCCTCCCTTTAGGACCCCCCCCCCTCTCTGTCCCTGGTGCTTGGTCTCATCTTACACATTACAGAATTAGCTGATTTAGCAAAGTGTATCTCTGGGGACCCTGTTAAACAGACAAATCCATATATTGTGTTACAACAACAAGGTAAGCTATATTTGGCAGGCAGAGGGAGTGACATCAGATTTTATTATAGTTCTCTTCTGGGTATATTATTGTGGTGAAAACATCCTTAGAAAATTCCTTGGTCTGTTGAAAGGCACTTGAAATGTGACATGGCCCACGTGTGAGATGGAGGCTGTGGGTGCAAGGCAGGTCGTCTTGTGACCTCAGCTTGTTTTCTACATGTTGCGCATGCCGCAGGTTTCTCTGATTGGTGATATGGCTGTGGAATCACCCCATTAAACGCCTGGTAATGCTGGTCACCTGTTCCGAAGAACCAGGCGAAGTCGCTTAGTCATTGGTTCACATTACTGGCAGCAAAGTGGCCTTGTAGAGTTGACAATTTCATACCTCACTAGGTACCACATCAGAGAGTTTGTTTACCTTGTTCTTCTGGGTGAGCATTTAATGGGAGTGTATATCTGTCCATCCGTCCATCCATCCATCCATCCATCCAAGTATCTATCCAATCATCATCTAACCGCTCGTCCTGGTCAGGGTCTTGGATGTGTCCTTATTGTTAAAAGCATTCATTTAATGTCTGTGAGCATTATATTAAAACGAGAATAGTAGAAGAGGAATGTGAAGAAGAGGTGTGAATTTTCTAGATTGCACTGAGTGGACAACAAGCACATGTATGCCGTTGTTTAAATCAGGAGTCTTTTTAAAACTCTTTTCTGTAGTTTTTAAGAACATTTTACACATCTATAATCTTTTTTTTTAGTATACAAGCTCAGGATTTTAAAATGGGAAATTCAATAAATCAAATAAAAATATTTAATTGATCCAAATTGATGATCTTTTGTCACGTAGTTTTATTTTTCCGTTAAGGTATTTCACCTACTTGTTCTGTTTTATTTCTTCAGAATGAGTGCGGGTTTGTGTGACGTCTGTCATTTTCAGCCTGTTCTGTGTTTCTTGAAGTGAAAAGCCATCATTTAGTGTGTCTGTCGGGATGAGCTGTCCGCGAGGTAAATGAAAAGGGGGACAGAGGTCCAGCTGTCTATTTCCTCTCACTTCCTGTTTTCCCTCACAGTGCTAATTTTCTGGAACGTGTTTTCATTAAATATGATAAGTCACCTAATTCCCGTAGTAGGTTTTCTCATTTGTTATTACAGAAAGGAAATCATCCAGTGCTTGCGATGCCAGGGGTGGGGCGATGGCACAGTCTAATTTTGCTCCCTGCCGGTTTGTTTCCTCAGGGGAGCGTTTTCAGTGGTGCGCCGCTGTGTCAAGCTGTGCACAGGCCAAGAATATGCTGCAAAAATAATCAACACCAAAAAGCTCTCTGCGAGAGGTAAGTGAAGCATGAATGCAGCACGTGGATGATGCGCTTCGAACCCGTGACGTGTGAAATTATTATCAGCTCTGTGACAGTTCTCTTAAAATCTCTTTGACTTTAGAATTTATTCAGTGACAATTTAAATTGCTGTAATCAATCGCAGTTTACTGAGCGAGGTATGCCCTCATAAAAATATAAACAGTGTCATGGCAAGAGCTGTAACCATGATTTGACATGGTGTGGTTGCCACGGTGCCTTTTGGGTCATAGGTCACCACGGCACTATGATAGAGCACTTGCGTGGTTCTCTCAGATAAGTAACAGCGTCTCTCTGACTCGCTGAAATGATGTCATTTAGACTACTTGGCATATGTTCTTAACTTGACATTACCCACAATGCACTAATTCCTGTACATTTCTACAGTAGAGATGTGCATACATAAATGTTGATTTTATTCCTTTACACCATCTTGCACATCTTTCGTACACTTCTCTCTACTAGATCCCAATCCGCAGTTTAGGCCATTTCAGGCAGCCATCATGCCTGCGATGTCACTCTTCTGCTCGGAGACTCCCTGAATTCACATTTGCGATGCTGTTTGCATATGCTGTCAGTCATGTGACTGCTCTTTGTCTTACCCAAAGGTATGCCTGTAGCTTTGTATAGCTTTCATGGTCCTGTCAAAGTATGAACATTTGAGTAAGGCCTTAATTGGCTGTTTTAAAAAGTGAACTGTTTCACTTTCCAGCTTTGTTGTCAGTTGAGATTAAGAGGCAGTAGGCCTCAGGGTCGGACCAGGACGGCTTTCTCGGAGCGATGGAGGCTAATACACGTAGCCTCCCTTGAAGTGGCCGAATTCGCAGTCTGTGCTACGGGGGGGTAAACATGGTATCTTTGAAGTTCCACCCAGGCTGGAAAGAGAGCCCCTTTGCGGCTAATGGCTTTTAAAAATCAGAGATCTGACGATCGGGTATTTCTAAATGCGCCTGTGGTAAGTAACCGCGGCTCTGCGTGGGAAACGGTGCGGGCCGCGGGAAACCAGGGGGGCCCAGTGCGGCGGTTTGCCCGGTTAATGATCTATGAGCGGATAATGGAAGTGAAGTGGGGTACTGCTCTGTCGCTACCCTGCATTGTTTGCCCGGTGACGCACATCCTGCTGTTTTCGTAAGGCGATTTGTGCCCCCTGTTTCATAAGACAAAGCGAGGGGGCCGGATTTTGTCGATTTGTAGATGGAGAAATACGAAAAAAAAAACATATTTTAGCTTGAGCTACAGATTCAGGCTCCGTGTGGCTCTGGGTAAATATTTTAAAGTGAATAGGGTTAAGTAGCTCGCTCACAGGTAGAACGGAAAGCACTTTAAATCTACATCCTTAACTGCCACACACCTGCTGGGTAAATCTAATGTTTTTACACACCCCTCTCTGTAGGCTCAGAAAATGCAGGGTCCTTTTATATACTATTCAGGTTTTGTGGATCGTACGTTCTGTTTATGGGATGGGGTGTGTGTGTTGGGGAGTGTTATGGCCACAAACCAAATCAAAACGCTTCATCGGCAGAGCAAGAATCAATACCTAGAATCAATGCGGAATTTAATGCAGCACTCCAAGTTATTCCGAGGTGCCTAAAATGTGGCTTAAAAGAAATCGATGGCCTCCTTCGTCCCCTGGCCAGTGACAGCACTCTGTCTCCTCCGTCGATGCCGGCAAGTCACACGGGACATGGGGGGCCCAGGGGACTGTTAATGTCTCCTCGCTTTATGTGGCCGTAATAGCAGCGTGCACATGGGTGGGGGAGGGGGGGCAGAGGCGATCCTAGGGTCTGTTGGGGCCCCAAGCAAAAATTCACTGGGGGCCCCCCCTCTAACCAGTTTTTGTC
>JAODLC010000123.1:29742399-29752705 GCA_026781145.1 Hippopotamyrus pictus | reverse complement strand
AAGAAATTTGACTTCTAGTGAGTTCGAGAACTGAGGTACCACTGTATGTATATATATATATATATATATATATATATATATATATATATATAGACTTTATCTGTGTATTTGTCGTTGTTAAGTCTGTATAACAGATAAATAAAACAATACCAAGTGGAGTGGAAACAATTTCCTAAATGAAAAGATTTGGCATGACTACATCCAATACTCAACATCCAATACTCAACATCCAATACTCAGGAATTAAAGTTCGGAGGACAGTAAAGATCCCCTGATGTCATTCTTGCCCCATCCCAAACATCAAGGATGCATCCTCTCCCCGTGATTCATTGCATCACAAGTTCGTTCTTGGGAGGCAATTTAGCAAGAATGTTCTTGCCAGGAACATAAGTACGTTCTTGGCGTCCCTAGCGCTGATAGACAGCCGTATTAGATCGACATTGGGTGGTAGCTGTGCCATGTGCTCCTCCGCCTGTGTGCTGTCACAGAGCGGCTTCACCATTGTTGCTTCCTTTCCAGGTGAGAGGACATCACATAGCCAAACTTGACCCTCTGGGCATCAGTTCCAATGATGCCCCAGGACCTGTTGGGTTCCATCGAGCCGGTGAGGGTCGTTACAGCGGTTATATTTGTCAGCTCTGTTTCTGTTTAGTGCTGCTTCCTGCCCCCTTTTCCGTCACCAACCTCTATCTTCACTCCCTGCCTCAGATTCTGAATCTCTTCCTTTTATATTTTATTTGTTCTTCTTGTCGGTTGGTGAACCTGTTACTCAGTTGGACCCTGTGGCGATTACGGATGCTGATATGGAGTCCCGTGTGCTCACTGACATAATCACATCCCCGGATAAACTTGGTGAGGGCAGTTACTGCATGAAAGTTGGTGGGGGGGGGGGGGGGGTTTCCATGGCTACAGGGCAGACTCTCTGCCCTGCTGCTCTTTGGAGCTCATTGTACCACCCATTCCAAAGCCTCCATCATCTGCTTCCTTTGCATGTGTGTCTTTACCTTCTCACAATTCCCGCATGGATATTAGTTAAAATATCTGCGTCAGCTGATATTTGTTAAAAATCAATCTTGTCCAATATTTCACCTTTATTAATATTTAAAGCCAACAGAACCAGAGCTAAAGACACTAAACTACTAAAGCAATGGAGAAAATGGCATTGGACAATCAGCCATTTTTCCATGTTGGCTCATTCACCACTTAGACAAGGTCTCAAAGTACCAGCCTAGGACATGTTTAAATTTGCATGATGAAATCTGGCCCAAAGATCGATCATTAGGTGTCCACAGAATAAAAAACTATGCCACGTCATTCCACTAATCTGCACCAGTTTTTAAGTTTTGTTGTCGGCAAATATAAGAGTTAATATGCACCTATTCGTGTAGGGTAAACCACAAAATATGTATCTGTAAGCCCACCACCACCCTGGTAAAATAATTTTCATCTCGACCGCAGGGGATGACAAGCAGTTTGTGCAATTTGCCTGCCTTCATATTGCCGACTGCAGTAGCTGGCAGTTGGTCCGAGTCTTTATGAGTCTCACTCTTGATTTCTGCTGAGATGGGAGATGCTGAAGGACAGAGTGAGCCAAGGTGTGAGCGGTCAGCCATCATCTTCCCCACCTTCTTCTTCATCCTGGATGAGTAGAGGGCTTCGATGGTGGAGAGCCGATAGCAGATGATTTCCTGTCTGCTGCAGCTTTCGCTTGGTGCGTGAAGATGCAGAACCGTACCAGAGGGTGATGGAGGATGTGACGATGGGCTCCATTATGGGAGCGGAGAACTGGACCAGTAGTGCTTGACGCAGCCCAAATTTCTTGGGTTCTCACAGGAAATACAAGCACTGCTGGCCCTTCTTCGTAACTGCAGTACTGTGTCTGTCTCATCCAAGATCCCGCTGAATGACAGCGCCCCTAAACTAATCTAAAACTGAAATTAAAACTAAATTATGAACAGAAAAATAATTATTAAAAAACTCAGTCAAAATACAAACAAATAAAAATAGACCATCCATTTTTTATACCTGCTCATCCAAATCAGGGCTGCGGGGGGTTTGGATCCTATCCCAGAGGCTATGGGAGCAAGGTGGGGAGCAACTCAGGATGGGGGGTGCCAACCCATCGCAGGGCGCATTCACTAATTAAGTAATTAATTACTGCTTAAGGGTTAAAAAGGTAGGGTTGCCAACTACTTCCACACTCACACAAGAAATCTCACAGCAAATCGATATTATTCCATTTTTAAACTTAAATTTAGCTGCATCAAAAGCACTGGGGTAGTTTGCCATGCCTACAGACTATTTCCATGGTGATAAATCTGTCACATTCATGTAAATGCGTCTGCATGTGTGAGCAAACTTGACTCGAATTGAGAATCTCACTCCAGCCAGCCGACCAAAGTCGGCAGCCCTGAAAAGGAAAGAAACTTAGGCTCCGTTGATGGCTTATTGGATGGTTTTTCTACTTGAGTCTAGATCAGAAAGTGATGAATGGTGAGTTGCACAACATAACATTTTGCTTAGTTTGCAAAATACATGAAAACAAAACTGTTCACATTGAAATCTGTGTCATAATAGGGCGAGTAGGAGAACCCTACACCCCACAGCAACTCTTGGACGCAAAACATGAATGCGTTCAAGTGGGCTTTGAACTGTGCAGTCTAATTTTTAACAAGCTGGTCCCAGTGACAGACAGATCTGAAGATATGGAGAAGCTCCTGAGGGGTGGGGTGCCTCTCCTCTCTCTGTTTTGTAAATACGACACAGATGATCATGAGTTCTGCTGTGTGTTTATCTTCACGAGATTGCAGAGAGGCCCGGTAAACGTCAGATTGCTTAATCTCCTCCGTTCCCACGTTCTTCAGAAAGACTGTGTTCTATTGCTTTGTTGTTGAACTATATATTCTTACATAGTGTACAATCTGATTAGATGTTTCCTGGAGTGATGAGTTCTGAAATCTCTGGTTTATTTTCCCCTCAGTAGGATATGTGAGTGAGAATGGAGGAATGGACCTCAGAATTTCACCTTCTTATGAAGGGTTGTCAGCTGGACTTAATGTTTGTGTTGTAGAACAGCATGACTGTTTCTCAGAAGTCATTGCTCATCCTGTAATGATAATGTCGCATATTAATTACTTAAACATGTAACAATGTAATATGTTCTATCACATAAAGTGTGTGGGTGAAGCCCTGCAGCTTCAGGTCAGATCCTTCTTCTCTCTCCTTCCTTGGTATCCTTTGCAGACCGTGTCGCCATGACATCAGGCCTTGTCTTATGTCCCCATGATAACACGGGCCCTGAGCTTTGGGCTGACCACACACATTTTATTCCCTGACCACACACATTTTATTCCCTGACCCCTCACAGTGAGACAAGGGGAGGCAGTGATCTTAAGTTTTCACAAAGAATTGAAGTGGGTTTCGGGGGGGGGGGGGGGGGTCGCCCCTGAAACCCTTCCCATATTAACAAAAGGCTTTGGGTTTTTAACTCTAATCTGTCTCGGCACTGCCACTCAGGACTTTGGTGTCTTCATTTCTGAGTCCTTCCCTCTACTTTAACCACACTGGAGTCTTCACACGTTGGCTGTCTGTCCAGTTATTGTACAGTGTTTTGTGTTTTGCTCTTCATAAGTTGGTTTTCGTCATAAACATCCTTACCCCCGCACTGACGTGCAGCAGATGACTATAATGCAGTGTATTTTTCACACTTTGTCCTGTAAATAAAGACGCCACTGCTCATGGTTTAGGTCCCTGTAATGAATGACATCACTTTCCGATCAGGACCAGTATGGCTACCCATTGCAGCTGTTACCAACTCAATCTGAAGCATGCTGGTTTATTTTAGGACTCATAGGCTGCATCCCAATTTTTTTTTCAATGGCTCCCTCGCTCCCTCCCTCAATGACTTACTGTCTAAAGATGAAAGTTCATGAAGCTGACAAGGGGAAGAACAAGTGAGTGAGTGAGGAAGGTAGCGTGGGCAAAAAGTGGAATCGGGACACACTTGCATTCTTGAAGACCTACCATGCTCCGCCTGTATGCATGGAGTCATCACTGAAGTATAAGTTTTATGCCTTTATGCCTGGGGTGTCACCAAAGTTGAATTTCTCTTACATGAAGGGTACTCTTGACTAGACTTCCACACGCCCCCGGCAAAGGGGTGTTTTGAGCGAAAGTCGACCCTCACTGACTTGTTCCCTAAGGTATTGGGACAACACTTCAATAACTTCCAGGGCGAAGGGAAGGTAGCGAGGAGCAGCGGCCCAAATAAGGGTTTTAAGATGTAGCGACAGACGTTGTGAAGCTGCGATGGGCTCCTTATGTGTGCAGTCTGCCACCCTTCTGATGATAAGGTACCTAGGAGGTACCAGCCTGGGGCAGAATTTAGTTGCCTTTATCCTGGCAAATCCCACTAATTGCTCATTTTCATTGCAACCAGATGAACTGATCTCAATTCAGCTGACGATTACAGTAGCACCACTGAAACCACACTGAACATGTTTATTGAAAATGCAAAAAAAAGAATTGTATCCCACAAGCCTGTCACTTCTTACTGACTCATCTGTCAGCCCCCTGCTTTTGTCTTACTGCTCATTCTCTGCCTTGGTATTCATTTCTAACATAGCATGAATGCTGCTGCTGCACCATTGTTGCATTTATCTGTATCTGTATCTCATCAGGAACTTAGTTTTGATTTCCTGTAACCAGCTCCACGTTCCCTAATGCTTCTTTTATTGTGTTTTTCTTGTCTTCCTTGCTGCTCTGATGCCCCCCTGCGTCTCTGATCTATGTTGGTCTGCCCCCTTTGCCCTCCATTACCTCCAACTTTCCTGCCCCACCCTACTTTTGCCCCCCTCCCTCACCTGTCCAGGATTCTACGGGCTGGAGGAGGCCGACCTGGACAAGGTGTTTCGGCTCCCCACCACCACCTTCATTGGGGGCGACGAGAGCATCCTGCCCCTCAGGGAAATCATTCGTCGCCTTGAGGTTTGCCAGCCCCCCCCCTCCCCCCACACACAAACAGTAAATGTATTGGGTTTGGGACAGGCAACCTTAGTCACACAGTACTAAATGTCATTTAAAGCCAGTTCCAGTTATCCATGTGCACCAAGGGGTCATGCCATTAACCTCTTCTCGGGGTCATACAATTGGCATAGCGACAGAAAATTGGTGCGAGGGAGGAGTCAGTAGAATAGTGAGCAGGACTCGCATACTCGCTCACTGCTGTCAGGCATCAGAGCAGCAGTATGTAGCTCATATGTTATCCCCCCTCTCTAGATGGTGTACTGCCAGCACATCGGGGTGGAGTTCATGTTCATCAATGACCAGGAGCAGTGCCAGTGGATCCGCCAGAAGTTTGAGAAGCCTGGTGTGATGGAGTTCACGCTGGAGGAGAAGAGAACCCTACTGGCCCGGGTGATCCGGTCCACTAGGTTGGCCCCGCCCTCCCTACACCCACCCCCCCACCACCTTTAGGCCCCAGACAGCACACTCAGTTAGCCAACACCTCCGTACGCTTCTTCGAACTGTATGGGTCATTCCATGTCAAATCATCACACTTTTGGACCTCAACGTCATGTATTTTAACAAACCTTGGAATGCTGATTTGGTCACATGAGTAACCAATGAGACTGAAATTGGATGTGTCTTGGATCAATATTGAGGGAGATTTAAGTGAACAAAGTTTTACCTTTTTTGAGGGGGGGGCTATGACTTTGACTGGCTATATTTACCTTAATATAAGCTGCACATAAATGGTCCTCATATTTGTAAGGAATGGAGGTTTCGATACCCATTCCACATAAGTAATATCTCAGCAACAACTCAAAAACCAAAGACCAAATTTTCTGGAGATGTTCGGGATGATAATGTCTAGCTTTAGTAGAAAATTAATCAATTTTGAAATATAGGTTTTTTTGTCTTTGGATTTGTAATATTTTAATCAGTTATTACAATATTTTAATCAGTTATTACATAGTAATTATTCATATGGGGATAGCATATTATTTGTTCAATCTATAAAGCTGGACAATAGCTTTAAAACAACATGCCATATATGGGACCACTCACAGCTCACATTAAGGTAAATATAACCAGTCAAAGTCATAGCGCCCCCCCCCCCCCCATGCTATGCTGGAGGCCACATAGCATAGCTGACTCCAAGCCTGAGAGTTTGCTTGGCTGTCTGTCGTTGCGTGGCAGGTTTGAGGAGTTCCTGCAGAGGAAGTGGTCCTCAGAGAAGCGATTTGGCCTGGAGGGCTGCGAGTCGCTCGTCCCCGCCCTCAAGACCATCATCGACAAGTCGAGCCAGAACGGGGTGGAGAGTGTCATCATAGGCATGTCACACAGGTACACTTACTGTGGCGGCCATTTTGGCTGTCATCGTTTTGGTCTCAGGGCAAATCCAAAAGATTCATTTAAATTATATTTATTCCCTAATTCAATGTTAATTAAGCTCGGTATGGTGAAGTTCAGATTCGTACACATAATGAGTTGTCTGTGCATGTTCATGTTGTTAAATTTCTACATTCAAATTAAGTAAATATTCCCCATCCGTGTTTAGAGGTCGTCTCAACGTCTTGGCCAATGTCATCCGCAAGGAACTGGAGCAGATCTTCTGCCAGTTTGACTCCAAGCTGGAATCTGCAGATGAGGTGGGATAATGGGACCCTTTCAACACATCTCATCTGGGGATGTGGCTCCACCTTCTCTTTACACATTTGTCCCACTTGAAACAGATTCCTCGTAGTAGGGAGGCCATATTCCCTACTGAAATGAGGTTTCCTCTTTTCCTGTGTCTTGCCAGGGCTCAGGAGATGTGAAATACCACCTGGGAATGTACCATCGCACCATCAACCGGGTGACGGACCGCTACATCACTCTCTCCTTGATGGCCAACCCCTCGCACCTGGAAGCCGTAGACTCTGTGGTGCAGGGCAAGACCAAGGCTGAGCAGTTCTACTGCGGGGACACTGACGGAAAGCGGGTAACAATCCCTGTGACAGCCGTGCCACGTTCTTCCACGACGTCCATGACGGGCTCCACTCTGACCTTAACTCCCAGATTGCTGCGCTTGTTATTTGCTCATTCCATATTGGGAGAAAATAGCAGAAGGTTAGCATAACAGACAAGATGTAGTCAGTGGCCACTTTATTAGCTACACCTAGCTGATAGTTTTCGTGTTATTTTGCACTTGGGTACTTCCTGTTAATTTTAGCCAAGTCTAGCCGTTCTCCCTTGACCTCTCTCATTAACAAGGATTTTTTTTTTCCCCCATTGAACTACCACACATGTTCTGATTTTGCAGAATTCGATGTGTTCCTGGGTCTTCATCTTATGACATCACCACATTAATTAAAACCAGCGTTTTCTGTCAAGCAGCAAGGTGCACAGATTTGTGTAATACCCGTCTTATTCTGTTTGACTTTTGTTAAGATAAATATAGACAATATATATGGGGATGTGCTTACCTGCAAGGGCTGGACGGAGCAATGTATGGGTGTGTCTTCATTTCATGATAATAATAGTAGTAAAATAAAAATAATTTAAAAAATCAATAACTAATAATAGGCTTGAAACAGCAACCTTGTAATCACAAGCAGGCTTTCCCTGCTGAGCCACACTGTCCCTGGCATAATGGCTGGATGACTGGAAGCCTGGAGTTCGAAAATGAGAACGAAAGGCCCAATGTGGTGATGTCATACGATGAAGACTGTGATTGGTTAAAGAAAGTGAAACGCAAGCCCGTGCCTTGTTGACCCAGGGACACATCGAACTCGGCAAAACCAGGATGAACTACCGCAATATGCTAATATTGTAAACTAATGACGTTGTAGTGTGTGAAGATCCCAGGAGGGCTTCAGATGTGCTGGAACCATCAATATCGTCACATTCAAAAAATAATAATAAAATTGTTTGTTCTAATGCATAGCCAAACAGTAACAGTGCAGTTTTCAGTCGCAGCCACATGATTGGTTGTTTGCTTTAATAAACTGATATACCTAATAGACTGGCCATTGAGTATAAGTGGTACGAACGGCGAAGGGTTTATTCAGAGGTTCAGCGGTGAATCAGTACATATATCTGTCAGTTCTTGGACTCGATGTCGCTAGGCTGTGGAATAACACGTCTGGCATGAAAGCGGCATGAGGAAGTATGGTGTAGCTGTGCTGACAAGCATCTGCGTCCCAGGTAATGTCCGTCCTGTTGCACGGCGACGCTGCCTTCGCTGGGCAGGGCATCGTGTACGAAACATTCCACCTGAGCGACTTGCCTTCCTACACCACTCACGGTACCGTGCATGTCGTCGTCAACAACCAGGTCAGTTGCATTCCGAATGAATTCCCAGAAGTAAATTAATTACGAGTTACTACAAATGCCCTTGTGTGACCTTTTGCCGAGTCATTCTAACATTCCAAACCCACGCCTTCAGATCGGTTTCACAACAGACCCCCGCGTGGCGCGGTCCTCTCCCTACCCCACTGACGTGGCCCGCGTGGTCAACGCACCTATCTTCCACGTCAACGCCGACGATCTCGAGGCCGTCATGTATGTCTGCAACGTAGCGGCTGAATGGCGTGCAACCTTCCACAAGGACGTGGTCGTGGACCTGGTAGGTCTCCGCTCTTTTGGGCTTGGTATATGTGTACAACCAGTCAAAGGTTTGGTTGCGCCAAGCCGTCTACAGTGGAGAGTGATAGTGTAGCCTCACGTGACCTGCGTCACATGACCTGCGTCACATGACCTGGCCGTCAGACCTGAACACAGCAGAAATGGTTTTGGTGGAGTTTGACCAGAGAGTGAAGGGAAAGTGACCAGTGAGAGCTCAGCATATACCGTATGTAGGACCTCCTTCAGGACAGCTGGAGAAGCATCCCAGGAGGCTGCCTCATGGAACTGGTGTGGAGGAGAAGGTGGGGTCAGCCAGTCCCTGGAGGAACTGGGGTTAAGGGCCACTCTCAAATGCCCAATGGTGGCATCACTCTGCCGACCACGGGATTTGAACTGGCAACCTTCTGAGTCCCAAACCACAGAACTGCCCCCCCCTCCAAATAAATATTTCTAAATACTTTTTTGGGGTTAGTGCATAATTCCATATAAGTTATTGTATAGTTTTCATGTCTTTATAATTATTCTAAAATGTAGTGCAGGGGTCACCATCATGGTGCCCCCGGGCACCAGGATGCCCCCAAGGACCACATGAGTCGCCCACTGGCCTGTTCTAAAAATAGCACAACTCACCAGTGAGCAACGTCTAAAATTAAATTTTATTCTGTTGCTATTCTTCTTTAATCACATTTGCATTTATATAGATTTGAAAATGACAATATCTTAAAAAAGCATTTTAAACATGTTTATTATACATGAAGTTTAGATAAGTTTAGGAGGGCGTTTCAAACTGGTAGCCCTTCGTATGGCTCAGTACCTGTGAAGAAGCTCTCAGTTTCAAAAAGGTTGGTGACCCCTGGTGTGTAGAATGGTACAAATGATCCGTTCTATGGGTCCATGTGTCCAAACTTTTCATGGTATATATTTTATTTTTTGAGAAATTTTAGTCATTTTATCATGCTTCTAGAACCAACTAATCATATTTTTACTAGTTCTTTTCAGTCCCACTTGTGTAACTCAAATTTATGGTTAATGTAAATGTGACTTTGCTAAATCTGTCATTTACGTGTCTTTTCCTGGCTCCAAGTGGTTGTGAGGTTATGAAATCAGGAGGGAAGTGGTAGTGTCACATGTCACATGTCACATGCTGTTAGAACTGCACGCAATTGGCCTATTTCTGTTGGTCCTTAAAAAATCTAAAATCCAATAATCTGAATTTTAGACCTTAAAATGTCTTAAATACAATTTTGACAGGTTTAAAAATTCAGCTATCTGCAGTTTACTGCGGCCCGAAAAAAGTTTTAAAATTAGGTTGTCAGAAGGTTGCCAGTTCAAATCCCGTGGTCGGCAGAGTGATGCCAACATTGGGCATTTGAGCAAGACCCTTAACCCCAGTTCCTCCAGGGACAGGCTGACCCCACCTTCTCCTCCACACCAGTTTCATTTAAAATGGCGTGGGGTACAGGCTGTGAGCTAAGTACCCACAATGGGCTACAATTTTTTAAACAAAGTTTTCCTATTAAAGGTTATGTAGAGGAACATGATACAGTATTTTTCATTGTGAAATGCGTAACAGTAGGCATTTTTTCATTGTTCCTTCGTCATTTTAGGGGTATAAAAAGTATGGTAAGACTTTACTTAAAGTCTGTATGCGTAACGCATTATAGATACCTTCATAATGCATTATAATGCATTCATA